>CM053268.1:75492599-75626598 GCA_028583415.1 Protea cynaroides
TATTTAATCAAAAGGAGTTGAATATGAGACAAAGAAGATGGCTGGAACAATTGAAAGACTATGATTGTGATATCCAGTATCATCCGGGGAAAGCTAATGTAGTAGCGGATGCGTTGAGCAGAAAGGCAATGATAAAATCTCAAGGAGAGGTTAGCACAACTGCAGTAATGTGTACTACTGGGACGGTATTCAATCACAGCAATGAGCAGTATGTGATAGATACAACGGATGGATCAGCCAACCAAGGGTTCATTCATCGGTTTTCCAATATGTTCGCTGCATTGAAGATTATACCGGATATAATTGATGAAGTGAAGACAGCTATCAAATCAGACCCTTACCTGAGAATGGTACAAGAAGACATTGAAAAAGGTAGAACTAACCCTGAGTTCACCTTGGACGAAGAGAAGGTATTGAAGTACAAAGGAAGAATATGTGTACCCAAAATAGAAAGTGTGGACATTAGACACCGACTGATGAAAGAAGCCCATACCACCATCTATTCGATACACCCGGAAGTACAAAAATGTATCATGATCTAAAGAAATTATATTGGTGGAGAGGAATGAAAGTAGACGTAGCTAAGTTCGTGTCTCAATGCCTAAATTGTCAGAAAGTAAAGGCTGAACGACAAAGACCCGCAGGACTGTTACAGCCGTTACCGGAACCAACATGGAAATGGGACTGCATCACTATGGACTTCGTCACAGGGTTACCATTGACTCCTCGAGTAGTTGACGTAGTTTGGGTGATTGTAGACCGTCAGACTAAAATAGCTCACTTTATACCGATACGACCTCAGTATACACTAGAGAGGTTAGCAAAACTGTATGTGGATAAAATTGTTCGATTACACGGTGTACCAGAGAGCATTGTGTCCGATAGAGATCCACGAATTACTTCCAAGTTTTGGAAAGGATTGCAAAAGGCTATGGGTACAACATTGAAGTTTAGTACTGCATTCCATCCACAGACAGATGGACAATCAGAGAGTACAATTCAGATTCTACAAGATATGCTACGAGCATGTGTAATTGATTTGAAAGGATCATGGGATGAAAAGTTACCACTGATCGAGTTCGCTTATAACAACAGCTATCAGGCTACCATACAGATGTCACCCTATGAAGCACTGTATGGCAGAAAGTGTCGAACTCCGTTGTTTTGGAATGAAGTTGGGGAACGTAGTATCGTTGGACCAGAATTTATTGAGGAGACTTATCGAGTGGTCGACATTATCAAGGAAAGAGTGAGAACAGCCCAGAATCGTCAGAAGCAATATGCAGATACTCGACGCAGAGATCTTGAGTTTGTCGTGTGTGATAAAGTATTCTTGAAGGTATCGCCTATGCGAGGTCTGAAACGGTTCGGACAAAAAGGGAAACTAAGTCCAAGATATGTCGGACCATATGAGATTTTAGCTAAGCGTGGAAAAGTGGCTTACCAGTTAGCACTACCACCATCTATGTCAAGTGTGCATGACGTATTTCATATTTCCTTATTGAAGAAGTATGTCAAAGATCCAACGCACGTTCTGACAAGTAGATCTACCTGATTTGACTGATGATTTGACCTTTGAAGTAATACCAATTGAAATCACCAGCCGAAAGGTTCAACTACTATGCAATCGAGATATCTATTATGTTAAGGTCACTTGGAGAAGTTGAGACATGGAAGAAATTACATGGGAAGAAGAGAATGCTATGCGAAAGCAATACCCTCACTTATTCGACTCAGAAGGTATGAACAATTTTGGGGACAAAATTTTTATAAGTAGGGGGGAGTTGTAAGACCCGTATCAAACTAACCCGGTCTTACCACCTTGAACCAGGTCTACCCATCATGGTTGAGCCAAATGGACCAAGTGTGTGAAGGAAATCACGATCCCAGGTATTAAACTGACCCAAAAACACTTAAAATAAGGGGAGGGTCGCATACCCAGCAAGGGAGGGTCGGACCCCCCCAGTATGGAAGTCAGACCCCCAGTTTTATATGGGGGGTCAGACATTTTAAGGACCAGGGGTCGACGGGATCTCCGACCCCCCCTATCGACCCCCGATACTCGGTAAAAACTGAAATTAGGAAACTTTCCTAATTTCAATGGAATTTCTTCCTAATCTCAATGGGACTTATTTTAGGAGTTTCTACTCTATAAATGGGACGTCCCTAAGCCTCTCTCACTCCTTTTACAACCTTAATTGAATTGAGAGAAAGAAAAGAGAAGGAAGTGAAGAAGAAGAGAGGGAAAGAAGAAAAGAAGGCGAAAAGGAGAAGAGTTGCAGAAAAGGAGTCAGGTATGGATACTATTTCCATGAGTTTCTAAATACCTTAGGGTAGATAATGAAGAGGGTATGATCTCGGAGAAACCCAACCATCAACCCATGGTTAGGTTTTCATGAAAAACCATGGGGAAAATCATGAAAGCCATATAGGTGAATGAATCATGGTTCTAGGCCATAGATCATGTGTGGAATGGACTGTAGGAGCAAGCCATATGACCCCAAACATGAAGAATGGGCTAAAGGAAGAAAAATCGGCAAAACCCACAGGGGGTCGCATGGGCCATCGACCCTACAAGACCCTGAGCATCGACCCCCAGTGTTCGGGAAGCCCATAATAGGGGTGGTTGCACCCAGGATCGATCATAACTCCGACCCTAGGCATCGACCCCCAGTTAACAGCAAGCTGTAAAAATTAGAATAAATTTTAATTAAAGTCTATCGACTTTGTTAGGTCTTCTAGAAATATAATATTGATATAAAAGTGATTCTTAAGGCTTGAAAGAGGATCTACAAACAAGCAAAGGTGAGGAAACAAGACCTACAAACTAATTGGTTAATAATAAACTGTTTTTTTATTTTCTTGAGTCCAATGCTATGCCTGATTCTATGCGAATTTGTTTATAATGTGCATACAACATGTCATCCAATATTTCTATTATTTGTTCATGCATATTTACTTTATTGTTTATAACAAGATGATGATGATAGGAATAAGCATGTAAATGTATGTGTGTGGTTGGTGTACTTGATGCGAGCGAGTATCACGGGAGGTGTGATGGAAACGTCAATAAACGTTAACCTTTGGCGGGTCTCAGCACTTTAGCTCTATCTCTAACTCAAGTCTTGTGCATTAGTATCGTCGTATCGCCATTACCTTAGCAGAGCTATTACGTCGTAGAGTATCAGGGGAGGTGGTCTCGGTCCTTGTAGTCTCTAACTCTACCGGGGGGCCTTAGCTCTATCTCTATGGACGTTCTGAGGGATGCTGGGGTGAGTCCTTGGATACACTATTTGGCATTAGGATTGGTTAGTTGCGAGCCTAGTTTGCAAGCCCTCCCCAACATGGGCTTATGTGTTGGTATGATACTGTACAGCAATAAACGTTAACCTTTGTTGTACAATGTTATGGTAGGGTCGATGGGGACGACAATAAACGTTAATCTATGGGGGGACTTTCACACCCTGTGTTTAGAGGCGGGGTCAATAAACGTTAACCTTTGACCACCTAAACCTTTCTATTGTGCATTGCAAACTTTAAACCAGACCAAATATATGAATTAACTGCATGCATATGTATTGTTGCATTGTTTTGTTTGCTCACTGAGCCATGATGTGTGCTCACCCCTCGACGTCAAATATTTTTAGTTGATGATGCAGGTACTACCATCGATGATTATGTAAATGCTCTAATGTACGGGCACATGGCGGCGATGGAAGTTGAAGATGAAGTAGATACGCATGACTCCTCATGCGAGTGGAACTCATGCATATTCGATTAGATTTTATTTTCATTATTTGGATTTAGTAAAGACATGTATTTGATATTTATTTATGTCTTAGTTGATATAGAATAATTTGCTATTTAAATATTAATATCACAGTAGATTCTCAGTTCATTTTACTATAAGATTTCTACTATTGTGTATTTATTCTGATTATGAATGTGGATGTATGAGGTTTAGATAAAACGGATATCGTTTGTCCGAGATCCTGGTTGAACCGTTGGTTTGCTAGTGGTTCATCACACCATTCTGAAGAGTACGGAATTGGGGTGTGACAGTAGTGCCTCCAAGCCTTGATTGCGTGAATGACCGCTGCTAATTCTAGATCATGCGTAGGATAGTTCTTCTCATTCTCTTTCAACTGTCTTGATGGGTAGGCAAACACCTGTTCTCCTTGCATCAATACACATCCAAGTCCCAACCCTGATGCATCTGTATATAGAAACGGTAAACCTGGTACTGGGATTGTCAAGATAGGTGCAGAGACTAATCTTGACTTCAGAGTCTGAAAGCACTTCTCACACTCGTCTGTCCATACGAACTTCTCTCCCTTCTTGGTTAGTCTAGTGAGTAGAACAATGATTCTTGAGTAGTCTTCCACAAACCTTCTATAGTAACTAGCCAATCCAAGGAAGCAACGAATCTCGGTAACTAATTTTGGTGCTTCCCATCCTACTATAGCTGCGATCTTGCTTTGATCTACCTTGATTCCATCTGCAGATACTACATGACCCAATAAGGCCACTTCCTTTAGCAGAAATTCACACTTCTTAAACTTGGCGTAGAGCTTCTCCCTTCTCAGCCGTTGTAGGGTTGCTCTCAAGTGTATTGCATGAGTCTCCCTATCCTTTGAGTAGACCAAGATGTCGTTAATGAATATGATGACCGAAGTGTCAAACATGTCATGAAACACTCGATTCATCAGTTCCATGAACGACGCTGGAGCATTAGTCAACCCGAACGACATTACAAGGAACTCATAATGCCCATACATTGTCCTGAAAGCAGTCTTCGAAATATCTCCTGCCTTGATCTTCAGTTGGTGATACCCCGATCTAAGATTAATCTTCGAGAAAACCTTTGCACCCTGCAACTGATCAAACTGATCATCGATCCTAGGCAAAGGGTATCGGTTCTTGATGGTTAACTTGTTCAACTTTCGGTAGTCGATACATAGTCATATGCTACCATCCTTCTTCTTTACGAATAATACAGGCGCTCCCTACGACGATATGCTAGGTCGTATGAAACCCTTATCTAGTAATTCTTGTAATTGGGTATTTACCTCCTTTAATTCTGTAGAGGCCATCTTGTATGGTGCTTAAGACACTGGTGCCGACCTTGGCATAAGGTCTATTACGAACTCTGTATCCCTGTCTGGAGGTAGTCCGGGTAGATCTTTTGAAAATACATATGGAGACTCTCGTACCACATCTAGATCTTCCATCTTTGGCACCCCTACAGCGACGTCGACCACAGACACTTACTATTCGACTCCTCCCTTCTCTAGGTATCTCTTAGCTTTTAGAGCAGATAGGATCAGCTTCTGCTTCATAGGTAACTTAGTTCTGGTGAAGCTAAACTCCTTCCCGTTATCATCCTTGAAAACAAGCTTCTTTTTGGCACATAATAAACTAGCTGAATGATGACCTAACCAATCCATTCCCAAAATAACGTCAAAGTCTGCCATCTTGAGTTGAACCAGATTTGCTTCCAGGTTTCGCCCATTAATGTGAACTGGGTACGGTCCATAGCATTCGTCCAAAACAATAATTATGAGGCAAAAAGCGCAATGGAGGTAATTAAATCACAATTTAACATTTTCCAAGATTTTTTTTGTCCGATCATGACATACCGGTCGCGGCACTATAGAGTATGGTGTGACCGGTATGGTCAGGCGGACAAAATCCATCCGCTGACGGGAGGTACCGGTCGCATACCCAGGGGGTACCGGTTGACTAGTATAGCCCAAAACCAGCGACCAGTATACCCTAAATTGCTTCTTCTTCTTCTTTTTAAATTTAAATTGGGATTTTGAGTCATTTTCACTTTCCCTTCTCCTTTTCTCTCTGGTGGTGATTCCTTTATGACTTGGTGAGTTGCTACAGTCCGAACAGTGCTTGCAGAAGCGATTCTTCTCACTCAAGAGTACTACACCACCTCTCCAAGTAAGTTTCTTCTTTCCTTACTCACTTTTACATCGTCTCTTCATGGTTTCTTGCCAAAAAACTATGTTTTTTCTAGATCTAGAAGATTCTAACCGTAGGAATTTTTTTTCTTTAGCTTAGAAATGGTTTTGGGACCTCTATGAATAAAAGTCCTCAACTTATTTGATGTTCCATTGTATGGTTTGCTCAAAATCAAAATTCTATGGGTTTTTTACCTAGGTTTTGGTCAAAAATCAATTTTTCTTGTAAATGTTGAAATTTCTTGCTTGTTTGATAATTGTTTGGTCTCTTTTGTTGCTAACTGATTACATAAGTCCTCCTACCCAGATTTTGGGGTAAGTTTGAGGCCTTTGCTTGAAATACTATCGTTATGCTGCTGAAATTTCAAAAAAATCTCGACTAATTCTCATTGTGTTATTTTGTTTTGTAGTTAAACAATGTCTCGGTGTCGTGGTGTTGGTAAGCACATATATGCTCCAGGCATGAATCGCCCGCACCCACCTATTCTGTAATTTTACGAGTGGTGGTTTCGCTCGGTTGTTGCACAAGCCCTTTTCCCATGGTTTGAGGAGAAAACATAGAGTCTGGACGCTATGTGAACCTAGAACAACTCCAGCAGTTTGATGTCAAAGCAGCCTTCGGTGCAAATGGGTGGTTGCCAGTGATCACCTATACAGTGACTACCCGACCCAATCTAGTAAAGCACTTTTACGCCAACCTGGAGGTCGAGGGGGATCTTAATGACTTCAATCACTGTAGGGACATATACCTTATCAGCTTTGTCAAAGGTGTTCCCATTTCATTTAACACACACCAGCTTGCTGACCTTTTGGGGATTCCCAATGATGCTGACCTAGTTTACTGCGCTCCCAAGGTAAAAGGTTTTCTTACTGATAATCTACGCCAGGAGGTTACGGAGCAGATTCTTATCCAAGGGGAACCCATGAAAGCAACAAATCTACGGCCTCTTCCTCGAGTTTATTGCTGCATTATTTAGCATGACATTGTTCCTCAAAGCGGTCACTATAGCGAGGTATCTCAGCTTACACAGTACCTCACTTATTGCGTCTGCACTAGAGAGCGGGTCTGTCTACCCTATATTATCATCAGGACTATGCTCCAGGCTACCATGCCCAACCAGATAAGCAACCTTCCTTATGGCCGGCTTATCACTACGCTTCTGCAGTGCCTTCCAGTAGCCATGAGGGATGAGATTGCGGTCAAGGTTACCATGACATCAAACATTGACTGTGATGCCATTGTCTGGATGAAGATGGACAACCTATAGATCAATGATGAGGAGTTAGAATCTCTCCCACATCCACTTAGGAGGGCAGTAGTAGTGGTAGCAGTAGCAGCAGCAGCCAATGCAGCATATGCGGAAGAGGTAGGGGGTGGTGATGATGAACAGATGGAGGATATTCTTGCACCAGATTCCCAGCCCATACCTGTAGCAGGACCATCTCCACCTCCTCTTGATACCATGATGGGTATATTTAAGGAGATTCAGGATGCGCAACGTGAGATGAACTGTGACCTAGGGCACCTTTCTCGTTGCCTCAGAGTCACACAGGAACAGGTACACTGACTTAGGGTCGCATATGAGTGTGACTATGGCATTGCTGACCCTATTCCTGTGATGCCCCCAACCCCATAATGAATCACCCTATTTTCTCTCTTCCTCATATTACAATGACTTTTATAATAAGGTAACTCTCCGATTTGTGGACTGTACCCTGTAGCATAATTAACTTTTCACTCTTAGAATGCTTTATGCTTTATTCTCTGATACGATTTTTCTTCTTACTTGTTATGGAAGTTTATGATCATTCTTGCTTGTTATTATGATTTTCTAACTAGAGTATGTCTGTTTATTAGGTTCTCACTTTTAATATAGTACATTGTACTCTTTAGTATTTAGTCTCAGGCATCAAACAAATGCCTAAGGTGTGTTTTTATTAAATCTTTTAATATTTCCTATCTCAGTTCATCGATTTTGTTAGGTGCAAATGTGGTCTGTTAGACAGACCCTAAGAGCTCTGATACCAAGTTGTCACACCCCAATTCTGGATGAACCAGATGTGTGAGTGAACCGCCACTAAACCAACTGTTCACACTAGGATCTCAATAAGACCGTATCCACTAATACAAACCATTGCACATAACTATAATCAAAATATAAATAAATACAACGAAAGTCTTAAATTAAATGAATTGAGTTCTACATTGTAAGTATAGTAACCAATTATTCTCCCACCAAAACGTAAATAAAATATCCTGACATAATTTATGAATCCAACTGAAATAAAATAAAATAAAATAAAACCATCTTAGAGGTACACGCAAAAGGGCACTCGCATGAAGCATCATGCTCGTCCTCCCCTGCTTGCACTTCTAAAGCAACAACACCTCCATATACTGGAGCGTCCATGTAGTCCTCCATAGTATAACCTACATCAACATCTAAAAATATGTATATATACAAGGGTGAGCTCACAACTTAGCTCAGTAAGAAAATCAGGCAATGCAACAAGCAATATGCTTGAGTAACATTCACATTATGGTATGGTTTTAAGTTTGTAATGTGCTATAGAAAGGAATAGCGGCCACCACACCTTTATACACGAGTGTATGAATCCGCCCAATTGATCAAACACCAATATCATCCAACATGCACCCACCATGGAATAGGGATAAAGCTAAAGTGTTCGGATCACACACCACTAACACTTCCCCTGATGCCCTACCCATACCAACATGTAAGCCCCTATTGGCAAGGGCTTATAAACTGGGCTCGTAACTAACCAATCCTATATGTCACCACAGTAGGCCCTCCCAGTACAGCTTCCTACAGCATAGAGATAGGGTTCGAGTCTGGTGGCCAGGCTAGAGACCATAGTGCCACATTCTCCCCTTGATACCCTACCCGCACCAAGCATGCTAAGATAGTAGCGATACGAAAATGTGCTAGTGTGAGGAATGATCCAAGACCCCAAGCCCTTCCCATTCCACACACCAATGAAAACATTCACATGCCTAACACACAATCCTAGCATAGTGAGTATGCATGAACATAATATAATACTGAAAGTAAAGATGACATGTGAATATGCACAAGCAACACTCCATAGCACAAGATAATTATTAGCAACATTTTACTGTAATTAGTTAATTAGGGTTTGGGCCCGATTCCCTTACCTGACGCTTGGTTGCTAGTTTTCTCCACGTTACAGCGTCCAATCTTGCGATCACAAGGTCTTACACGATGTTAGGGTTTAATTAGGATTAGTTCCTTAGAGTTTATGTTGGTCGAAAACCAACTAGGTCAAATAGCCTATATAGTGCATACTGGTCGCAGGTACTGGACGAGGCACTATGAGGGATGGTGCGACCAGTATAGTTGATCGGTCCCCCTTAACCAGTTCCCGAGAGGTACCGGTCGTTGTACCAATCGCATATGGTGTGACCGGTATGGTTGATCTGTATGCCTCCGGAAGACCACCAACTTGGTGTTCGTCTCCCGTCGATCACCCATTATGGCTTCTAGGGTTCCTCCTATGCCATCTAGGCTTGAGAAATGTTTTAGGATTGTTTTTATCTTTCATTGAAAGCCTACATTCTCAGAAATCTTAGTTTAGAATTAAAATCTAGGGTTTATCAACCGAATTAGGGTTGGGTTTGACGGGAATTTAGGGATTTTGATCAATACCTAGCCTTGCATGGTATTGATCAGTCTGATCAGTCATCCATAATGCTTAACTTAGACAGAAGTTCAAGCACTTACCATTGGTTTTCAATTATGGTGTTCTTCGTCCAACGGCGGCTCTTCTTCCACCTTTCTTTGCTCTTTCTCCTCTTCAAATCTCTTTCTCCTCTCTAGGGTTTGTGAGAATCAATCAAAGAGGTTTAAGGAGGTTTAGGAGTCCTTAAATAGACTAGGATGGGGTTTAGGAAAGTCTAGGGTTGAGATTTGGCAAGCAGGACCCACAAAGATTAGTTTCCGGATCTAACTAGTCTACCCACGCAGACATACCGGTCGATCGGTACCATGAGACTGGTATGAAAATTCTCTATTTTGGTCCATTTTCATACCTCATTGTCATCCACTCGTCCCCTCTGGTCTGACGATGATTAGAAGACCTGTTACGACATGAAATAGAGGTTTAGATCGTGTTCATGGAGTGTGAGTCTTGCAGAAGGAGTTCATGGGCAAGCCTCAAACCCATTATGGCCAGCCCACTGGATTGATGAGATGAAGAGGAATTTCATGATGATGACTATTTTAGAAGAAGAGAAGGTACTATGTACAACCTTTATGTTGAAAAGTGATGCGCATCATTGGTGGGAGTCCACTCGAAGTTATCTTCTGACCAAGCACACCCATCTGACGTGGGCTATCTTCAAAAAAGCCTTCTTTGAAAAGTATTTTCCCATAAGCTTTAGAGATCAGATGGAAAAGAAATTTTTATGTCAGTATCAAGGTCAGATATCTGTAGACGCTTACCAGTAGTGTTATGAAGAGTTGTTCTTTTTTTCTCGCACTAGTATGTAGGAGGAGGATACCAAGACCCGACGGTTCGTCATGGGACTTAGGGAAAGTATTCGAGAGCATGTATTGAGACTGGAAAAGAAGATTTACAATGATGTAGTATAGATTGCTTGAGTTTTGGAGTCAAGTCAGAAGGAGAGCTATTTTGCTCAAAACAGGGGTATTAAGAGGCCTAACAGAAACTCATTCAATGGAGGAAACTCGAAGACCTTCAAACCATTCCGGATACAAGGCTTCAATGCTGTAGCTAAGACTACCCAACTGGCTCAACCTCAACAAAAGCAAGGGAATGCTGGAGTTAAATGCTTCAACTGTGAACAAATAGGACACTATTCAAGGGACTGCCCTAAACCAAAGAAGCAGTTGCAGCAAGGGAAGGTTTTTGCCATGACTTCCGAAGACGCTATCACATCACCAGATGTGGTCACAGGTATGACCCGACCTTTTATTTTTATAATACCTTGTGTGAGCATATAGACTAAACTAGGTAAAATCACAGGTATCGTACCTATAGCTGGCATACCAACTGGAATACTTTTTTACTCTAGAGCCACCTACTCTTTTGTATCTGTGTCTTTCAAAAAGAAACTAAATGTGCCCCTCAGACCTTTAGACTTCAAACTATTAGTGTAGTCGCCTATGGGATTAAAAGTAAAATTAGACAAAGGTCATGAACCATGCCCAGTCCTTATTGGTGGTCAAACTATGGATGCAACCTTAATTCAACTTGAGACGACAGACTTTGACGTCATCTTAGGAATAGACTGCTTATCTCCGTATTCCATAAGTTTACTGTGTGCTGAAAAGAAATTGACCTTTAAAGGCCAGAATGGTGCAGAATTTAACTTTTTGGGAACCAAACTTCCTCGTAAATGAAAACTCATTCTCTCTGCGTTGAAAGCTAAAAGGCCTTGAAAAAGGAAGAATTGGATAGCTAGTATTCGTAGTAGATGTCACCAAAGAAACATCACGGATGAAAGATATTGAGGTTGTGCAGGAATTTCTGGATGTGTTCCCAAAAGATTAACCCGGGTTGCCACTAGATTGCTCGATGGAGTTCGTTATAGACCTATTGCCAGGGCCAGTACCTGTGTCTAGGGCACCCTATTGGATGGCTCCTATAGAATTAAAAGAATTAAAGGTTCAACTGCAGGAGTTATTAGACAAAGGCTTTATCCGGCCAAATATATCGTCATGGGGAGCACCTATATTGTTCGTGAAAAAGTACGATAGTGTTCGACTGTGTATAGATTATCGAGCATTGAACAAGCTAATGATCAAGAATCGATACTCATTACCTCGTATCGATGACTTATTTGATCAGTTGCAAGGTGCGAAGGTGTTTTTCAAAATTGATTTACGACTTGGATATCATCAATTGAAGATTAAGGATGGTAATATTCCAAAGACAACATTTAGAACCAGGTATGGACACTATGAGTTCCTGGTCTTGTCCTTCGGACTAACCAATGCACTAGCATCTTTTATGGAACTCATGAATCATTTTTTTTATGACATGTTGGACACTTCAGTCATAGTTTTTATAGATGAAGCGACTCATGTGATGGATCTTAGAGTAGCCTTACAATGGCTGAGGGGAGAAGCTTTTTGCCAAATTCAAGAAATATGAGTTCTGGCTGAACGAAGTGTAGCTCTTAGGTCACGTATTGTCTTTAGAAGGAATTAAAGTGGACCCCGACAGAATAGAAGAAATTGTGAAGTGGGAAGTGCCTAATAACATTGTCGAGATTAGAAGTTTTCTGGGGTTAGTCAATTATTACAGACGGTTCTGGGAGATTACTCTAGAATTTCCATACCCTTCACTACGCTGACCAGGAAAGGGGAGAAGTTCATTTGGCTAATCAATGTAAGAAGTGCTTCCAGAGCTTGAAGTCAAAGTTGATATCAACACCCATCTAGACCATTTCAATACCAGGGTAGCTATTTACCCTGTATACTGATGCCTCTAAATTGGGTCTAGGATGCATTCTGATGCAAGGTGAACAAGTAATTGCTTATGCTTCAAGACAATTGAAGGAACACGAGAAGAACTACCCTACCCACGATTTGAAACTAGCAGGGGTGATTCATGCAATTAAAACTTGGAGACATTACTTGTATGGAGAAAAATTCTAGATTAAGTCGGATCATAAGAGTCTTATTCATCTCTTTAACCAGAAGGAGTTGAACATGAGACAACGAAGATGGTTAGAGTTGTTAAAGGATTATGACTATGATATTCAATATCATCCCGGAAAGGCTAATGTAGTGGCAAATGCGTTGAGCAGAAAATGGGGTATTGAAGTTGGGCAAAGGACCTAACATAAATGTTGCATTAAGCCTTACAACCACAACATCTGATTGGGATAAAGAGCAATACCAAATTGAATCTTCTGATGGCCTGATAAAGTAAGGTCTTGTCCATAAGTTCACACTCCAGTTCGACGCATTGAGGATTCTACCTGACTTGACGGAAGAGGTGAAAATAGTAATCCTACATGATCCTTACCTGAGGACTGTGCAAGAAGACCTAAAAAAGAGCAGGCTGAATCCTGATTTTACCTTGCATACGGAAGGGGTATTGAGATACAGAGGAAGATTGTGTATACCTAAAAGTAAAGACTCAGACCTCAAAGATAGGATAATGATAAAGGCACATTCCGCTCCTTATTCGGTACATCCTAGAAGTATGAAAATGTACCATGATCTGAAGAAATTATATTGGTGGCGAGGAATGAAAGAAAACGTAGCTAAATACGTGTTCCAGTGTTTAAACTATCAGCAAGTAAAGGCTGAAAGACAAAGACCTACAATGTAAGACCCGTATCAAACTAACCCGGTCTTACCACCTTGAACCAGGTCTACCCATCATGGTCGAGCCAAATGGATCAAGTGCGTAAAGGAGATAACGATCCCAGGTATTAAATTGACCCAAAAATACTAAAATAAGGGGGAGGGTCGCATACGCCGCAAGGCAGGGTCGGACCCCCCCAAGACAAAAAGTCAGACCCTGAGTTTCTAACCGGGGGTCGGACAATTTAGAACCAGGGGTCGACGGGATCTCCGACCCCCCTCATCGACCCCCGCCTGTCGACGTAAAACCGTGAATTAGGAACTTTCCAAATTTCAATGGGATTCTTTCCTAATCTCAATGGGACTTATTTTGGGAGTTTCTACTCTATAAATAGGACGTCCCTAAGCCTCTTTCACTCCTTTTAAAAACCTAATTGGATTGAGAGAAAGAGAAGAGAAGGAGAAGAGAAAGAGAAGAAAAGGAAAGTGGAGAAGAAGATCAAAGAGAAGTTTTCAGAGAAACAAGCCTAATTCTCAGGTATGGATACTATCTCCATGGAATTCTAAAGACCTTAGAATAGATAGTGAAGAGGGTATGATCTAGGAGAAACCCAAATCATCCACCCATGGTTAGGTTTCAATGGAAAACCATGGGGGAGATCATTAAAACCATGTAGGTGAATAAAGTATGGTTCTAAACCATTAAACATGTATGTAATGGATTGTAGAAGCAAGTCATAGGACCCAAACACGAAGGAATGGACTATAGGATGAAAATTTTGACTAAACCCATGGGGGGTCGCACGGGGGGTTGATGGCCAATCGACCCTACCAGACCCTAACATCAACCCCAGTGTTCGGGAAGTCTAGAATGTGGGTGGTCGCACCCAAGGTCGATGGAAGGTCAGACCCTGGCATCGACCCTACTACAGGGGGTCGCAGAAAACTGCTACCCTGCCTGCGACCCATCTGCGACCCCCAGTTAACAGTAAGCTTTTTAAAATCAGAATTAATTCTAATTATATTCAATCGACTTGATTCGGTCTTCTAGTGATATAATATTGATATTTAGTTGATTCTCAAAGCTTGAGAGAGGATCTACAACCAAGCAAAGGTGAGGGAACAAGACCTAAACTAATTGGTTAATAATAAACTGTTTTTATTTCTTGAGTCCAATGCCATGGTTGATTCTATGCGTGTATGCTTGTTATGTGTATTCAACATGTCATCCAATATTTCTATTATTATTGTTCATGCATATTTAAATTATTATTTATAACATGATGATGATGATGATGATAGGAATAGGCATGTGAATGTATGTGTGTTGTAAGACCCATATCAAACTAACCCGGTCTTACCACCTTGAACCAGGTCTACCCATCATGGTCGAACCAAACGGATCAAGTACGTGAAGGAGATCACGATCCCAGGTATTAAACTGACCCAAAAACACTAAAATTAGGGGGAGGGTTGCATACCCAGCAAGGGAGGGTCGAACCCCCCCAGTATAAAAGTCAGACCCCCAATTTTATACCGGGGGTCGGACAGTTTAAGGACCAGGGGTCGACGGGATCTCCGACCCCCCCTATAGACCCCCGATAATCGATAAAAACAACACGAACCGAAAATTAGGAAACTTTCCTAATTTCAATGGGATTCCTTCCTAATCTCAATGGGGCTTATTTTGGGAGTTTCTACTCCATAAATAGGATGTCCCTAAGCCTCTTTCACTCCTTTTAGAACCCTAATTGGATTGAGAGAAAGGGAAGAGAAGGAGAAGAGAAAGAGAAGCGAAGGAAAGTGGAGAAAAAGATCAAGGAGAAGTCTTCAGAGAAACAAGCCTAATTCTCAGGTATGGATACTATCTCCATGTAATTCTACAGACCTTACAATAGCTAGAGAAGAGGGAATGATCTAGGAGAAACCCAAATCATCCACCCATGGTTAGGTTTTCATGGAAAACCATGGGAAAAATTATGAAAGCTATATAGGTGAATGAACTACGGTTCTAGGCCATAGAACATGTGTGGAATGGACTGTAGAAGCAAGCCATAGGACCCCAAACACGAAGAATGGACTGTAGGATGAAAAATTGACATAACCCACAGGGGGTTGCATGGGGAGTCGATGGCCAATCGACCCTACCAGACCCTGATTATCGACCCCCAGTGTTCGGGAAGTCCAGAATAGGGGTGGTCGCACCCAGGGTCGATCAAACCTCCGACCCTAGCATCGACCCCCAGTTACCAGCATGCTTTTTAAAGTCCGAATTAATTCTAATTAAATTCTATCGACTTGGTTAGGTTTTCTAGTGATATAATATCGATATATAGTTGATTCTTAAAGCTTGAAAGAGGACCTACGATCAAGTAAAGGTGAGGGAACAAGATCTAAACTAATTGGTTAATAATAAACTGTTTTATTTCGAGTCCAATGCCATGATTGATTCTATGCGTGTATGCTTGTTATGTGCATTCGACATGTCATTCAATATTTCTATTATTACCATTCATGCATATTTAATTATTGTTTATAACATGATGATGATGATGATGATAGGAATAGGCATGTGGATGTATGTGTAAGGTTGGTGTGCTTGATGCGAGCGAGTATCAGGGGGAGGACGTGACACTGTGGTTCATCCTGGTCACCAGACTCTAGCTCTATCTCTAACTCAAGTCTTGTCCACTAAACATCGTCGTATCGCCATTACCTTAGCGGAACTAATACATCGTAGGGTATCAGGGGGGAGACGTGACACTGTGGTTCATCCTGGTCACCAAACCCTAGCTCTATCTCTATGGACGTATTGAGGGATGCTGGGGTGAGGCCTTGGATACACTGTTTGGCATTAGGATTGGTTAGCTGTGAGCCCGGTTTGTAAGCCCTCGCCAGCAGGGGCTTACGTGTTGGTATGGCACTGTACAACAATAAGCGTTAACCTTTGTTGTACAATGTTCATGGTGGGTGCATGTGGGACGACAATAAACGTGACCTTTGGGCGACTTCACACACTCGTGTATAGAGGAGGGGTCAATAAGCGTGACCTTTGACCTCCAACCCTTTCTACAATACATTGCAAACTTAATTACCAGACAAAAGATATGAATTGAATGCATGCATATGTTTGTTGTATTGTTTTGTTTGCTCACTGAGCCATGATGTGTGCTCACCCTCTCGACCTCGAATATTTTAGTTGATGATGCGAAAATTCACGGTTGCGGATTATATAAATGACTCGGTGTATGCGCGCGTTGCTGTAATGGAGGCTGAAGACTTAGAGGATACGCATGACCCCTCATGCGAGTGCAACTCATGCGTATTCTATTAGGATATTATTTGAATTTATAAAAGATGTAATTGATATTTTATTTAGTTATGTCTCAGTTGATACAATAATAATTTGATATTTTAATTATGATTATTACAATTAGAATGCTCAGTTCATTTACTATAAGACTTTCGCTATTGTGTATTTATTCTGATTATGGTTGTGGATGTGCATGGTTTTATTTATAATGGATACCGTCTACTAGAGATCCTGGTTGAACCGTTGGTTTATAGCGGTTCATCACACCGTTCTGAATGGTACAAAATTTGGGGTGTGATAACTTGGTATCAGAGCATCTCAGGCTTTATCTGTGAAACCATATACTTCCACAAAAGGGTGTGAACTGAGATAGGATGAAAATTTAAAAGATGTAACAATAACACACAATAAGCACCTATGTTGTTTGAGACTAAACTGAAAGAGAATAATGCATCTATTAAATGAGAAACAAATTTATATACAACCAAAAGGAAGAACAAACGTATATATATATATATATATATATATATATATATATATATATATATATATATATATATATATATATATGATCAAACATAGTACAGTCCACAGTCCAGACAGTTACTCTGAAGTACAAAAAGAAAAATAAAAAGAGAATTTCTCGAGTTATGAAGCGGCACAAATTGATCGAGTTATAGAATCGAGCCAGAAGGAGAGTTATTTCATGCAAAACAGAGGTATAAAAAGGCCAGTTGGAAATTCTTATAACGGAGAGAATAACAAAACATTCAAATCCTTCCATGCTCAAGGCTTTACCGCTGCAGCCAAAACTATCCCCGTAGTTCAACAGCAACATAAGCCAATTACTGAAGGGATAAAATGTTTTTACTGCCAACAAGTGGGACATATAGCAAGGGAATGTCCTAAGCCCAAGAAGCAGCTACATCAAGGCCGAGTTTACGTGGTTACATTCGAGGATGCTGCCGCATCGCCTGATGTGGTTACAGGTATGACTTACATTTTGTTAGTTGTATTACATTGTATGAGCATGTGGACTAAACCAAAATAAATCATAGGTATCATACCTATTAATGGCATTCCCGCCAGAGTACTCTTTGATTCAGGAGCTACTCATTCCTTTATATCTGTGGCGTTTGGAAAGAAGTTAAATCTACCCCTTAAATCCTTAGACGACAGACTACTTGTACGATCACCTATGGGATTAGAAGTGGAGTTAGAAAAAGGTTATGGACCATGTCCAGTTCTTATTGATGAAAAGACCTTCGATGCGACCTTGATCCAACTTGAGATGGCAGACTTTGACGTCATCTTGGGAATGGACTGGTTAGTTTGGCATTTTGTAAGCCTATTGTGCGCCAAAAAGAAGCTGACATTTGAAGACAAGGAAGGAGCAGAGTTCAGTTTTTTGGGAACCAAACTTCCCCGTAAACGAAAGCTCATACTCTCGGCGCTAAAGGCTAAGAAGTGCCTTGAAAAAGGGGCAGTCGGGTATTTAGTATCTATGGTCGACCTTACTAAGGAAGCACCACGACTGGAAGATATTGATGTCGTGCGGGACTATCTAGACGTATTTCCTGAAGAATTACCAGGATTACCACCCGACCGAGCTACAGAGTTTGTTATAGATCTTATACCTGGAGCCACACCAGTATCGAAAACACCCTATCGAATCGCTCCTACTGAACTGAAGGAATTGAAAGTACAACTACAGGAACTGCTGGACAAGGGTTACATTCGCCCTAGCAAATCACCATGGGGAGCGCCAGTTTTATTCGTGAAGAAAAAGGAAGGTAGCGTTCGCTTGTGTATAGACTACCGAGAACTGAATAAACTAACAATCAAGAATCGGTATCCATTGCCTCGGATCGATGACCTATTCAATCAGTTGCAAGGTGCCAAAGTGTTCTCAAAGATTGATCTTCAGTCAGGTTACCATCTGCTGAAGATTAAGGATGGTGATATCCCCAAGACAGCATTCAGGACTAGATATGGACATTATGAATTTTTGGTCATGTCTTTTGGATTGACAAACGCACCAGCAACCTTTATGGAACTTATGAACCGGATTTTCCATGACATGTTGGATACGTTGGTTATTGTATTCATTGATGATATATTAGTCTACTTTAAGGACGAGGAAACTCATGTCAAGAGTCTAAACGCCGCTATGCAGCGACTACAAAGGGAAAAGCTCTACGCCAAATTTACAAAGTGTGAGTTTTGGCTAAAGGAAGTTGCATTTCTAGGCCATGTAGTATCCGCTGAAGGAATTAAAGTGGATCCCAGCAAGATTGAGGCTATTGTAAAGTGGGAAGCACCGAAGAGCGTTGTGGAAATTAGAAGTTTTCTGGGTCTAGCTGGGTATTATCGACGATTTGTGGAAGACTATTCCCGAATTACCGTACCTCTTAGCAGTTTGACTAAGAAGGGCGAGAAGATTGTCTGGACGGATAAATGCGAGAAGAGTTTCCAAACCTTGAAAGCTAGATTGATATCAGCTCCAATCTTGACCATCTCGATTCTAGGACAACCATTTATCTTGTATACCGATGCGTCAGGACTAGGATTAGGATGTGTACTTATGCAAGGAGAACAAGTAATTGCATATGCCTCAAGACAACTGAAGACACATGAAAAGAACTACCCCACTCATGATTTGGAACTAGTGGCAGTAGTACATGCTGTCAAAATATGGAGACATTATCTGTACGGGGAGAAGTTTCAGATTAAATCAGACCATAAAAGTCTTACTTACCTATTTAATCAGAAGGAGCTGAATATGAGACAAAGAAGATGACTGGAACAATTGAAAGACTATGATTGTGATATCCAGTATCATCCGAGAAAAGCTAATGTAGTAGCCGACGCGTTGAGTAGAAAGGCAATGATAAAATCTCAAGGAGAGGTTAGCACAACTGTCGCAATGTGTACTACTAGAAAGGTATTCAAACACGGTAATGAGCAGTTTGTGATAGATGCACTAGATGGATCAGCCAACCAAGGGTTTATTCATCGGTTTTCAAATATGTTCGCCGCATTGAAAATTATACCGGATATTGTTGATGAAGTGAAGACAGCTATCAATCAGACCCTTACCTAAGAACGGTACAAGAAGACATCGAAAAAGGTAGAACTAACCCTGAGTTCACCTTGAATGAAGAAAAGGTACTGAAGTACAAAGGAAGAATATGTGTACCCGAAACAGAAAGCTTAGACATTAGACATCGATTGATGAAAGAGGCCCATACCACCATCTATTCTATACATCCTGGAAGTACAAAAATGTATCATGATCTAAAGAAACTATATTGGTGGAGAGGAATGAAAGCAGATGTAGCTAAGTTCATGTCTCAATGCCTAAATTGTCAGAAGGTAAAGGCTGAACGATAAAGATCGGTAGGACTGTTACAGCCGTTACTGGAACCAGTATGGAAATGGGACTGCATCACTATGGACTTCGTCACGGGATTACCACTGACTCCTCGAGTAGTTAACGCAGTTTGGGTGATTGTAGACCCCCTGACTAAAATAACTCGCTTTATACCTATACGACCCCAGTATACATTGGAGAGGTTAGCTAAGCTGTATGTGGATAACATTGTGTGATTACACGGTGTACCTAAAAGTATTGTGTCCGATAGAGATCCACGATTTACTTCAAAGTTTTCGAAAGGACTGCAAAAGGCTATGGGTACAACATTGAAGTTTAGTACTGCATTCCACCCACAGACAGATGGACAGTCGGAGCGTACAATTCAGATTTTAGAAGATATGCTTCGAGCATGTGTAATTGACTTCAAAGGATCATGGGATGAAAAGTTACCACTGATTGAGTTCGCTTATAATAATAGCTATTAGGCTACTATACAGATGGCACCCTATGAAGCACTGTATGGCAGAAAGTGTCGAACTCCGTTGTTTTGGAATGAAGTTGGGGAACGTAGCATTGTTGGATCGAAATTTATTGAAGAGACTTGTCGAGTGGTCGACATTATCAAAGAAAGAGTGAGAACAACTCAGAATCGTCAGAAGCAATTTGCCGATACCGACGCTGAGACCTTGAGTTCGTCGTGGGTGATAAAATATTCTTAAAAGTATCGCCTATGCGAGGATTAAAACGGTTCGGACAGAAAGGGAAACTAAGTCCAAGATATGTCGGACCATATGAGATTCTAGCTAAGCGTGGAAAAGTGGCTTACCAGTTAGCCCTACCACCATCTATGTCAAGTGTGCATGACGTATTTCATATTTCCTTATTGAAGAAGTATGTCAAAGATCCTACGCACGTTCTGACAGTAGATCTGCCTGATTTGACTGATGATTTGACATTTGAAGTAACACCAACTGAAATCACCAGCCGAAAGGTTCAACGACTACGCAACCGAGATATTTATTATGTTAAGGTCACTTGGAGAAGTAGAGACATGAAAAAAATTACATGGGAAGAAGAGGATGCTATGTGAAAGCAATACCCTCATTTATTCGACTTAGAAGGTATGAACAATTTCGGGGATGAAATTTTTATAAGTAGGGGGGAGTTGTAAGACCTGTATCAAACTAACCCGATCTAACCACCTTGAACCAGGTCTACCCAACATGGTCGAACCAAATGGATCAAGTGCGTGAAGGAGATCACGATCCCAGGTATTAAACTGATCCAAAGACACTAAAATTGGGGGGAGGGTCGCATACCCAGCAAGGGAGGGTCGGACCCCCCTAGTATAAAAGTCAGACCCCCATTTTATACCGGGGGTCGGACAGCTTAAGGACCAGGGGTCGACGGGATCTCCGACCTCCCTATCGACCCCCGGTAATCGGTAAAAATAGCACGAACCGAAAATTAGGAAACTTTCCTAATTTCAATGGGATTCCTTCCTAATCTCAATGGGACTTATTTTGGGAGTTTCTACTCTATAAATAGGACGTCCCTAAGCCTCTTTCACTCCTTTTAGAACCCTAATTGGATTGAGAGAAAGGGAAGAGAAGGAGAAGAGAAAGAGAAGAGAAGGAAAGTGGAAAAGAAGATCAAGGGGAAGGCTTCAGAGAAACAAGCCTAATTCTCAGGTATGGATACTATCTCCATGTAATTCTACAGACCTTAAAATAGCTAGAGAAGAGGGAATGATCTAGGAGAAACCCAAATCATCCACCCATGGTTAGGTTTTCATGGAAAACCATGGGGAAAATTATGAAAGCTATATAAGTGAATGAACTACGATTCTAGGCCATAGAACATGTATTGAATGGACTGTAGAAGCAAGCCATAGGACCCCAAATACGAAGAATGGACAGTAGGATGAAAAATTGACAAAACTCACAGGGGGTCACACGGGGGGTCGATGGCCAATCAACCCTACCAGACCCTGATTATCGACCCCCAGTGTTCGAGAAGTCCAGAATAGGGGTGGTCGCACCCAGGGTCGATCAAACCTCCGACCCTAACATCGACCCACAGTTAGCAGCATGCTTTCTAAAGTCTGAATTAATTCTACTTAAATTCTATCGACTTGGTTAGGTTTTGTAGTGATATAATATCGATATATAGTTGATTCTCAAAGCTTGAAAGAGGACCTACGATCAAGTAAAGGTGAGGAAACAAGACCTAAACTAATTAGTTAATAATAAACTATTTTATTTTGAGTCCAATGCCATGATTGATTCTATGCGTGTATACTTGTTATGTGCATTCGACATGTCTTTCAATATTTTTATTATTACCGTTCATGCATATTTAATTATTGTTTATAACATGATGATGATGATGATGATGATAGGAATAGGCAAGTGGATGTATGTGTATGGTTGGTGTGCTTGATGCGAGCGAGTATCAGGGGGAGGACGTGGCACTGTGGTTCATCCTGGTCACCAGACTCTAGCTCTATCTCTAACTCAAGTGTTGTCCACTAAACATCGTTGTATCTCCATTACCTTAGCGGAACTAATACGTCGTAGAGTATCAGGGGGGGACGTGACACTGTGGTTCATCCTGGTCACCAGACCCTAGCTCTATCTCTATGGACGTATTGAGGGATGCTGGGGTGAGGCCTTGGATACACTGTTTGGCATTAGGATTGGTTAGCTGCGAGCCCGATTTGTAAGCCCTCGCCAGCAGGTGCTTACGTGTTGGTATGGCACTATACAACAATAAGCGTTAACCTTTGTTGTACAATGTTCATGGTGGGTGCATGTGGGACAACAATAAACGTGACCTTTGGGTGACTTCACACACTAGTGTATAGAGGAGGGGTCAATAAGCGTGACCTTTGACCTCCAACCCTTTCTACAATACATTGTAAACTTATTTACCAGACAAAAGATATGAATTGAATGCATGCATATGTTTGTTGTATTGTTTTGTTTGCTCACTGAGCCATGATGTGTGCTCACCCTCTCGACCTCGAATATTTTTAGTTGATGATGCAAGTACCACAGTTGCAGATTATATAAATGACTCGGTGTATGCGCGCGTTGCTGTAATGGAGGCTGAAGACTTAGAGGATATGCATGATCCCTCATGCGAGTGTAACTCATGCGTGTTCTATTAGGATTTTATTTGAATTTATAAAAGATGTAATTGATATTTTATTTAGTTATGTCTCAGTTGATACAACAATAATTTGATATTTTAATTATGATTATTACATTTAGAATGCTCAGTTCATTTACTATAAGACTTCCGCTATTGTGTATTTATTCTGATTATGGTTGTGGATATGCGTGGTTTTATTTTTAATGGATACCGCCTACTAGAGATCCTGGTTGAACCGTTGGTTTATAGCGGTTCATCACACCATTCTGAATGGTACATAATTTGGGGTGTGACATGTGTGGTTGGTGTGCTTGATGCGAGAGAGTATCAGGGGGGGTGTCGTAGGCTGGGCCTCAGCACTCTAGCTCTATCTCTAACTCAAGTCTTGTCCACTGACATCGTCGTATCGTCATTACCGTAGCAGAGCTATTACGTCGTAGTGTATGAGGGGAGGTGGTCTCGTACCATGTAGTCTCTGACTCTACCGGAGGGCCTTAGCCCTATCTCTATGGACGTATTGAGGGATGCTGGGGTGAGGCCTTGGATACACTGTTTGGCATTAGGATTGGTTAGCTGCGAGCCTGGTTTGTAAGCCCTTGCCAGCAGGGGCTTACGTGTTGGTATGGCACTGTACAGCAATAAGCGTTAACCTTTGTTGTACAATGCTCATGGTGGGTGCATGTGGGACGACAATAAACGTGACCTTTGGGCGGCTTCACACACCCGTGTATAGAGGAGGGGTCAATAAGCGTGACCTTTGACCTCCAACCCTTTCTACAATACATTGCAAACTTATTTACCAGACAAAAGATATGAATTGAATGCATGCATATGTTTGTTGTATTGTTTTGTTTGCTCACTGAGCCATGATGTATGCTAACCCTCTCGACCTCGAATATTTTTAGTTGATGATGCAAGTACTACAGTTGCAGATTATATAAATGACTCGGTGTATGCGCGCGTTGCTGTAATGGAGGCTGAAGACTTAGAGGATATGCATGACCCCTCATGCGAGTGTAACTCATGCGTGTTCTATTAGGATTTTATTTGAATTTATAAAAGATGTAATTGATATTTTATTTAGTTATGTCTCAGTTGATACAACAATAATTTGATATTTTAATTATGATTATTACATTTAGAATGCTCAGTTCATTTACTATAAGACTTCCGCTATTGTGTATTTATTCTGATTATGGTTGTGGATATGCGTGGTTTTATTTTTAATGGATACCGCCTACTAGAGATCCTGGTTGAACCGTTGGTTTATAGCAGTTCATCACACCGTTCTGAATGGTAGAGAATTTGGGGTGTGACATGTGTGGTTGGTGTGCTTGATGCGAGAGAGTATCAGGGGGTGTCGTAGGTGGGCCTCAGCACTCTAGCTCTATCTCTAACTCAAGTCTTGTCCACTGACATCGTCGTATCGTCATTACCTTAGCGAGCTATTACGTCGTAGTGTATGAGGGGGAGGTGGTCTCGTACCATGTAGTCTCTGACTCTACCGGGAGGGCCTTAGCCCTATCTCTATGGACGTATTGAGGGATCTTTGGGGTGAGGCCTTGGATACACTGATTGGCATTAGGATTGGTTAGTTGTGAGCCCAGTTTGCAAGCCCTCGCCAGCAGGGGCTTACGTGTTGGTATGGGTAGAGTATTAGGGGAAGTGTCATAAGCCGGGCCTCAGCACTTTAGCTCTATCTCTATTCCATGGTAGGGTGGATGGGGACGACAATAAACGTTAACATTTGGGCGGGCTTCCACACCTATGCATAGAGGCGAGGCGGCCACCGAACCTTTCTATAGCGCATTGCAAACTTATTTACCAGACCACAGATATGAATTGATTGCATGCATATGTTTGTTGCATTGTTTTGTTTGCTCACTGAGCCATGATGTGTGCTCACCCTCTCGACGTCGAATATTTTTAGTTGATGATGCAGGTACTACGGTCGAAGATTATATGAGTGCTCCGGTGTACGCACGTGTTGCTGCAATGGAAGCCGAAGACTTAGTGGATACGCATGATCCCTCATGCGAGTGCAACTCATGCGTATTCGATTAGATTTTTGTTTGAATTATTAAGGGAATGTAATTGATACTTTATTTATTTATGTTTTAGTTGATACAACAATAACTTGATATTTTATTATGGTTATCACAGTTAGATTTCTCAATTCGTTTACTATAAGACTTCCGCTATTGTGTATTATTCTGATTATGGTTGTGGATGTGTATGAATTTATTTTTAATGGACATAGCCTATTAGAGATCCTGGTTGAACCGTTGGTTTATTAGCAGTTCATCACACCATTCTGAATAGTGCGGGATTGGGGTGTGACATACAGGCTTACTACAACCCTTATCGGAGGCAGCATGGAAGTGGGACTGCATCACTATGGACTTTGTTATCGGATTACCACTGACCCCAAGGTCTGTTAACGCAATTTGGGTGATTATCGATTGCCTAACTAAGATAGCTCGTTTCATTGCTATACGACCTCAATATACTTTGGAGCGGTTAGCCAAGCTGTATGTGGATAATATTCTCTAATTACATAGTATACTTGAGAGCATTGTGTCTGATCGAGATCCACGCTTTACCTTAAAGTTTTGGAAAGGATTACAAAAGGCTATGAGAACAATGTTGAAGTTCAGTACCGTATTTCACCCTCAAACTGATGGGCAATCGGAGTGAACCATTTAGATTCTAGAAGACATGCTCTGTGCTTGTGCTATTGACTTTAAGGGGGCTTGGGATGAAAAGTTGTCATTAATTGAGTTTGCTTATAACAATAGTTACCAGGCTACTATATAGATGTCACCATATGAAGCATTGTATGGTAGGAAGTGCTGCACTCCTCTGTTCTGGAATGAAGTTGGAGAGCAAAGAATCGTAGGACCGGAGTTTGTTGAAGAAACTTATCAAGTAGTCGACATAATCAAGGAAAGAGTTATGACAACTCAAAATCATCAGAAACAGTATGCAGATAACCGACGCTAAGACCTTGAATTTGTGGTAGGTGACAAAGTATTTCTGAAGATATCACTTATGCGAGATTTGAAACGGTTCAGTAAGAAAGGAAAGTTGTGTCTCAGATATATTAGACCATACGAGATCTTAGCAAGACGTGAAAAGGTGGTGTATCAGCTTCCACTACCACCGTCTATGTCTAGCGTACATGATGTATTCCATATTTCACTACTAAAGATGTACATCAGAGATCCAACGCATGTTTTGACTGCGGATCCACCAGATTTGATTGAGGACCTGACGTTCGAAGTAGTTCCATTTGAGATCACTAGTCAGAAGGTTCAGTGTCTTCTTAACCATAACATTTATTATGTTAAGGTTACTTGGCTGAGTCAAGATGTGGAAGAGATAACGTGGGAAGAAGATAACGCTATACAGAAGCAATATCCTCACCTATTCGACTTGGAAGGTATGTATAAATTTCGAAGATGAAATTCATTTAAGGGGAGAGTTGTAAGACCCACAATCCACTAACCGGGTTTAACAGTGTCATACCAGGTCTTCCCATCATAGCCAGCTTGAGTGGACCAACCGTATAAAGGAACCACAAGGCTAGGAAAGTGAAACAATACAAAAATAATGAATCTTAGTTGTGTGGTCGACCAATCAATTTTAGGTTGTATGGTCGACACTGTTGGATTGTGTGGTCGATGGATTTTGCGACCACACAAACCCAGAATCGACTCCGAGATTTGGAAACATTCTAAAATTAAGGGGATCACTTTCCTAGTTGAGAGAAGACTGTATATAAAGGTTTTTCCTCTATATAAAGGACGTACCTTAGCCTCTCTCACTCTTTTGGGATCAATTCTAAACCCTAACTCTAAGAGAGAAGGAAAAGGAGAAGGAGAAGCAGACTTGGAGAAGAAGATTGGAGTAGATTTACAGAAGTGTTTGTTGATCGGTTCCATTTCTCTACAGCAAGGAACCTAAGGTAAGAGGCTAATCTCTGTAGACAATAAGAATAGTTGGATTAGACTCACCATCATCATGTTGGTGAATGGAACTCAAAAATTGAGGCTAAGATCATGAGATCTCCCAACTAAATCAAAGGAAATCATGTAAATAGGTTAGGGATACTGGTAAGTCGAAATCAACAAGGTATGAAGGCCATAGAAAGACCCTAGAAGGTGTTCCAATAATGAACCAAAGGTTAGACTAAGAAAAACTTACAAACACAACTAGTAAATTATGTGGTCGCATCACTGGTCGACCACAGAATGACCCGTGAGTCTACCACAAGCTCTCGGGAAGTTACCCAGGGTTGTGTGGTAGCATCAGTGGTCGCACAACCCATCGACCACACAATGTATGGTCGATATATACCTGCGACCACTGCATTGATCACTTAGTTGTTGAAAGCTTGTTTTGAGTCTAAACTAGATTTTAGACTATTGTAACCTAATACCATCAAACCCTAATCTAAATTCATAAATTGTCTAGGTTGTCAACTAGTACAAGTGGATTTCTAAAGCTTGGAAGAGAGTTAATACTATAATCAAAGGTGAGAAAATAAGACCTAAACTAACTGGATAGTAATAAGCCATTTTTCTTTATTTGTCCAATGCTATGATTGATGCCATACTTGTATGATTGTAATGTGCATCTCACATGTCATCCAATATTATTGCTATTCCTGTTCATGCATATTTATTTTATTATATTACTCTATGATTGATGATGATAAGAATAGGCATGTATTTGTGAGTGTGGTTGGTGTGCTATATGGGAGGGATGTGTAATCCCTAAACCATGCATCACATTGACATCATCGTATTGCTGTTATCTTAGCAAAACTAGTACATCGTAGGGCATTAGGGACGGTGTTTGCGGACCGTATGGTCTTTGACTCTATCGAGGAACCCTAGCTCTGTCTCTATGGATGTATTGAGGGATACTAGGGTAAGACCTTGGATACATATGGATGACATCTAGGATTTGTTAGTTGTGAGCTCAGTTTTGTAAACCCTCGCTAGTAGGGGCATACGTGCTGGTATGGGTAGGGATCAGGAGAAGTATTGGTAGTATATGATCTGGATACTTTAGCTCTATCTTTATTTCATGGTGGGTGCATGTGGGACGACAATGGTGTTTGATTCATTAGACGGATTCACACACTCGTGTATAGAGGTGTGGTGGCCGCCAATCTTTTCTATAGCACAGTTGCAAACTTAAACTAGACCAAAGATAATGATATGACTGCTTGCATATGTTTGCGCATTGTTTACTCACTGAGTAGTAATGTGTGCTCACCCCTCGACGTTGGATATTTTTAGTTGATGAAACATGTCCTATAGTGGAAGACTATATGGAGGTGCCATCGTATGGACACGTGGTGGCGATGGATACACAAATTTTGGAAGACGAGCACGACTCTGCATGCGAGTGTTTCCAATGCCTTTATTCTTAGTTTATTCGTATTTTGATTATGGGAAACTTCGTAATAAGTTATTTATTTATGTCTTGGTTATTTAAAGATAACTGAATTATTTAATTATTTATCTTATTAAACTCAGTTCATTGTTAATAAGACTTCCGCTATGTACTTCATTATCTCTGATTGTGTGGAATGTGTATTTTGTTTGGATTGTTGGCACGGCGTTTACGAGATCCTAGCTTGAACCATTGGTTCCTATGATGGTTCATCATACTTCTGATTCGTCCAGAATTGGGGTGTGACATTTACACTATCTCACAAGCAATGCACTTAGAGTCTTAGCATAACAGATCAGTGCCGATAGGTTCTAATAAGTGAAATTGCAAAACCTCTTATCATGATATGTGTAAAAATTGACCCTAAACATGATGCATAAAAGTATACGAAATGGCAAGAAACAATCACATAATGTAAAGGTTTTACATGGTTCAACAAGGGTTTTCTGCATACGTCCTCGGTGCGATGAGATCGGCTTCATTATCACTGGAGAATAGGGTTGCAACTCTTTTCTTCACACCCCATCACTATATATTTATAGCGAACCCTATACATATATATTATTGAAATATGTCCCCAAACCCTTGTATGGAACTCCCAATTTGTCGAGACCCCAGAGATGAAGATAACACGTAGGGTGTGCCAACTCCTCAGGGACTTAAGCCCTATGGGCTCTTGACGGTCCTTCAAAATTAATTCACAAACTCATGTGACAAAATACAAGATATCCAATTCTCACTAGATACTAACATTACATAAATGAATAGGTGTACTTTCGGCATCCCCCGACTATGATTATCTTCTTTACTTTCTTTCATGGTGGAAATAGATGATGAATATGAAATGCTTTGATTGTAACCATGTCTTGTTAAGCTAAGGATGATAATAGTATGAGTTAGCAAATCATGTTTCATCCAATTTCCAAGAATCCCATCCCACCAACTACCCATAAAAAATTCACATCTGGTTAATAAGCAAATGTATTCAATATATATACAGTTTCAGAAAGTATTTTATTAGTTAAAAGAGTACTTGACATCCAATGTTTTCATATTGGTTAAGCTTCTCATAGTTTTATCTAGGTATTCTCTATAGCCATGAAAATGGTTTTGCAATGCTTATTGCCATAATGGTCAGAACTATTAGGATCTAGTTTTTCATCACAGACGGTATGGAGAGAATCTCTATACCCATGGTTTCACACCTTAAATGAGAATACCACAATAGAGGGGAATCATCTCTAAATTCGGATCCATGACCACCAGATCACAATAGAACAACCTTACCATTGTGCTAAAGACCCACCTTCTTTAATCATTGGCAGCTGTAATTAACTTAAATGCAACAGTAGTATACAAAAAATGATCACTACCCACAATAACATTTGTAGCAATAGAGAAGTACAAAGCAGTTCCACGCTTAATTAAAATGTAGGTTCAACCATAAATATCAAATAGGTTCAACCATAAATGTCAAATGAATGCTACAAAAGGGGCACATGAAGGAACCATCTTGACAAGGGAACTCAACAAACTCAAATGATAATACTCGTGGGTATGAAAGAAACTGTGAAGTTCATATGCAAAGTCCAAACGAAAAGAAAGCCTCGTCTCTCTCTCTCTCTCTCTCTCTCTCTCTTCTCACCACACCTATTGACATCTATCTGGACGGTTGACACTGGTTGTGTTTGTCAGATCATGTAAAAATCCAAAATCCTTTCAGTCTCAAATATCAATATATTAAGATTTTCATAATGATCTAATGATATCACACTAAAAATAATAGATCCCAATAGACCATTGACACCAACGATTGTCATATAGAAAGACACTAAAACCTCACACGCAAAACCTATTCTCCATTTTACAATTGATTCCAAAAGCCAAATCAACAAGGAATGGGTCCCCTTATCTTCCCCACTCAACCCTGGCCCCATTAAAAAGCACGGCCAACCAAGATAATGGACCAATCTTTTTATCCAGTAAAAAACTGCCACGTGTCACTCTTGGATTCCCCTTTCTTTCCTTGCTTACAGTTACCCCTCCCCCTCCCTTGCCACTCTACTCCCATAGTCCCCAGCCAAGAGTTGTATAGACATCAGAAAGAGAGAGAAATTTGATAAAAAGCGAGACAAGGAAATCCAAATGTTAAAGAAGGAAGGTGGAACCGGCGGCAGAAACGGTGGCTGGGCTCGCATGTGTGATTCATGCCGTGTCGCAGTATGCAGAGTTTACTGCCAAGCTGACTCTGCCTACTTCTGTTACGGCTGTGACTCACGCATCCATGCTGCCAATCAAGTTGCCTCTCGCCACGAGCCCGTGTGGGTTTGCGAGGCCTGTGAACGCGCACCCGCAGCTTTCACCTGCAAAGCTGACGCAGCCGTGCTCTGTACCAGCTGTGATGCCGACATACACTCTGCAAACCCACTCGCGCGTCGCCACCACCGTGACCCTGTTCTATCCATCTCGGGTTACCTTTACGGGCCGTCTGGAACTAACCCAGGTAGGCCCTTGGAGCAAGAGGCGAATATGGAAGATGGGTTCATGGTTGCTGCTGCTCAAGAAGGTGATGAGGACTTAGATGAAGATGATGATGAGACTGCTTCTTGGTTGTTGTTTAATCCTGTTAAGAATGGTAACAGTAACCATAACAACCAGAGCAACAATGGGTTCTTGTTTGGTGGGGAGGGTGATGAGTATTTGGATCTTGTGGGTTATAATTCTTCCACTGAGAATCAGTATAATCATCAGCAACACCATCACTATGGTGTTCAGCAGAAGAATACTAATGGGAGTGATAGAGTTGTGCCTGTTCATGGTATGCCAGCAAAGGAGCAGCAGCAGCACCAGCAGCAGCAACACAATCTTCAGCTAGAGATGGAGTATGAGGCTTCTAAATCTGGTTTCGGTTATGCTGATTCACTTAGTCACAGCGTGAGTTTGTTTTCTTCATACATGCCTACATCTTAAGCTTTTCTTATCTTTCTTTTATAAAAATAAATTTTTTTCCTGCCATGAACCTATGGGAATCTTTGATTACTTTAATTTTAACCTTTTTGCAAGTAGCCTTTGGAACAGTTTTTCTGTGTGTTCTGATTAATTATGGACTTTGATCTGACCATGATTCTAACTTTCCATAATAGTTGTATATATTTATTATAATTATTTGGATTGTGTTATCTGGGTTGGGGGAGATAGCTGAATTTTGCGATTTGCTACAACTCTTTCATATACACATTTTAAGTATATATTATTTTATTGGCGGAAGGAAAAAAAAAGTGGGCTTTTGGAAGTATTATCTTGGTGGTGTTTTTAATTACTTGCTTCAGTGCTCATGGAAGTCCACCTTTTATGGCTGTGGCTGTTTCTAATTTGATCGTTTAGTTTGCCTTATTCAACTTAAATTAAATATTATTTGTATTCTTCCCGACAGTTTTTATAACTTGGCTGTGGATAATACAATACTGATGCTTTTGGAAGACAAAATCTTCTGGGAATTTTCTGAATTTGCCTCTAAGCAACCATTTCTTCTGCCTCCAGCTTTCTGATAAGAGTTGAAAAATATGGCTATGTTTATTGATTCTGAAAGTAAAGGTGTTAACAAAAGGTCTTCAGGTGTTTGCTGAATTAGGTCTCCATCTTACAGTATCTCCTTTCATTTTTCCTTTCGGAGAGAAAAAATCTATTAAATCATTGATGGGCAATCTTGATGGGAAAAAAAATGTCATTTTTCTCCTGTGGATTGTCTGTTTCTTACTGTTTTTATGTGTGTTTTTTTTCTGGAATGCTTCTTTTTCTTTAGTAAATTATTTAGTAATTGAACATTAATCTTCTTACTTCCTTGATGCTTGTTCATGGCAACTGATTCAGTTGCACCTTTCCTGATCAATTTTTCTGAACAAAGAAAATTGAGTTCCTAGAAGCGGGGTTTTGTAATACCAGAACTGCTTAATAATTAAAGGGTATTTTTTTTTTTTTCCTGAAATTAAATTTGAGCGTTTCTTTTCCCATCTGATCCCAATCCTTCAATAGAGCTCAACTCTCCTAAATATTTTGACTGTCTTCCAGTTCTACTTCTGTCAGTTATGTTTTCAGTACGGTTCCTGTTTTACTAAAATTTTCTTGAACGTCTTAGAGTTGATGGAACACTATTCTTTTTATGGTAACATGTTGAAGATAGTATAGCATACGAAGGACTTAAGAATATTATTTTAATTGGCTCCAGCATATAAGCAGTGCGTTGCCTTTCATACCTCAGAGGTCCCAAGGAACTTAATACTAGAAATTCTATATTGTTTCAAATAAATGGATTATTTTCTTTACTGCTGCTCAGCTGCAACAGTGATTGTGCTCTTCATCCAGCTTTGTTCTTCTCAGTACTTTGAATTATTTTATTTTATTTTTTTCATCCATGAAATCTTTTCTTCCATTTTCATTTATGTTGGTGGTAACTGTGATTTCACAATCAGGTCTCATTGTCATCAATGGATGCCAGCATTGTTCCAGAGGCTACGATGAATGATATCTCAAATTCACACCCTAGACCTCCCAAAGGAACAATTGACCTCTTCTCCAGCCCTCCACTGCCAATGCCACCTCAGTTTACTCCAATGGACAGAGAGGCCAGAGTCCTCAGATACAGAGAGAAAAGAAAAACAAGAAAATTTGAGAAGACAATAAGGTATGCATCAAGGAAGGCTTATGCAGAGACCAGACCCCGTATCAAAGGCCGCTTTGCGAAGAGAACAAATGTAGAAGTTGAAGTGGATCAAATGTTCCCAACCACTATAATAGCAGAAAGTGGTTATGGCATTGTTCCATCATTTTAACTCCAATAAGGAAGAAGCCATCCTCTCTTTAGGAGAGAGAAGCATGAGTCAGTACTGTTACTTTTTAGTACTACTATACCTTTATTACCAGGTTGAGTCTATGAGAATTATGAATCAAATATTCTGTAAATACTCTTGTTTGCCTCTCTGGCTTCTTGTAAATATATAGTAATTCTTGAGCTTTTGGTTTATCAGTTCTGCAACTCCCTTTACTTACACTATCAGGTTTTCTTGTGGGGCAAGAAAAGTAGAAATGCATATAGAGGTCTCTACTCCTAACAATGACTTCTAAGAAAAGCGCACTGCACTTTTTTCACCCGTCCTGGAAATATGTTCACGAAGTTCAGCCACATGTAAAAGAATTTATGGAGAGGCTCTTGTGGTGGCATATATTGGATGAGTTTGTTTCTGTTCGATTCGATATGAGAGCACTGCAGTGATTTTGAAAGTTCTAGTTTCTCTATCCTTCACTGAGAGCTTCTTTTCTTGAGTTTCAATCAGTGCAGGCCCCTAGTCAGCATGAAGGCTTATCTCTATCTCCTTTTTTTATGGGAAGCGCAGCAACCAAAACAGACCTTGTGACCACTTCAAAGCGACATTTAATATCATATCAATAAAGTGGCAGCCTCATCAGGGGAACGGATAACAGAAGCATTTATTGGAAAGGTTAGTTGCTATTGGATTCCCTTGTCCATTATGATTACTAGACAAGCTCACTTGAGCTCAAATATCTCATGTTTCCTTCCGGACTATGATGAAACTTAAAGTAAGAACCATTCTTATTTGGTTTAAGATGCAATCTTCATCAACCTCCATTTGCACGATATAAAATGTTAGCACTGGACTTCATTCAATCTCTCTCAAATTAAACATAGAGTGAATTAATCTCAGTGATGCTGTTGCCTCCCTTTGCCCCACCCAATCCAAAAGTGTGCCAAAATTAAAAACAAGACTAAAAAACTAACCATAGTGTAATTCTACGAAAGTCACGTTAATTCTTCTTAGAAGTTTGGGGTTCATACTGAGAATCATTCATAGGCAACATGATTTTCTTTTTCTTTTTCTTTTTTCAAATAGGAGTATTTGAGAATATCAATAATTAGCTTCTTGCATCTCCTAAAATCCTTAGTTATTGTATTGTTATTAAGTGAATCAGTGTTTCACTAGTATGTATGGAGATAATAAATCAGTAAAATCTAGAGCTAGAAAAATTCAATTGAGGTCATAGGGGTACTTAATCAGTACAACATCGGCCATTATAGTCGTAGAAAATAAAAATAATCTTCAATTTTTGTTGTAGGATGAATAAATGCTACTATATATACACTACTCTGCTACTATTACTCTCATGTTAAAGCAGTTTCCATTACTAGGAATTATTATTATGTTTTGATGAAATTTGTGGGTATCTCTTTAAATAATAGTAAAATTATTTAGATCTCATGGGTTGTTGTTTGTAGCCATTAATTCTCTATCACTACTGCTACAGATTCTGGTTTGGGACTGACAAAGACAAAAAGGTCAGAGGCCAAGGGAGTGAGCAGCCTATTCTGAGTTGATCTTTAAGAAAAGGCCTCTGCACTTTTCGCAATTGGGAGAAAAAGATATGCATAAAGGAGAACAAAGGTCAGCCACATGGAAAGGAATGGAAGGAGAGGTTCTCATGGATTCCCCTGTTGAAGGGGCTTTCTGTTTCACCGATTCCCTCTTTTCTGATGCAGCTAACATTTGATCTAAATGAGCTTTTTATCTTTTGGTTGGGGTCCTCTAATCTTGGGGCCGGCCATGCTCTTTTGCTTTATGTATCCATTTCTGCGATACCATTGGCTAGCCTCATTCTCCACTCATGAACAGTCAGCCTCAAGATTCCCACTTTATAGATGTCAATGTTGTGCAATGAAGATAGGCTTGAATGAGTGACATCCATGTGTCAAATAGAGAGGACTTGGTTGAGACATTCTCCAATGTGGATGACTTCTGACCTTTGTTGGTTTGTTAGAGATCTTTCTCGATTGATTTCAAGATGCTATCCCTATAGGGAGTAGGATATCTTGTAGTATGTCGTATGAGTTTGTGGGCTTACTCCGAAGGACTGTTAAAGGCCTGAAGAGCCTAAAGAGCCCAAAGGGCTCGAGGGTTCTTTGGGCTTGAGGCTAGAAATATGTATATCGATAGCTCACTCTATAGAAAGGCGAGAGGTGGGAGGACAAGAATTGTAGACCCTATTCTCCATTGATAGTAAAGTAGATTTCATCTCACTGTGGACGAAGGCAGGATATCGTTTTTGAACCACTCAAGTCTTTGCGTTGTTTGATTTTCTTTCTATTCCGTTTACTTTTTTGCATGATGTTTAGAGTTTGACTACAATCCCAACTTTCAAGGATCTAGTTCGATATCTGCTTGAGGTTTGCTCCTATTACAGTTTGTCTCCAACAAGCAATATAATGAATGATCTGAAAACAGCCCAAGAAGATTGAAAGAGGACTCAATCAAGTAAGCAACTAAAGTGAATGTTTCATTGCACATGTTATATGGGCACTACAATGAATGAATCTAAAAAGTGCTGTAAGCAAATCTGTCATGATTTTTGACAAGTCATTAAACAAGTTGCACGTCCAAAGTCAACTGACAGCAGATGCTGCTAAAGGCTCATACATTGCAGACACTCCATGTGATTTAAGGGGAAATAACTCTGAAGTGTTTTCTTCTTTTGAGTAGGAATGCCTCAAATATCCATAAGAACTCATAAAAAAACAAAAACAAAGTGTTGTTCAAACCACTTAATCCAAAAAAATAAATAAATAAATTGATGTTCAAACCAACAAGGACACTGGGGCCATCTAGCTGGGTTTAAAGGGCTAGAGGAGTCATATTTAGCTGTCCAAACTTCCATAATAGATTTCAAATGAGAGGTGTCTGTGTCGGGGAAGCTTGTATTTTTCCCAATACTCCATTCTTTGTTTTAGTGCTGTCAGACATGTACACCTTGGTGATGACCCGAATTATGGTCATGATTACTGAGAATACTAACATGTTTGATGTGTCTGAAAAGTCAAAAGATTCCCACAAGCTCATATTGCAATTCATAGGAAACATCAAACTTTGTTAAGAGCTATAAAGGACAAATCAAGGATAACCATATTTTTACCAAAAAAAAAGAAAAAAGATAACCATACTTGTGGGTAAGGGTGTTAAAAATGGGTCTAGCCTGGTAGCACGGACCGAGCCAGTCCGATATAACCTGAATCCAGCTCAGACCGAACCTTAATGGACAGGTTTCGTCTCGGCTTATAAAGCCCGACACTATTTCAACTCAGACCGAAATCAGACCGGACCAACCCGTTAAGAAGCCCGAACTATCCCGAACCAATAATACCTAACCTGAACACCGGTAAGGTTCATCCGGGTCCAGTTTCTTAAATTTAACGGTTTTAAATTTTGATGGATTATATTACACTGTTATAGTTCACTTCTTGATCCGAAAGATTATATGAATCTGTAGTTGAAAATAGTATGTTAATATTGTTACAATTTATTGAATTACATACATATATAAGGAATGATGCTAATTTTATAGATAGAAATAATAAAATAGGCTATATATCATACACATAAAATAGGCCCGATAAGCTTGATAAGCTCGGTCCGAACCAAACCAGCCCGGAATCACCTCAATAAGCCCAGCCCGATAATAAACCGACACTAGACCAGCCCATTAGTTATTGTGTCCAGCACAGCCTAACCCAGCCCGAACTCTTAATGGACATGTTTTGGGATGGGCTTATAAAACCCGACACCGGTTCAGCCCGGACCGAAACTGGCCCGGACCGGCCCGTTGACACCCTTACTTGTGGGGCAAGATAAAGCATTGGTTTCGTCCTACATTAATACAGGATTCGATGAATTTATTGTAATTCTATGTATTGCGGTTGATAATTGTCACAGTTTCCTTTAGTTGGTTGGACCTACGAGGGAGGAAGCAATAGGAAAGTAAGGGCAGGTTTGAAAATCCTAAGGTCACTCCGATGCTTAAGTTAGAACCGAATACATGCAATTATGGAGCTCGGTAAGAGAATACAAGCTTCGAGTAGGCGGTCTACCATAGAGATATTGAGTGTAAATTATCAGATCCGTTTACCTTAGGAGTGTGCTATATTTATAGAAGAGGCATATGTAAGTTCAGATTTGCCACTGGGAGATTGGCCAACCACCATGGTGTAATTGTTGTCCTTGTGCAGAACTTTTCGTCCAGCTGAGTAGGCTATTGTAAGCTGCCATGTGGGTTGGAGATACAGAATGGATAAGAGAAGTCGGGGTGCACTCGCATCTCAATCACGGATATCTTGCAGTTTGTTACGGGCAAGCGGACTGACAGCCATTGGATGAAGATCTCGGAGGAGTCCTCTGATCGTGACTCTGAGATCTTCATGATCGGATGATGACACCAGCTGGCTGTGCACTATGAGTAAGGGGATGAGGGCGACCTGGATAGACCCTGATCACTATCCCGAGATCCTCGCAATCGGATCTTAACGTATTTAATCTTTGAGGTGGCAGTCTCTTTTGCTTACACATGACTAGCCATGGAAAAAATCCTCTGTAATGAAGCACCTGTGAAGTGAGGATCCCATCCATTCGAAGTGGATCGGCACATATCCCCATCTACTGAAAGTGCATCGGGATACAAGCAAATCCACTTAGAGTGGTTGGGATCCTCACTACACCTCACTACATGGGTGGCCTCACTCTAGAGGATCCCAATCCATTAGCCATGCATATTCTTGCTATCATAGCATGTGCTTTGACAAGTGTCATTTTCTGATTGATTAGGTCATTTTTTGTGTAACGACTCCAACAGCCTAGATGCCCTTAGAACTTCAAGATTAGTCACCCAATATGTTAAGGTAGTTAGCCAATCTCCATGCAGATAAGTTAATAGATTTTAGTGACTTTTCAAAGAGGGCGGTCTCTTGGCAAGGTTGAATGTATGACCGACAATGATGTCTTAGGGTAAATCCCTAAGAGTAAGCATGATTTAGAAAAATTTGAGGCGGAACGACCGGATCACAAAAAGGGTCAACCAGCCCGACTAGAATCACCAGATCACATAAACGGTCAATCAGCCAATTTAGCCATTTGGCTAAAAGGATCTTAGGGTCGAGAATAATTCATCTGCATGTACTTATATCTTTCATGGAATTCCATCACTGTTCATATACAGAGAGTATATGCACATGTAGGTGATCCCAACTCCTTAGGTTCTCTTTTGGTATAGTCTATATTTATGTTTATGAGTTATTTATGACAAGTCATTTATAGAATAAATTATAATTCATAAATAATATCCATTTAATACTACTAGACTCAAGAAGTAATAATAGATTATCACAATAATGATAAACACCTTTTACTTATTTGTAGATTTTAGATTATATCAATTTATTTTAAATATAAATAAATACAATAAATCATACCAAACAATTACATATGTCATAATGTATTATATAAATAATTCTATAATACATACCAATGAGAGCCGAAGTAAACATAGTCAATGGCAAATCAAACGATTTTTTCCTATAAATAGGGGCTTCTTGACTGCTTTCAACAACTTTATATAAGCTATTTATACATGTATTAACTAAGCATATGGAAAGTGTTTATAGATTGAGGAAAGGGTGTAAAATCTTGGCCGGGCCCGATATAACCCAAACCCAGCCTGGACCGAGCCTTTAATGGACAAGTTTCGGTCTAGGCTTGTGAAGCCCGACATCGTTTCAGCCTGGACTGAAACCGGACCTGATCGGCCAGTTAAGAAGCCCGAGCTAGCTCGAACCGATAATATCCAACCCGAACATCGGTAACGCCCATGAAGAAGCCCGAGCTAGCCTGAACCAAATCTTTTCGCTGCTCAAAGAATAACCAACTGACCAAGGATCTACGATTCTAACCAGATAAATGCAAATATGCAATCCATTATCCATGCTCAGATTTTCATAAGACCAATCAAAACTTAACCGTTTACAATTGTATTAAATATGAACAAAAAGCGCCAAAAAAAAAAAATTATTCTTGTGTGAAAATAGCTACATGCGAAGGTGGCCCGATAAGCCTGATAAATCCAACCCGGACTGAGCCGGCCCGAAATTAGCTCGTTAACAACCTGAAACCGGACCAGCCCGTTAATTATTGTGTCCAGTGCAACCCACCCCAGCCCGAACCCTTAATGGACATGTTTCGGACTAGGATTATAAAACCCAACACTGTTTCTACCCAGACTGAAACCGGACCGGACCAGCCCGTTGACACCCTTAGATTGGGGGAGTCAAGTTTTTTTTTAAAATTTTTTTATTTATTTTTAATAAGTAGATATTTTACTAACCCAAAAATAAGAACAATACAAGTCGGATCCAAAAATAAGCATGCCAAAAAAAACCCAATACCAAACAAAAGAGACCAAGGTCACAAGCTAGTCAAGGCAATACAGACCAACCAGGCCAACCAAAAAGATCAGCACCAACCAAAAACACATAAAACAACCAAACAACAATACCTTTTTTTTGGTAAAACATAAATCTATTGATGAAACTGGAAACAGGTTACAACTTGAGCATCTTTAACACATAGTGTATGAAGCCATGGACTAGAGTTCAACCAAACAATCTTCCCCGTACAAGACTAGGCCTCCTTAGCCAAGGCGTGAGCCACATAATTGGCTTCCCTTGGTATAAAATACAACTTACAATTAATACATTGTGAAAGCAACTGAATGATATCGTCTCTAAGAGGCTGAATAACCACTTCACATGGAACTGATAAATCCCCAACAACATCAGTTAAGTGATAACAATCTGTTTCAACTTTAATAAAAGAAAGGGATTCCTCTATGCTCCTTGAAATGCTGAACAACAGTTGAATAGGTATAGAAAATGCAATAATCAGATTTGCTGTAGAATCATAGACAATAATATTTGCACCACCCTATTGGGATTGAGAATCAAAAGCAACATCAACATTGATTTTATACCATCCTATAGGTAAAGGAAGCCAAATGCTATCCTGCTGTCTAGCATTCAAATCAATTGAAGAGGAAAAGTTAAGCTGAGGTTGTGCATCAGCAAACTCACAAAAGGAAAACTCCGCTTGCTTTATTAATATATATAGGATCATGGTGAACACCTTGAAAATAAAATTCCTTTCGCCCCTTTCAAAGAAACACCAGAATGAAAGTCACCAATGACCAAATCCTTCAAGCCCTATTGCGATTAAGAGTAAAGAAATTGTTAGACAACTGATTCATCCATTCATAAAATTTTAATTGATTAGAATCAAGAACTCTATACCCAAGGGAAGAACCAAACCACCCCATTTTTGCAAAAGTGTAAAAAAATAAAATAAAATATGCTCAATAGATTCCACTAGATCTCCACATCGACATCAACCTCCATCCACTAGAAACTGATGACGAATAAGAGTTGCACCTAAAGCTAGACTATTACAGATGATCTCCATAGAAATTCCTTAATTTTAGAAAGAAAAAACCAAATACATTTCTAGACTGATTTGGGAACCAAACTCCAATCACAAATTCTGGATGAAGATGGGTTTTACGAGCTTTATCCTCAAAGAAATTGGAAATTAGATAATATGCAGATTTCACCGAAAATTTACTAAACCTACTAGCATTCCAAACCAGTTTGTGTTAGACCTTTTGCAATCCCAGGGTTTCATCCCAAACCCTAATTGTTTATGCAGAGATCTAGAACACAATGTGAATACAATGTAAACAATAATTGTAAAGACATACCTGTGCGTAGGAGATTGATTTCTGCCATTAATCTTGAAGCTTTGTTCATAGTCTTCCATAGCCTGTAGAGATTACACTTGATTCTCAATGCTCGTGGATGTAGAGAGAGAAAAAACAACTAGAACTGCAGAGACTCATGATTTAATATGTATAATACTGTCACAAACCCTAAGCAATCTCACACTGAAATAAGGATTGCCTATCTCTTTATCTTATAACGAACCAAACCAAACCGGTCAACCTAGTTACACAGACTCCCACTAGTCAATCAACCCAGTAATTAATCAAGCACATAAAAATATATTCTAACATTCTCTCAATTAGGATAGATTAATTATCAAAACCACCATTGAATAGTGTGGCCACGGAATCAATTCACACAACAAATCTTCACCTACTTTGATCCAGCTATTAAGTCTGCTAATGTCAAACAACAGTGGAAAATACACCTCAAAATACGGTGTACAACCTTCTGCTAGTCATATACAAAGGCCTACTTAACAGCATAAATCGCCTTGGGATAATGAGTTATAATCCTTGATTGAATTACCTTTGATCGAGTTACCTCAAAAACCTTATACTTGATATTATCCACCTCATGGGCAAACTGCCTCCAGCTTAGACTAATATTGTGCTTTGACTTAATGTCATTGTTTGCTTGGCTGAGTACTGCCCTTTATCATCGGCTGAATACTACCTTTATCTTGACTGAATACTGCCTTTTATTTGACTGAATACTGTCTTGATTAAATTTTGTCTAAATACTGCCTGTTGTTTAGCTAAATACTAACTGATGTCTAGCTAACTACTGCTTCATTTGTCTTTGGCTAAATACAACATGGTTTGTCTTTGACTAAATGTAGTCTAGTTTGACTTTGGCTAAATACAATATGGTTTGTCTTTGACTAAATACAGTCTGGTTTAAATCACAAACAATACAAGCAAGCATTACATCAAATATTAACAAAAACCCTCCCACTAACTAAGCATATCAAAATAAGCTATGACTACAATGTTATACATAGGTCTCCAAAGACTCTTACTAGCAAAGTATCCCAATATAATAATCCTCCTAACCATTCAATCACAACCGTAAACTTAGAATTCAATATTTAACACACAAAACATTCATTGCATAAAGAAACCTTAAGATAAAACAAAGTTTTACTCAAAAGCCTTAATAAGATCATGTCTTGGTAAGTCTTAAACTGAAAACATACTCTCCTTTATGGATGAAACAAAAAAAAACTAAAGATTCAAAATATTAAAATTAAATTCAAATAATTTTTAACTATCAATGTAGCTGACTCCCAATTAGACTTGTATTTCACAAACATGATGACTTCATTCCTTTTGTGCATCTTCCTCTTTAGAACTCCCAGAGTTCTATTTCTATTCTAGCCAACGCTTTCTGCCCATGCAATCCCTCTTCATGTGCCCTTCTTTTAACACCAAAAACATTTGATGTCGCTCAGATCCCTTTCCTCACGCTGCTCTTTATCATCCTTCTCCTTGTCATAGGGTTTCTTTTCTTTATTAGAAAATTGTTTTCCTCTCTTGTGTGGTCCAACTCCCAGCTCCTTGCTATCCAGTGCCCTTGTCAGATTTTTCCTGTGAAACGTAATGTTGATGGTCTCAATAACCTCTTTTTTGTTACTTTCTTTGTCTTCAGTACAAGCAGCTATCAATTCATCTAAAGTCTACTTCGTTCTTGAAGTTCTCTATGCCACCTTAATATGCTTGTACTCACTAGGTAGAGATTTCATTGCCAAGTATACTAGATGATCCTTATCAATATGATTTCCTATATTCTTCAGTTTTTCAGCTACACCAACAAGCCCTACAATGTGATCTCTAATGATGTGGATTAAATATGTAAGTGTACGGTATTGTGCAGTAACGGGTCGATCTCAGGGAGGAATAGCTATTATCCTAACTCAAATAAGGCAAAGTGTACCAAAAGGATTTGATTGAATTAACACTGAAATCACTTCAAATAAAAATTAATCAAGCAATAAAAATAATAATAACCATTCATAACTGTATGAAAATTTATGAAACCACTAACCATAAAGTAACACAGATCTATTGCAAGAAAGGAATGAAATTAAAAGTAAAAGAATGTAAGAAAAACTTATCTCGATAAAAGATTTCTTTGTCGTTGCTCGTCGTCTTGTTGCCACTCCAAGGCGATGTGCAAACGATTACAAAGGGAGCCTTCTCCCCTAAATTAAATTAGTAATGAGATACAACCTATATTTATTTACCCTACTACAGAGTTCTAAATCTGAAATTAAAACTTAAAAAATAAATAAATAAATAAAAATAAACTTAAGAAAAAAGAACACAACTTGAAAAGAAAAAAACTAAGAATCTCAAACTCTCTCATAAATTCTCAAAACTAAGAAAAAACTCATAATAAAATTCTTGGATGGTTTTTCTATTGCTGAGCATCACATATATATACAAGTGAGTAAAGATCACAATCAATCTTTACAATTGAATTACAAGAGATTTTGTGGAGATAATTTTGGTAATCAAATTTCAATCTTGTAAGTTCATTGTATATGGACGATTCTTGAGTAGAAAGAATCTTGCACCAACTCATCATATCTTTAGCATCATTATCTTCTTGAAAACTTCCATAATCTATTGGAGCTTTTCATTCTTCCATGTCATGCCAATCTTGTAAATTTGATTCCAAATAAGTAAGGAATATTTTCTCAAGAGAATAGAATCTTTCACATGAGATTGGGCTACTCTTTGACTTGGTCCAAGGCTGATCTTATACACAAAATTTGTGGCTCTCCTCATAAAATTCATCTTATGCCCGGCTGCTGAGTTGACTGGGTGAGTGAACTGGACAGGATCATCAAAAATTAATAAAATGATCTTTTTAAGCTCAAATTTCTCCATTCTTTCACCTACACCCAACAAACATAAAATCAACATTAAATACCCGAGATGCATCATAAATAGAATAAGAGATGTAAATTTTATTCTTTAAATTCACACATAAAATGTGTTCATCAGATTCCCCCACACTTGAGCTTTGCTAGTCTCGAGCAAAAAAAATATAAAAATAAAATAAAATCCTAACTCACTTTCGTAGGAATCACGATTGTACTTAGCACGTGCAACAAGCCTTTAAACCCCTAGGTTACCCTTAGTGGACGAGTTGTGTCTCGTGAGTATTTTCAGAGAATAAACATACAAAATTCATATAGAAATTTTAAACTTTAATTTTGGTATTAAGGAAAGAGAGCAGACACACATCTTATTAGTCAAAACACTCAACTTGGGATCAAGAAAATATAGAAACTCCCACACTTGAACTTTGCTACCTCATATGATTCAAACACTAAGGTTGCATCTCAATTAGGAAACCTTGTTATATCTTCCAAACATATCTCTCCTTAGGGTGAACCCTTTGTAACATACTGGTAACCAAGACCCAAGAATAGCTTTCAACACTTGTATTATTTTTTTTTCTTTTTTCCTCTTTAAACTACTCCACTACAATTGGCTTGAGAAGTGCAGGTGGTTATGCATTCCCATGTTACTATGTAGCTTCTCTTTTGGCATATATCTTTAAAGACATTGATGCTAAAAAGTACTTTTTTTTTTAACAAGAGCTGTATCCAAAGAATTTCAATCAAGACACCTCGCTTCCTGAGGCGGAATGTCCTGTATAGTTCCAAGAACAAAAAACTCTTATATTATTATTTTCTTATTATGATTTTTTTATAGTACAAGGAGGTCTCAGCTTTATTCAAAGGTTGAAATTACCAACTATAACCATAAAATATTCATCCCTTCAAGAGAGGTAAGATGTATTTTTTAACTTAATTCCCATCTCAAAATAAAACCTAAGTACTATCCTCACAAAGGGTTTCATTACTTCGTATGTGATAGTTTTCTAGGTCTCTTTCTCCTTCCTCTTTTGTGTCAAAATCATAGAAATAGTGATTAACTTTCCCAAAAACCAAAGTTAAAAAGTTAAAATTTACAATGAAAGCTCAAAATTCATTTTTTATAATGAAATCTCAACCCATCCCCCATACTTAAATCATGCATTTTCCTCAATGTATACTGAAAAATAAAAGATAAGGACAAGGGGAAGAAAAAACTCCCTGAATCAAGGATCAGTGTAAAAAGGCTCATGCAGATCCATGACCTCTTCAGTGGAGTCATGTGGAAGCTCCAAAAATGGCTTCAAATGTTGGCCATTCACTTTGCTGGTTGCACCTGTACCTGGATTTAAAATCTCAATTGCACCCGATGAGAAAACATTTTGAACAATATAAGGGCCCTCCCAACGAGATCTAAGTTTACCAGGAAAAATATGCAAACGAGAATTATAAAGCAAAACCTTGTCGCCACGGGTGAAAAACTTTCGAAGGATATGTCTATCATGATAAGCCTTGGTCTTGTCTTTATAGATGCAAGCACTGTCGTAGGCATCATTTCTCAATTCATCCAACTCAGAGAGTTGGAGTCCTCTATGAGTGCTAGCATCTGACAAATCAAAATTTAATTTCTTAATTGCCCAAAATGCCTGATGTTTCAATTCAACAGTAAATGGCAGGCTTTTTCATACATCAGACGGTAGGGGGATTGACCAAGAATGGTCTTGAAAGTAGTTCTATAAGCCCACAAAGCATCTATGAGGCGAATGGACCAATCCTTACGAGTAGGATTGACAGTTTTTTCCAAAATTTACTTGATTTGTCGATTAGACACTTCAACCTGTCCACTGGTCTGAGGGTGGTAAGGGGTTGCCAATTTATGGGTAATACCATATTTTCGAACAAAGACCTCAAATGGTTTGTTACAGAAGTGTTTTCCCATATCGCTAATGATAGCTCGAGGGGTATCAAATCGGGAGAATATATTCTCCTTTAAAAATTTAATGACTACCTTGTGGTCATTGGTCTTAGTAGCAACAACTTCTATCCATTTGGACATGTAGTCCACCGCTAATAAGATATATTCATTCCCAAAAGACTTTGGGAACGAACCCATAAAATCGATGCCCCAAACATCAAAAAATTCAACCACCAGAATTGGGTTTAGTGGCATCATATTCCGCTTGGTAATGCAGCCTAAAGATTGACAAGAAGGGCATGCCTTATAGTAATTAAAGGCATCCTTAAAAAGACTAGGCCAGTAGAATCCAGACTATAAAACCTTGGCCACGGTCTTATTTGACCCAAAGTGGTCACCACACGCCTGATCATGACAGTAAGACAACATAGATTGTTATTCATGGTCAGGTACACATCTCCTAATAATCTGATCAGGGCAAGTCTTGAACAGATATGGATCGTCCCAAAAATAGTACTTGACTTGGGAATGGAATCTATACCTATCCTGGGCGGACCAATGGGAAGGGGTCGCATCCGTTACCAAGTAATTTACAATATTAGAGAACCAAGGTTCACTAGATACTACAAACAACTACTCATCTGGGAAAGACTTGTTGACTGGTGAATCGACAGTCAAAGAATTAGGCAGTCGGGATAAGTGGTCAGCAACCAGATTTTCTATTCCTGGTTTATCCCTAATCTCTAAGTCAAACTCTTGTAAAAGCAAAACCCATCTAATGAGACGAGCTTTGGCATCCTTTTTCTACAAGAGATGCTTGAGAGCGGCATGATCCGTATACACAATGACATGGGATCCTATAAAGTAGGCACAAAATTTCTCTAAAACGAATACAATAGCTAAGAATTCATTTTCAGTGGTGGTGTAATTAAGCTGTGCATCTTTTAAAGTCCTACTTGCATAACAAATTACATGGGGTAACTTATTGATCCGTTGCCCAAGGATAGCTCCTAATGCCAAATCAGAAGCATCACACATAAGCTCAAAGGGCTCTGTCCATATGGGTGCCTGAATAACGGGGGCAGTGGTCAAAATATTTTTGAGTTGATTAATACTCTCAAGATAGACATCATTAAAATCAAAGAGCTGGTCTTTAGCAAGCAAAGAGGTGAGAGGACGAGCAATTTGACTAAAATCTTTAATGAACCTCTGATAGAATCCAACATGTCCTAGAAAGGAGCGAATGTCCTTAACAGATTTGGTAACAGGTCGCTTTTTAATCAATTCTACTTTGGCTCTGTTAACCATGATCCCATATTTGGAAATGATGTGACCCAACATTATGCCCTGTTTTACCATGAAGTGGTATTTCTCCCAATTTAAAACAAAATCTTTCTCCGTACACCTGACAAGAACTAAGGAAAGATTATGTAGGTAATCAGAAAAAGTAGACCTATGCACAAAAAAATTGTCACACCCCAAATTATGCTCCAACCAGAATGGTGTGATGAACCGTTAATAAACCAACGGTTCAACCAGGATCTTAAAATAGGCTATCCCACATATGATAAACCAAAACACATTCCACATTAATCAGAGATAATAAAATAAAAAACGGAAGTCTTATAGACAATGAACTGAGGTCTAATCATGATAAATAATTAATATTCTATTTATTTCCAAGTAACCAAAACATAACTTAATACATATTACAATATCCAAATACGAAAACTAAACACTAAACGTATCCACCGTTGAAACGCTCACTTGACAAACCATGTTCGTTTTCCACAACTTGCTCATTCATAGCCTCCACCCGTCCATATGTTGGTGTGTACACAAAATCTTCAATCATAATACCTGCAACATCAAAAACTAAAAGAATTGTGCGCACGAGGGTCAGCTCTTCAACTTGAGCTCAGTAAGAAAACAAAACAATGCAACAATACATATGCATGCAGCCAAATCATATCTTTGGTCTGGTTTATAGTTTATAATATGCAATAGAATGGTTTAGGTAATCAAAGTTACCGTTTATTGACCCCGCCTCTATACACAAGTGTGTGACGCTGCCCGAAGGTAACGTTTATCATCGACTCACAAGCACCCAATTCATGAACATTATACAACAAAGGTTAACGCTTATTGCTGTACAGTGTCATACCAACACGTAAGCCCCTATTGGCGAGGGCTGCAAACTGGGCTCGCAACTAACCAATCATAATTCCAAAAAGTGTATCCAAGGCCTCACCCCAGCATCCCTCAGAATGTCTATAGAGATAGAGCTAAGGCCCCCGGTAGAGTCAAAGACTACAAGGACCGAGACCACCTCCCCTGATGCTCTATGACATAATAGTTTTGCTAAAGTAATGGCGATACGACGATGCTAATGCACAAGAATTGAGTTAGAGATAGAGCTAAAGTGCTGAGACCCGCCAAAGGTTAATGTTTATTGACGTCCCCATCACACCTCCCCTGATACTCGCTCGCATCAAGTACACCAACCACATACATACATTCACATGCCTATTCCTATCATCATCATCATCATCATGTTATAAACAATAAAGTAAATATGCATGAGAAAATAATAAAAATATTGGATGACATGTTGTATGCACATTACAAACATATTCGCATAGAATCAGGCATAGCATTGGACTCAAGAAAAAGAAAAACAGTTTGTTATTAACCAATTAGTTTAGAGTCCTGTTTCCTCACCTTAGCTTGCTAATAGATCCTCTTTTAAGCTTTAAAATCACCTTTATAATGTTATTATATTGCTAGAAAACCTAACAAAGTCGAGAGAATTTAATTAGAATTAATTCTGAATTCAAAAACCATGCTGTTAACTGGGGGTCAGAGGTAGGGTCAGAGTCATGATCGACCCCTGGTGCGACCACCCCTATTCTAGACTTCCCGAACACTGGGGGTCGATGCTCAGGGTCTGGTAGGGTCGATTGGCCATCGACCCCCTGTGCGACCCCCTGTGGGTTTTGTTGATTTTTCTACTTTCAGTCCATTCTTCGTGTTTGGGGTCCTATGGCTTGCTACTACAGTCCATATTACACATGTTCTACGGCCTAGAACCATGATTCATTCACCTAAATGGCTTTCATGACTTCCCCATGGTTTTCCAAACCATGGGTTGATGGTTTGGGATTCTCCGAGATCATACTCTCTTCATTATCTAACCTAAGGTCTGTAGAAACTCATGGAATTAGTATCCATACCTGAGAAGAATACTCCTTCTCTGCAACTCTTCTCCTTTTTGCTTTCTTCTCTTCCTTGCTTATCTTCTTCTTTTCTTCCTTCTCTTCTCTTTCTCTCAATCCAATTAGGGTTGTAAAAGGAGTGAAAGAGGCTTACGGACGTCCTATTTATAGAGTAAAACCTCCCAAAATAAGTCCCATTGAGTTTAGGAAAGGTTCCAATCGAAATTAGGAAAGTTTCCTAATTTTCGATTCGTGCTGTTTTTCCCGAATACTCGGGGTCGATAAGGGGGTCGATGAGGGGGTCGGACAAACCAAGACCCCCTGCGACCCCTGGTCACGGGTCGATGAGGGGGTCGGACCTGCCTATTTAGGCATGCGACCCTACCCTCATTTTGACTATTTTTGAGCAAATTTTCATATTGGGTCTTGGGTTTCTTCACACACTTGGTCCACTTGGCTCGACCATCATATGTAGACGGGTCACGACACAAAATGTAAGGTTATACCAAGTTTGTGGCGTGCGGGTCTTACAAATCCACCACCCTTAAAAGAAATTTTGTCCTCGAAACGTACGGATCTTACAACTTCCCCCTCCTTAATATAAATTTTATCCTCAAAATTTTGAATTTACTTCAGAGTCAATAGGTGGGAATTCTATTTCCGCATTGTATCTTCTTCCTCTATGCACTCTTCCCCACGTCTTGTCTTTGCTAGGTTACCTTTATATAATAATTATCCCGGCTTTGGAAATACCTTTCCACTAGTGAACTAGGCTGGTCCCACTTCAATAGTTAAACATTCTATCTAATCCAGTGATTCCGTGGTCAATACCTTTGATATGGATCTCCAATGTACTTCTTCAATAGAGACACACGAAATACATCATGCACACTAGACATGGATAGCGGTAACGCTAATTGATGTATAACTTTTCTACATCTCTCTAAAGTTTATAAGATCCGACACATATATATAATATAACTTTCCCTTCTTGTCTAATTGTTTCAAAATACGCATAACTGATTTCTTCAAGAATACTTTGTCCCTTATGGAGAACTCAAGGTCTTGGTGTCTCTTCTGACATCTTGAGCTATCATGCCCCTTTTCTTTGATCTTGTTTGCCACTCGATAGTTTTCTTCAATAGACTCATGTCTTAAAATCCTTCATTTACCAACTTCATTCCAAAGTAGAGGAATTTGACATTTCTACCGTACCATGCTTTATAGGTGACATTTACATGATAGCTTAATAGCAACTTCAATTCACGGTAACTTCTCAACTCAAGCTCCTTGAAATCAATTTCACAACTCGGAGCATATCTCTTAGGATCTGTATAGTCCGCTCCGACTGTCCGTCGGTTTAAGGTAAAATGCGGTACTAAACTTCAACTTTGTTCCCATTGTTTTCTGTAGATCCTCTCAAAACTTCGAGATAAGCATGAGCCTCCGACCGACACTAAGCTCTCATGCATACCATTCAATCTGGCGATATTATCCACATATCGATTAGTTAGCCGCTCCAAAGCATACCATGGTCGTATAGCAATGGAATGAGCTATCTTCATAAGGCGATCAATAATCACCCAAACTGCGTCAACCGATTTAGGAATCAGTGGTATACCGGTGACATAGTTCATTGTAATGCAGTTCCACTTCCAGACTGGCTCCGATAGTTGTTGCGGTGAGCCATGTTGGTCTTTGTCTTTCAGCCTTTACTTGCTGATAATTCAGACACTGGAACACGCACTAACCACCTTTGTTATCATTCCTCTTTACAATCTCTTCAGGTCATGATACATCTTGGTACTCCAAGATGTACTATATATTGAGTACAATGGCTCTTATCATTATCCTCTTTGTGACATCTGAATCTTTTTCTTCAGGTATTCAAACTCTACCTCTGTATCTGAGTACCGTCTCCGCATCCAAAGTAATTCAGGGTTAGGTTTTTTTTTCTTTTTCTAAATATTCTTGCACCGTTCTTATATACAGATCTAACAAAATTACTACTTTTACTTCATTCATCAATTCCGAGATGATCTTTAATGTAATGAACGCAAGTGAGGAATTATTGCTCCTTAAGTCCCTCCATACGTTCTAACTCAATTGGATCATCACGAGTTTCTATTTTATGTTACTCTTCTTCCAAATCTAAATCTATTGCTGCGAAACATAAGGCAACATTTATATTGAGTCCTTCCTTGGACTTCATAATTCCCTTTATGCTTAAGGCCTTAGCTACTACATTAGCCTTGCTTGGATGACATTGAATATCATAGTCTTAATCCTTCAGGTATTCCTAACCATCTCCTTATCCTCATGTTCAACTCTTTCTAATGAAGAGATAAATAAAACACTTGTAATCCGATCTAATCTAAAATTCTTCTCCATTTAAATAATGTCTCCAAGTCTTGATTGCATGAATCATAATTGTTTACTCCAATCATGAGTTGGGTAACTTGTCTCATGCTCTTTCAGTTTTCTTAAAGCATATGAAATCGCTTATTTACCTTACATCAACCCGCATCCTAGATCCAATCCGAAAGCTCCGATGGATAGGGTAAAAGGTTTCCCTGGTGCCAGAACGATCAAGATGGGAACTGATATCAATCATTCTTCACACTTGTTAGTCCAATTAAACTCCTCTCCTTTCCTGGTTAGCTTGGTAATAGGTTTTGCGATCTTAGAGTGGTCCTCTAAAAATCGTCTGTAATAACCAACTAAACCCAAGAAACTTCTGATCTTCACGATGTTCTTTAGGGGTTTCTCACCATATGATTACTTCTATCCTAATAGGGTCTACTTTAATCCCTTTTTATGATGGTACGTGATCTAAGAAGATCACTTTGTTTAATCGGGTCTCATATTTCTTGGACTTGGCATAAAGCTTTTCACTTCTCAACTGTTGTGAAGCGGTTCTAAGCTCTGTTGTATGAGTTGCATCATTCTTGGAATAAACCAAAATATCATCTATGAAAGCTATGATCGACGTGTCCAACATGTTATGAAACACCCAGTTCATCCGTTCCATAAAAGATGTAAGGGCATTGGTTAATCCAAACATCATAATCATAATTAAAAACTCATAATTGGCCTATCCTGATTCTAAAAACTATCTTTGAGATATCGCTATCCAAATTCTTCAGCTGAATGATATCTTGATCGAAGATCAATCTTAGAAAATACCTTCGCTCCTTGCAACTATTTAAACAAGTCATCGATCGAGATGGTAGTTATCGATTCTTGATCGTGAGCTTGTTTAGTTCCCGGTAATCTATACATAATCTGACACTACCGTCCTTCTTCACGAATTATGTTGGCGCTCTCCGTGATGCAATATTTAGCTGATTAGGACCTTGGCCTAATAACTCTTGTCGTTGAGTCTCAGTTCCTTCAACTCCATAGGAGCTACTCTACAGGTTCCTTTGACACAGGTATCGTCCTTGGTAACAAGTCGATGACGAACTCGGTCGCATGATCAGATGATAACCCCAGGTAAGTCTCCTGGAAACACATCAGGGAATTCACGCATCACATCTATACCTTCCATCTGTGGTGCTTCTTTGGTAACGTATAACACAGATACCATATATCCAACTTCTTTCTCTTTAAAGCATCTCTTGGCCTTTAGCATAGTGAGGATCAGCTTTCACTTCCTAGGAAACATACTTCCAATAATACTAAATTATATGTCATTTTTATTCTTGAATGGTAACCTCTTCTATGCACCTAACAACTTTGTAGAGTGTTGAGACAACCAGTCTATCCCCAAGTTGACGTTAAAGTCTGCCATCTCAAGTCTAATTAGGTTGCGTCCAAATTTCATCCATCCATTAATATGATTCAATCATTGTTCATAATACTCATCTAAAATAACATTTAGTCCCAAAAGGGCTAAACTAGAGAAATCTGGTGTAAAGGTCTTAAGGGCTTGTCTAGTTCCTTCATCTCTTAGTTTTTCAAAGACTATCGTCAAAATCTCATATCTTAAAAAAAATTCATTAGCTTATATTTCCTTTATCCTTGCTGTTCTACCCTGATCTCTCTTTTATATACCTCGAAAAATATCTTGTGATTGTCACTTCATATCCCAAGTCTACTTCTAAGCATTAGGATATATGCTTATAAATTCATTAATTCAGCCAAACTCTTTTGGTCTTTTCTTAATCATATCACTCAACATTGGGCATAACTCAATTTTTATTGTATTAAACTGAGTACTATTAATGCCATGATTTTTGACTTTATCCTTGTATCCACTTTTAGATTTGCTTTTAGGAATCTTCTGCTTTGTCCAAGATCCATACCGATATAGCCATCTTTAACTCTACTTTAAGTGCTATCTATTTCTTTACTGGTTACTCTTGATAGTTCTCACTTTTGCTCATGCACTCTTTTAAAGACATGACTCATATCCATCCATTTCAGTAATCTCAAAAATAGATCCTCCATTACTTCATCTGAGGTCCATTGGCTATAGTATTTAAATCTGAATTTAATCATCTTACTTCCCATAATTCTTTATCACTAAACAGCTTATCAATGGATGTCGAGAAATATAAGAATCAGAATATTTATCCAAAAGCAATTCACTTCCTTCTTTCAAATTTAGTATAACGGCAAACACTTGCTTTATCTAGTGAACTTAAGTTTAAAGGATCGGGAGTAAATCTGTGGTAATCCAACCGGCATCCAAAGATTATTACGTTGCACGGTGGTCCAAATGCATAGAGGTTTTATAGTTCTTAACCTCATGGTTATAGGTTCTATCAAATATATAATGCCATTGGTCAAGGCACTACAGGAGTAAATCTGGAAAAGTTTTCGTACATCAGTAAATCAGGTATAATCTGGAAAAAATTTTGTACATCAATAAATCAGGTATAAATCAGTAGATGTACGCTCAACATGATTAAACATTTAACTGTTCATTCAGTTCATATCTCTGTTCATGTTGTCGATCATGAGAATGGTTCAGATTGGTATAACCAGGACTAATACTAAAGAAACAATATCTATAACTCCAATTGACAGGTTAAATCAAGAAGGTATCCTATCAAGGCCCGAGAAATTAAAATCTGGTATGTGCATCCTCTATAATCATAAGAGTAAATCAATAATGCACCTCATCCTATATAAACATATCTAGTTACATGGCCACAATAGCTTTGATCCTTTGCTGAAAACGTTTAAGGCTTCGTCTTCAAAAGACATTCTTCAATCCTTATCGGATCATTCTGTCATGATGCAACTATCCCATACATCGGTGGCTGATAAGGTTAACCACCTTGATACACTGCTTGTTGTGCACCAAACTTCTACACTGGGGTGTGCATTACTTGGACTTGCTGTATGGTAGGCACTGTGTTATAGCTAACCGGTATTGGGGTACAGTGTTGCTACCAATTGGTACCGTACTTGGTTTGACCCGGAGGTGTTGATGTAGCATTGGCAATTTGGATAGCAACTTGCATAGTCGGTCTCATTTGTGGTTGCTCTTGTATTTTATTGGGCCAAGTTTATTACAACCGTGACCAAGGTAATTGGTAGTCCAGGTGATTGGCTGGAGTGGCCTGGTTGTTCACCTTCTCTTATTTGCTTCAATCTGATTATCATTATTTAGCATCTACTCGGATGAGTTTTCATTACCCATTCTCAACCCAGATAGTGGTGGGGTCAAGTTGTAACCTCATCTTAATGCTCAGCGGATAATGGATCAGCTTGTAGTGGATTTCACTCTGAGTCTCCATGTCACCCAGGGGTATAGCTTTATCTTCTTGTAGTTACTCTTATTCTTAATGTAGGGCCGTTATTCTCCTATCTCTGTTGGATTCGGCCCGAGATCTTTCCCTTTACCTTTGCAGGGAATTAGGCATTACTAGCCATTTTCTCCTTCCTTTGTCATACATCGAGTTTCACATCTTGTGAGTACCAACTCGGTATTCAATTTTCTGCTTTACAGAAGCTTCCTTCTTGCTACTGTACTATATCCTTGTATACTTGGATAACTACCCAACTTATAGATAATACCCTATATTATTTATTTATTAGGATAATTTTTTGGTCTTCTCTTTTTGTTTGAGTGTATATATATGGTTCCACCTGTTATATGTACATTATCGTCTTGTTTAATTTCTGTCTCAACCAACACAGGTGCTTATGATTTGTTTGTATTAAAGCTTTTAATTTATCCTAACTCAGTTCATGGACTCCAGTGGAAGTATTCAGGTTTAATGGGTAAGGCCTATGAGAGCTTTGATACCAAGTTGTCACATACCAAATTCTGCTCCAATCAAAATGGTGTGATGAACCGTCAATAAACCAAAGGTTTAACCAGGATCTCACAATAGGCTATCCCACATATGATAAACCAAAATATATTCCACATTAATCAGAGATAATAAAATAAATAGCAAAAGTCTTACAGATAATGAACTGAGGTCTAATCATGATAAATAATTAATATTCTATTTATTTCCAAGTAACCAAAACATAACTTAATACATATTACAATATCCAAATACGAAAACTAAACACTAAACGTATCCACCGTTGAAATGCTCGCTTAACGAACCATGTTCATTCTCCACAGCTTGCTCATTCATAGACTCCACCCGTCGATATGTTGGCGTGTACATAAAATCTTCAATCATAATACCTGCAACATCAGAAACTAAAAGAATTGTACGCACGAGGGTCAGCTCTCCAACTTGAGCTCAGTGAGAAAACAAAACAATGCAACAATACATATGCATGCAGTCAAATCATATCTTTGGTCTGGTTTATAGTTTGCAATATGCAATAGAAATGTTTAGGTAGGCAAAGGTTAACGTTTATTGACCCCGCCTCTATACACAAGTGTGTGACGCCGTCCGAAGGTAACGTTTATCATCGACTCACAAGCACCCAATTCATGAACATTGTACAACAAAGGTTAACATTTATTGTTGTACAGTGCCATACCGACACGTAAGCCCCTGTTGGCGAGGGCTGCAAACTGGGCTCGCAACTAACCAATCCTAATGCCAAAAAGTGTGTCCAAGGCCTCACCCCAGCATCCCTTAGAATGTCCATAGAGATAAAGCTAAGGCCCCCCGGTAGAGTCAGAGACTACAAGGACCGAGACCACCTCCCCTGATGCTCTACGACATAATAGTTCTGCTAAAGTAATGACAATACGACGATGCTAATGCACAAGCCTTGAGTTAGAGATATAGCTAAAGTGCTGAGACCCGCCAAAGGTTAACGTTTATTGACGTCCCCATCACACCTCCCCTAATACTCGCTTGCATCAAGTACAGGAACCACACACATACATTCACATGCCTATTCCTATCATCATCATCATCATCATGTTATAAACAAGAAAGTAAATATGCATGAGAAAATAATAGAAATATTGGATGACATGTTGTATGCACATTACAAACATATTCGCATAGAATCAGGCATAGCATTGGACTCAAGAAAAGGAAAAATAGTTTGTTATTAACCAATTAGTTTAGAGTCCTGTTTCCTCACCTTAGCTTGCTAATAGATCCTCTTTCAAGCTTTAGAATCACCTTTATAATGTTATTATATTGCTAGAAAACCTAACAAAGTTGATAGAATTTAATTAGAATTAATTCCAAATTCAAAAACCATACTGTTAACTGGGGGTTGGAGGTAGGGTCGGAGTCATGATCGACCCCTGGTGCGACCACCCCTATTCTGGACTTCCCGAACACTGGGGGTCGATGCTCAGGGTCTGGTAGGGTCGATTGGCCATCGACCCCCTGTGCGATCCCCTGTGGGTTTTGTTGATTTTTCTGCTTTCAGTCCATTCTTCGTGTTTGGGGTCCTATGGCTTGCTACTACAGTCCATATTACACATGTTCTACGGCCTAGAACCATGATTCATTCACCTAAATGGCTTTCATGACTTCCCCATGGTTTTCCATGAAAACCTAACCATGGGTTGATGGTTTGGAATTCTCCGAGATCATACTCTCTTCATTATCTAAGCTAAGGTCTGTAGAAACTCATGGAATTAGTATCCATACCTGAGAAGAATACTCCTTCTCTGCAACTCTTCTCCTTTTGCTTTCTTCTCTTCCTTGCTTCTCTTCTTCTTTTCTTCCTTCTCTTCTCTTTCTCTCAATCCAATTAGGGTTGTAAAAGGAGTGAAAGAGGCTTTGGGATGTCCTATTTATAGAGTAAAACCTCCCAAAATAAGTCCCATTGAGTTTAGGAAAGGTTCCAATCGAAATTAGGAAAGTTTCCTAATTTTCGATTCGTGCTTTTTTTCCCGAATACTGGGGGTCGATGAGGGGGTCAGACAATCCGAGACCCCCTGTGACCCCTGGTCACGGGTCGATGGTGGGGGTCGATGAGGGGGCGGACCTGCCTGTTTAGGCATGCGACCCTACCCTCATTTTGACTATTTTTGAGCAAATTTTTATACTGGGTTTTGGGTTTCTTCACACACTTGGTCCACTTGGCTCGACCATCATATGTAGACGGGTCATGACACGAAATGTAAGGTTAGACCAAGTTCGTGGCGTGCGGGTCTTACAAAAATCATCCATGATTACTTCTGAATATTGCTCTACCATATCTGAGATGATGCTCATCATGCACTTTTGAAAAGTGGCAGGGGCATTGCATAGCCTAAAAGGCATGCGCCGGTAAGCATAGGTTCCGTAGGGGCATGTGAAAGTGGTCTTGTATTGGTCATTTAAGGCAATGGGGATTTGATTGTAACCAGAGTATCCATCTAAGAAGCAATAGTATTCATGTCCGGCCAACCTCTCTAACATTTGGTCAATGAAAGGCAAAGGGAAGTGATCCTTCCACGTTGTCGTATTCAGCTTTCTGTAGTCTATGTAGACTCTCCATCCTATTTGGATACGGGTTGGAATCAATTCATTGTCAGCATTAGCAACTACATTGACTCCTGACTTCTTTGGTACCACATGTACCCAACTTACCCACTCACTGTCAGATATGGGATATATGATCCCATGAGCTAAGCACTTTAGAATCTCTTTCTTAATGGCTTCCTTCATCACAAGATTTGCCCGTCTCTGAGATTCTCTTGAGGGGTTGGTATATTCCATAAGGTGTATATGATCCTGAACAATAGACGAACTAATACCTTTGATGTCAGCCACAATCCAACCTAAGGCTTCCTTTTGATTTTGAAAGAGTTTGACTAACTCTTCTTCCTGATTAGAAGTCAAATCAGATGCAATAATAATAAGAAGAGTCTAGTCAGGTCCTAGGAAGGCATACTTCAAAGTGGATGGTAACTCCTTTAATTCTAAGCTAGGTGGTTCAACCATTAAGGGCTTGGGAATGGAAGTGGATAGAGGTCCTAGAGGTTCCACAGATGTGTGGATACTCCATGCCTCTGATGAGAAAGTATCCTCTACTCCTCCAACTCTTCCATACACTGCAAGAATTCCGAATCAAAGTCAATGTCAAAAGTGGTCTCTACATGGTTAGGGAATTGTTGGAGCATATGTACTTCCTCATTCGGTTGCTTACCCAGCCTAAATACATTTAAATCAATAGTTTGGTTACCAAATGACAGTTTCATAAGACCATTCCTGCAATTTATCAGTGCAATGCTTATAGCCAGAAATGGTCTCCCTAAAATGATAGGGATTTGATCCCTATTGGAGACAGAATGTGTTTCTAAAACAATAAAATCCACAGGAAAAAGAAATTCTCCTACCTATAATGAAACATCCTCTACCATTCCTTTAAGAGATTTTACAGAGCGATTAGCTAGTTGAAGTGAGATGGATGTTGGTTTCAACTTTTTCAATCCTAATTGTTGGTAAACATGGTAAGGTAGAAGATTCACACTTGCACCTAAGTCTAGCAGAGCATGATCAATAAAAGTTTTGCCTATGATGCAAGAGACGGTAGGACAGCTAGGGTCCTTGTATTTGGCTGCCACAGGATGGTTCAGAAGGGAACTTAAATGTGTAGCCAAGAATACATTTTTAGGAATTTGACTAATCCTCTTTTGTGTGCATAAGTCTTTAAGGACTTTTGCATAAATATGAATTTGGTCAATTGCATCCAAAAGTGGGATATTCAATTCTACCTGTTTGAAGACCTCTAAAATTTTATCAACTAAAGCAGTCTTCTTTTGGTTTACCAACCTATTAGGGAATGGGGCTGGTGGAGTAAAAACTCTGTCTGGGATAGTCTCTTTGGGTCTTTCAGGTACATCAGATGAACCTGAAGAAAGAGGCTCAATAGCTATCTCAGATTGTGGAACATTAACGGGAGCAACTGTGGGTTTGTTCTTTGGTGCTTCATCCCATAGGTACTCTTAGCCACTCCGCAATGCATGGACTGTATTACATTGTTTGGAGGACCCTGATTGACTCTCTATGCCATCACTTGAGGGTTTGACCTATTTGGTTGTGGGTGATGGCGTGGGTTGGTCTCTGGTTGGCTGGGCAGGATACCCTTGTTCTTTTCACACATTAGGATAACCAATTGGGTAAATGTCCTCTCCATACTGGTATGTCCTGCCATTATAGCTGCCACATTCTTCTCCAACTCACTGAGTCTGGCTGGCTCACCCGTGTTAAAAAACCCAAGGGGTTGCTGAAAATTACCTTGGGGAACAAAATTGGGTCTAGGGGGAGCATATGGCCTGGTATGATCAGGAGGACCTTGATTTGAAAATTGGGATGGGTCCACAAGGTTCCCTTGGTTTCAAGAAAAATTTGAGTGATTTCTCCATCCTGGATTGTAATTATTACTATACGGATTGTAAAGTGCACTTACATTAGCATTCTGAGAATTTCCTTGTGAAGGGCATTCCTCCATTGTGTGTCTAGAAGTTTGACACCAGTTGCACATTAGGACTTGCTTTTGGATAGGGTCTTTAGGAACTAAAGCTTCTATCCTTTTGATAAGGTTATCTAAGTGTGCCTCCTTAGCTACCATGCCATCGACAAAGTAACCTTTACCTTTTTGGGTGTGATCTGTCTCCTGCACAGACTCCCACTCTTGTTTTTTTAAAGAGATCCGCTAAAAAGTTCGAAGCATTGTTAGCATCCTCATAGGAAGTGAATCCTTGAGGACACATAGACTCAAGCATTTGCATGGTAGGAAAGTCTATCCCCTCGTAAATAATTTGACAAAGTTGCCACGTTTCAATACCATGGTGAGGGCACTCTTGGAGTAGACCTTGGAACCTTTCCATGAGTCTTGAAAAAGACTCATTTGACTCTTGTTTGAACCGCATTATATCCCCTCGAAGTTTATTTGTCTTGTGAAGAGGAAATAACTTTTTAAGGAATAACACAATAAATTTATCCCATGATGTAATAGAATTTATGGGAAGACCATAAAGCCATTTTTTAGCTCCATTCTTAAGTAAAAAAGTGTTGCACCTCAATTTGACAGCATCGTCACTGAGCTGTTGCATTTTAATGAGGGCACACACCTCCTCATACTCACGGAGGAACAAGTATGCATCCTCTGAAGATAACCCATGAAAATGAGGAAGCATGGTAATGAATTGAGTTTTCAATTCATAGTTGTTGCCTATGGTAGCTGGCAATTGAATACATGAAGGTTGTGCTGCCTTAGCAGGGTAGAACTCTTTAAGTGTCATCTTTGGTTCAGCCATTGTAAATGATGGGACTCTTACTAGACGATTGCTAGAATCATGAGTCCATACACTCATGCACAAAACTGTTTCAAATGATAAAATTTTCTCTTTCTTTTTTCTCTAAATTTGATGCAAAAAGCTGGATTTTTTCGAATCGGGGTCAATGCAAACCTCCTAACGATCAATGGCTTAGAGATCGATCATATCCGTAATTACCTTGAGAAACAACACCATTACCGCCGAAGCTATTGGTCGTTATTCCTCTTGATAATTCGATAGCTAGCATCCCTTAACACCATATCATGGTCAGGATTGGACCGTTGATTGTACTGTTCTAACCTAACGGATCAGAGGTGCAAAGAAAGGCATAAAAACCAATGTAAACTTTATGCATTTTTCTTTTCCCTTTTGTTTTTTTTTAAATCAGTTTGAACTGAATGAAATTTTTTTTTACATTTTTTTTAAATCACTTTGAACTATTTAAAATAGGAAAAATAATGGCTTGCCTCCCCGGCAACGGCGCCAAAAACTTGATGTGGATTAAATATGTATGTAACCGCAAGTGTACGGTATTGTGTAGTAACAGGTCGATCTCAGGGAGGAATCGCTATTATCCTAACTCAAATAAGGCAAAGTGTACCAAAGAGATTTGATTGAATTAACACCCTCATCACTTCAAATAAAAATTAATCAAGCAATAAAAACAATAATAACCATTCATAATGGTACGAAAATTTACGAAACCACTAACCATAAAGTAACACAGATCTATTGCAAAAAAGGAACGAAATTAAAAGTAAAAGAATGTAAGAAAAACTTATCTCGATAAAAGATTTCTCTGTCATTGCTCGTCGTCTTGTTGTCACTCCAAGGCGATGTGCAAACGATTACAAAGGGAGCCTTCTCCCCTAAATTAAATTAGTAATGAGGTACAACCTATATTTATCTATCCTACTACAGAGTTCTAAATCTGAAATTAAAACTTAAAAAAGAATAAATAAATAAAAATAAACTTAAGCAAAAAGAACACAACTTGAAAAGAAAAAAACTAAGAATCTCAAACTCTCTCATAAATTCTAAAAACTAAGGAAAAAACTCATAATAGAATTCTTGGATGGTTTTTCTATTGCTGAGCATCACATATATATACAAGTGAGTAAAGATCACAATCAATCTTTACAATTGAATTACAAGAGATTTTGTGGAGATAATTTTGATAATCAAATTCCAATCTTGTAGGTTCATTGTATATGGACGATTCTTGAGTAGAAAAAATCTTGCACCAACTCATCATATCTTTAGCATCATTATCTCTTCTTGAAAACTTCCATAATCTATTGGAGCTTTCCATTCTTCCATGCCATGCCAATCTTGTAAATTTGATTCCAAATAAGTAAAGAATATTTTCTCAAGATAATGAAATCTTTCACATGAGATTGGGCTATTCTTTGACTTAGTCCAAGGCTGATCTTATACACAAAATTCATGGCTCTCCTCATAAAATTCATCTTATGCCCGGCTACTGAGTCGACTGGGTGAGTTAACTGGACAGGATTACCAAAAATTCATAAAATTATTTTTTCAAGTTCAAATTTCTCCATTCTTTCACCTACACCCAACAAACATAAAATCAACATTAAATACCCGAGAAGCATCATAAATAGAATAAGAGATGTATATTTTATGCTTAAATTCACACATAAAATATGTTCATCATCTAACACTACCATTTCCATCATAAATCGTGGTAGATAATTTCACCATTAAAGTACCCATCTATGCTTTCTTAGTTTCCTCATATTTTTCTTTGATGCCTTTCAATAAACTCTTGGCTGTTTTCTTTCCCTCAATTTTGTCTGGTATAGACTCTGGGACACAATGCCTAATCATGAGCAAGCATTTCTTGTTTGCATTTTTCCATTTTTTTATGTGTTGTATTTTAGTTGGGGTACTAGTATATGTGAGATCAGCAGGTTTGTCCTAGTGATACCCATATCTAGGTCTATCATACCTAAAGAAATCTCTAGTTCCTTAATCCATTGTTCGTAATTGGTTCTAGAGAGAACATGTAAGACCCGCACCCTAAATCCTCACCAAACCGGATTTTCACTATACTGGGTCTTACCAGGTTAATACACAATACAGTTGACAGTTGACAGTTTAAACCAAGTGGTAGTATTGGGGTCAATATAGGATCACCCAATAGGGGTGATGTATGCAAGGAAATCCCTAAATGCATTCATAATTGAATCCATTGAAGAGGGTCCACTGAATTGAGCTCGGGGCCACTTTTTGGCCTAACGAAGGATCTGTCAGATGGAACATCCCCTGGTTTACTCCATCCAGTTTAGTCTGAGGTGGACCACTCTCTCTTTCCTCCGGCTTATAAATAGAGGCCCATTAGTCACTCCCCTCCTTGCTGAAATCGAGACAAAAAAGAGAGTGAGAGTGGGGAAGACTCTTGGTGGCCATTGGAACTTGTGGAGCATCCTTGGAGCTTAAAGAGGAGCCCCCATCACACCAAGTAAGTGCAAACATCTAAGTAAGTGCGAACATCTTCCTTTCTTGCCCTAGTATAGTTTACCCACCCTCCATGGTGGTGGAGCTTGACCAACATTAATGGTGCTCACTAATGGAGGTCAAGTTTAACTTAGAGGCTAGGATTTGAATTTCCACACCATGAACCAAGAATGCATTGGAGTTTTGAGAACTCCAATGGACTCACTAGGTATGGGAATGAGTTTCCACCAAGTGCATAGAAATTATGATGAGGGATTACGAGCCCCCAAGCTTCCCTCTGGTTCGTGTTTGGTTCTGGAACCTAATAGGAGGTTTGGTCTGGAGGATAGGTCCTGACCATAACCCCCGGATCACTTATCAGACTTAGGCTATGATTGTATCAAAGTGAGCTGGATGCTAATATAATGAGAGCACCACCCGCCATTGTCTCCGCCTCTTTTTGGAAACCCTAATATAGAGGAACCACTGGAGGCTAGGTACAAGAGGCACATCCTCTGGTGTGTATCAGATCCTCCGAAGATTATCGGGGGCACACCCTCCGGATATATTCTGGAGTCTCTGTATACTTGAAGACCAATATGCCTTAGGCTTATCCGGAGGGTATGCCGAAGGGAACACCACCCGGCGTTGCCTCCGGATTTCTTACTGTGAGCCTACTATGAAGCTCACTTGATCACAGAAGGGTGTCCAGAGGCTATGCCGGATGACACAACATTCACTACAACCTTCGATTCAATTCAAGGGGATTTCCTAAGTATTATCCTGAGGATAATCCCAGAGGTTGTACCATTAGGAATTTCCATCTGGTTCTGGCCTTGTTAGCCAGTATGCTTAGCTAGGACCTATTGGGAGCAACCGTTGGGTTCCTCGCTTATCTTGAAACCTGTATGGTGACATGTAGCATATGTCCATGTAGACTTTAAAAGTCGTATAACTAATCTAATGAAGCAATCTAATTTAATAGGTAATCCAACGTTGGGTAAAGGTGAAGCTTTTTGTTGGCTTCAAGGTTCAATAGCACCCTTGGTGCCTACAGGTGAGCGGTCGAGTCCATAGAGTTTGAGCATGTATAATGTGCATTTATTTGATTATTGATGAATCATAACATGTCTACTTTCATGCTTTATAACATTCCATCCAACAATTGTTATGTATGAGCATGCATTGTATAACAACAATAACTATATATGTTTGGATTGTATGCGTGGCCATGTATGATAGTATGTGTGACGTATAGATGCCCAGGTGAGGGTGATGTGTGGATACACGGATCATGTTGGAATTGATAGTACCTTAGTGGGGGCATGGTGAACCATGGGAGTAGGAAACCAGGGGTCTTTGCTGGGGTGCATCTTTGTTAATAATAACCATGTATGATGGTTAATGTGACATGCGGAACTCGAAGGGTGATGTACAGAACATGGATCATGATGGACTGCTAGCACTCTAGCAGGGGCATGGAAAACTGTAAGACCCGCACGCCACGAACCCAATCTAATCTTACTTTTTGGTGTTGTGACCAGTCTTCCCATCATAATTGGCTCAAGTGAACCAATTGTATGAAGAAACCACAAGATAAGATAAGCAACAAGTCAAATTTAGTTGATGTGGTTGACTTTTTAAGTTTGTGTAGAAGAACCCAGTCAAAAACTAAAAACCAATAAATTTTGGTTGTGTGGTCACATTTTTGAGGGGTGTGGTCGACCACACATGAGACCACACAATGTACAGTTGCATATTTGGGACGTGTGGTCGACGGATTCTACGACCATACGATGTTGAGACCGACTCCGAGTATTGAAAACTTTTCAAAACTTAAGGGATCTCTTTCCTAATTAAAGTGGGACTCTATATGAAGGTTTTTCTCTATATAAAGGATGTCTCATAGCCTCCTCACTCTTTTAGAACCCAAATTAAAACTCTAAACCTAAGAGAGAACGAGAGAGGAAGAGAAGGAGAAGAAGAGAAGGAGAGGAAACCTTAAGGAAGGTTTTACAGAGAAGAATTCCACCTCCTTACAGCAAGCTTAAGGTATGAACCTATCTTTGTAAAGCTAGATTAGATAAGATAGGTTCCTTTTAATCATTAACGTGTTAAATCTAATGTAATGATTTCGGTTATAGAATTTATAAGAAAAACCATAAGAGAATAGGTTAGGGATAATTGATAAGGATAAACTGTGATTAAAGGCAATAGAATGATCTTAAAATGAATCCCATTGATAAGCCAAGAGGAGAAACTCGTATGAGAAGTAAAATCAACAAAAACTTTGTATGGTCGTAGCTATGGTCGACCACAGGGTGACAGAGGATCGACCACAGCTATTCTGGAAGTTTCCCAGAATCGTGTGGTCGTACCTGTAGTCGCATGATATGCCACCACAAGGGTCGACCACACAATGTGTGTCACACCCCAATTCTGGTCTAACCAGAATGGTGTAATGAACTGCCAATAAACCAATGGTTCACCTAGGATCTCGCAAAGGTCATACCCACCATATCAAACCACATACACATTCTACATTAATAATCAGAGGTAATAAACAAATAAGCGGAGGTCCTACAGATAATGAACTGAGAGTCTAACAGTGATAAATAAATATTTAATCCAATTATCTCAAAACCACAAGAATTAAAAATAGATAATCAATTACATATCCGATGTTCAAACTATAACTAAATCTAAGCAAAAACACATTGGTTGCACTCGCATGATGAATCTTGCACATCTTCTTCAGCTTCTACGTCCATTGCAGCAACGTGTCCATATGTCAGCGCTTTCATATATTCTTCAACGGTAGGACCTGCATCATCAACTAAAAATTTTTGACATTGAAAGGGTGAGCACACATCACGGCTCAGTGAGCAAATAAAATAATGCAACAAACATATGCATGCATTTAATTCATATCTTTGGTCTGGTTTTTAAGTTTGTAATGTGCTATAGAAAGGTTTGGTGGTCACCGCACCTCTATACACGAGTGTGTGAATCTGCCCAATGGATCAAACATCATTATTGTCCCACATGCACCCATCATGGAATAGAAATAGAGCTAAAGTGTTAGGATCAAACACCGCCAATACTTCCCCTGATGCCCTACCCATACCAACACGTAAGCCCCTATTGGCGAGGGCTTACAAACTGGGCTCTCAACTAACCAATCCTAATGCCAAATAATGTATCCAAGGGCTCACCCCAGCATCCCTCAATACATCCATAGAGATAGAGTTAAGGCCCCTCGGCAGAGTCAGAGAACACACGGTCCAAGACTACCTCCCCTGATGCCCTACGACGTAATAGTTCTGCTAAGGTAATGGTGATACGACGATGTTAGTGGGCAAGACTTGAGTAAAGAAAGAGATAAAGTTTGGTGACGAGGTCGAAGACCACCATGCCACGTCCTCCCCCTGATGCTCTACTTGCATCCAACACATCAACCACACACATGTCTATTCCTAGCATTATCATCATCATCATGTTATAAATAAAAAGAATTAAATATGCATGAATAGTAATAGCAAGAATATTGGATGACATGTGAGATGCACATTACAAGCATACAAGCATAGAATCAATCATGGCATTGGACTGAATAAAAATAACAGTTTGTTATTAACCACTTAGTCTAGGTCTTGTTCCCTCCCCTGTTAGCAATTCTCGATGTCCTTCCAAGCCTTGAAATTATTTTTGAATTGATTTAACAACCTAAAAGTTATATGAATTTAAGTTAGGGTTCATATGTGACATGTTACAATAGTTAAAAATCAAAACAGAGCACTGATAGGTGCTATATTGGTCCTATGGTCTCATGCTGTATCGACCTTACTGTCTATGGTCGATGCCCTACGGTCGCATATGGTGCGACCATAGCTGCGACCATATGATTTCTGAAATCTTCTCGAATGCCTATGGTCGATCTTCTGTCACACTGGTCATGCTATGGTCAACCGTAGCTACGACCTTGAAATTTTTGGTCACAGTCTACTTAAAATTTGAAAGTTCTTCCTAAGTTCATTCTTCAGTTCTTCAATGGGGTTTATTCTAAGGTCATCCTATGGCCATTATTAGTAATTTCTTATCAACCCTAATCATCAAATTCACTCCTCATGGTTCTCCTTGGAATTTTCTCAAGAAAATGACATAGATCATAATAGGTTGATATGATATTGCCTATCCTCCATAGAAGTCTTATACTTAGAGTTTATATCTCCAGAGATTCATTTCATACCTCTGCTTGTGATAGAGAGCCAATCTCTTCTCAACAAACTCTTTTCCTTAGCTTTTTCTTCTTCTCCTTCTCTTCCTTCTCTTCCTTCTTTTTCTCTAGGGTTTACTAATGTTCTAAAAGAGTGAAAAAGGGTTGAGGGACGTTGTGAGGACAAAGATGGAAATTTTAGAAGTCGCCACCTAGATTAAGGTCTAAGGACCTTAGAAAATGTGAAATTTCACCCCAAGGTAAGACTTCGATTGACTCATGACCCTTAGATTGGATTTCTGGTCCATCAGAGATTGGGTAAGCATCAGGTTATGATTATGGGAAGGGGTTAGGCACCCAAACTGCCCGATCGAAATCGGTCTCCTATGCCTTTCATATGCTAGACTCTATTTGTTAAACTGAACCAAATCAAGTGGTTTGATATCATTGAACCGAATCTGCATCCATCAGCTTGCCTACGTATTACAGAATTATTCTAAAAATCAGGTTCACCATCGTAGTTCAGGTGTGATTAAAGTTTATGACTGTGATTTATGCTTGTGCATGATTAAGTTCTTTGTTCAAGTTAAAGTTTATGCTTGAATGGATGAGAAACCCTATGAGTTATGATCTAGATAGTCCATGTGGACTGATAGATAGTCATAGTGAATCTAAGAATAATCCTATTTGGGTCAAAATATGGATAACCCATTCTGGGTTGGAATGTGGATAACCCTATCTGGGTTGAAATGTGGATAATCCTATCTGGATTGGAATATGGATAAATATCCTAGTAGATCTATGGATAGTCCAAGTGGACTAAGATGTGGATCTGGATTTGGGATTCTCCCAAATAACCTACGTATCCTATGGTTTGTCCTAGGAATCAGAATCCATGTAGTTCAAAAAAGGTGAGAGTTAGATTTGGAATGTGTACCAAATTTCTATCATTTTTGTCAATAGGATCTAGGGAAGGGACCTAAATTCCTATCATTCAAATTTGAGATGTGTACCAAATTCTTTCCATTTTTGTCAATAGGATTTAGGGATGAGACCTAAATTCCTATCATTTTTATTGTTTCCATTTTTGTCAAAAGGATCTAGAGATGAGACCTAAATTCCTACCATTTTTATTTTCTTCATTTTTATCAATAGGATCTAGGGATGAAACCTAAATTCCTACCATTTTTATTGTTTCCATTTTTTTCAATAGGATATAGGGATGAGAACTAAATTCCTACCATTTTTTATTGTTTCCATTTTTGTCAATAGGATCTAGGGATGAGACCTAAATTCCTACCATTTTTATTGTTTCCATTTTTTAGGTTTCTAGGGTTTCCTATCCCTTTTCATTGTGATTTTCATTTTTTAAGGTTTCATACCCTAATTATTCTTTGTATTTTAGGATTTATCTTGCCCTAATTATTCTTTCTATTTTTAGGGTTTTACTTTCCCTAATTATTGTTTTCTTTTCATTTTTAGGGTTTTCTACCCTAATTGCTGTATTCTTTCCATTTTTAGGGTTTTCTACCCTAATTACTATTTTTTTATTTTTTTCTCTTTCCAAGACAAATATGGCAAATGAAAACATTCTAACTATAGCAGTGGTAGTATTCCAAATATAGCAGTGTGCATCCAAACATGGCAGTAAGCATCTAAATATAGCAATAAGCATGTGACAGACAAATATAACAATAAACATGTGTAGCAGATAAATATAGCAATGAGTATGTATAGCAGACAGATATAGCAAGCATGTATGCATCCATATATAATAGTGCCGTGGTGCCAGATCAATGGTATTGGTGAGATGCAAAATCAAGGGTTGTAATGAGGTGCAAGATCAATGGTAATGGGGGCCAGATGATGTAGAAGATGATCAAATGATATGGGTGATGATTGGATGGTGTGATGGGCAAATCAAATGGCTATGACGCATGGGGGGTGAACAAATATAGGGGATGATATATGGATCGAATTGGTCATCACATGATCACGATAATTTAACATCAATGGATGAGATCTTTTATCATATGATTAAAATAAATTTTAAAACTAATGGATGAGATTGCATGATCGAGAAATCTACATTGACATACCAATGGACCAAATTTAATTAAAATCACATGATCAAGAAATTAACATACCAATGGACTAGATTTAATTAGAATCATACGATCAAGAAATTAACATTCAATGGATCAGATTTAATTAGAATTACACGATCAAGAAATTAACATTCAATGGACTAGATTTAATTAGAATCACATGATCAAGAAATTAACATTCAATGGACCAAATTTAATTAGAATCACATGATCAAAAAATTAACATTCAATGGACCAGATTTAATTAGAATCACATGATCAAGAAATTAGCATCAATATACCAATGGACCTATTTCATGGAATGATCGAATTAAAATAAATGGACCAATTTTAATCTCATAAAAATTTCAAATCAATGGTCGGACCAATTTCATGAGAATTCCAAGCATATGATGGGAACCAACTTCATAAAAATTCTGAGTCATGGGGTCGGACCAATTTCATAAAAAAAATAAAAAATCCAAGTCAAGTTTGGAACAATTTCATCCCATTCAATTCAAAGCATATCAGATCAATCACATGGTAGAATTTAAACTCATTAAAATTCATGCACTGGCTCTCATTGGATCAAGGGTCATACATATATGGGTATGGATCAGATTAGATGATGTATGCATGAGATCAAATTAATGGATGTGGATGCATGGGGATCAGATTTGATGGTTGTGGATGCATGGGATCAGATTGGTGGTCAAATCATGATTATTATGTAGATGGTCAATGAATAGGATGGACTTGGTGGCTAAGATGTTAATCAGATAGTGTTATGGGTAAGGGTTTAGATCTGATCCATCTTCACTTTCATAAAGAGTCACGAATTTCTAAAAAACTCAAAGACTCAATCATAAAACAATTTTAGATTTCACATTATCAACCACTATACACGCACAGACATCGATTTCAAAATTTTAACCACATGCAAACCTCAAATGAATAAACGGATCACATGTTTAAATTATCAATCTTAATGTAAATTGGTTAGGTTTCATACCTATTGATCAACTTTTTCAGAGAAGATATTACGATGTACGTGCTTGATTGGGCGGCCTTGAATGCAAATGACTAATGATCGGGGTTTTCTTCTTCTTCTATCTCTGGACGCCTCTCTTTCTCCTTCTCAATCTTACTCTCAATCTCCTCCTTTTACATCTCTTCTTCTCTCTCAATATCATTCTCTCCCCCCCCCTCTCTGTCTCTTCTTCTCTCTCAATCTCTTCTTTCTAATCTCTCTCAGATCCTCCCTTTAGATCTCCCCCTCATTCTCTTTTTTCTTTCTTTCCTTTTCTTCTCTCTTTTTCTTTTTTTCCTTTTCTTCTCTTCTTCTCTCTCTTTCCTTTTCTTCTCTTCTTCTCTTTCTTTCCTTTTCTTCTCTTCTTCTCTTTCTTTCCTTTTCTTCTCTTCTTCTCTTTCTTTCCTTTCCTTCTCTTTTCTTCTCTCTCTTTCTCTTATTCTTACGGATTCTCTTCTTCTCTTTCTTTCTTTTTCTTCTCTTCTTCTCTTTCATTCCTTTTCTTCTCTTTTCTTTCTTTCTTTCCTTTTCTTTTCTTCTTCTCTCTCTTTCCTTTTCTTCTCTTCTTCTCTTTCTTTCCTTTTCTTCTCTTTTCTTTCTTTTTCCTTTTCTTCTCTTCTTCTCTCTCTTTCCTTTTCTTCTCTTCTTCTCTTTCTTTCCTTTTCTTCTCTTTTCTTTCTTTTTCCTTTTCTTCTCTTTTCTTTCTTTCCTTTTCTTCTCTTCTTCTCTTTCTTTCCTTTACTTTTCTTCTTCTCTCTCTCTTTCACATTTTCTTTATAGAAACGTGAAAGATCCTTTTTTTTTTCTTTTTTCTTTTATTTCTCTTTCTTTTCCTTTTTTTTCCCTCCCTCTTTCTTTCTCTTTCCACGGCCTCTCTTTCCTATAATATATATATATATATATATATATATATATATATATATATATATATATATATATATATATATATATACATATACATACATATAATATATCCATAAGATCTATATGTATATTATATATAATAATATATTATACATTATACACATATAAAAGAAATGCATGCATATGGACTGACATAACTTGGTCTGGATTGGTATGAGCTGGGCCGGGCTAAGTTAGACTAAGCTGGATTAAGCTGGTTTGGACAAGGTTGACATTTCATAGTCCATTTCTGTCACCCTTCCATATGAAATTTTCTGATAGTATCTATTCTAAATTTTCTGCTTTCACTTTGTAGAACATTAAAAATGAAGAATATTGGAACTTGAATCACCTCATTTGGAAATAAAATGGTCAATTTATGAATTTTTAAAGTTTAAGCAGTTTAATTATCGATAATTTGACTGACCATTCTGCATGGGATCCTTCGGAGACTTCTACCTGAGATTTTTTTACGTCCACCTTGTAGAATACTAAAAATGGAACATAATGAAACTAAAATAACCTGATTTGGATATGGGGTGACTAAAATATGAATTTTTGAAGATTAAATGATCATTTTCATATGTAATTTTGCATGACACCTTTTGAAGACTTCTACCCACGGTTTTTTACGTCCACTTTGTAGAACATCACAAATGAAGAATAATGGCCTTGAAATCATCTGAATCCGACGTCAAACGACAAAGATATGAAGCTTTGAAGTTCTAACGATAATTTTGCATGAAAGCTTGCATGGGGCCCACTAGTGACTTTTATCCGAGATTTTTCATGTCCACTTTGAAGAGGACTGAAAATGAGGAATATTGGCCTTTGAATCATCTGATTTCGATATCAGATGACCAAGATATGATGACTTGAAGTTTAAATGATAATGCATGCATCATACAATAATTACGTAAATGCCCTTACACTTCAAACTGTGATATCTTCCTTGTTTGATGTTGGAATTTGATGATTCTGGTCTCATTTCGAAGATAATTTCATTCCTGTACATCCAAGTAGGTAATATATTATGACCTTGCTATGGGGTTTATTAGAGAATTACAAACCTTTGGGTTAAAACCCAAAAACCTACCATATTGGTTCACTTATGCTGAGGGTAGTAAAAATGGGGTGCTTATCGATGCCCCTTTTTAGCCGAGATTGTTACCAATTGATGGCTGATGATAAAAGAACCACATTTTTGGGATATGAGTGAGATTTCTTATTGGGCTGCAGTTAGGGTAATTTGTCCTAAACTGCCTACGTATTCTAAGGGTGTCCTAGAAATCAAGCCCAGAACATAGTTCGACTGGCAAAAAGGTTTGCTCTTCTTGGGAAATTGATGATTATTTTTCTTGTATAAAGCTAGGCTGTGAATACAAGGCTCATTTGTAGGCTGGGAACCTCTTCTTGCCGAGGTGAGACTCATGATGCAAGGTATGCGTGGGCTTGAACCCAGCTTGATCCATTTGTAGGTTGATGAACCTCTTCTTGTACGAAGCTATGCTATGAATACAAGGCTCATTTGTAGGCTGGGAACCTCTTCTTGCTGAGGTGGAACTCATGATGCAAGGTACTCGCGGGCTTGAACTCGGCTTGATCCATTTATAGGCTGATAAACCTCTTCTTGTACGAAGCTAGGCTGTGAATACAAGGCTCATTTGTAGGCTGGGAACCTCTTCCTGCTGAGGTGACTCATGATGCAAGGTACTCGCGGGCTTGAACCCGGCTTGATCCATTTGTAGGCTGATAAATATTTTCTTGTATGAAGCTAGGCTGTAAATACAAGGCTCATTTGTAGGCTGGGAACCGCATCTTGCTGAGGTGGAACTCATGATGCAAGGTACTCGCGGGCTTAAACCCGGCTTGATCCATTTGTAAGCTGATAAACCTCTTCTTGTATGAAGCTAGGCTGTAAATACAAGGCTGATTTATAGGTTTGAAACCTCTTCTTGTATGAAGCTAGGCTGTGAATACAAGGCTGGCTGCATGAACTTGGGCTCGACTTTGATTTATTTGGATGGAGGACTTGCTGTCTTTTCTTTGATTGAACTGAGGCTCTTCTGATTGAGATTTTGAGATTGATTTTCTGGAATAAGCTAGGGCTCTGCATTTGATTCACTTATAGACTAAGATTGGCTTGATCTTTGAATGATCTAGGGCTCTACATTTGATTCACTAATAGGGAGAGATTGATTTGAACTTTGGATGAGCTAGGGCTCCGCATTTAATTCATTTATAAGCTGAGATTGATTTGAACTTTGAATGAACTAGGGCTCTACATTTGATTCACTAATAGGCTGAGATTGATTTGAACTTTGGATGAGCTAGGGCTCTGCATTTGATTTACTTATAGGCTGAGATTGATTTGTTCTTTGGATGAGCTAGGATTCTGCATTTGATTATGAAATGAGCAAAAACTTAGAAGGTTACTTTTCGGGTGAGGAATTTGCTATTGATTCTGAAATGTGTAAGAACTCAGAAGGTCACATATAGGGTGAGGAATTTGCCACTGATTATGAAATGAGCAAGAACTTAGAAGGTCACTTATAGGGTGATGAATTTGCTATTGATTTTGAAATGAGCAAGAACTCAGAAGGTCACTTATAGGGTGATACTAAATGACTCACCTTTGAAGTTCCTACCAGCTTTGGACCTTCGGGATTAAAAATAGGAATATCCTTCTTGGAAGCTCTATGGCTATGAACCTTTAGGATGCTCGAAAGTGACCTATACAGGAAGTCTTTGTAGACTTTGAACCTTTAGGGTTGAATGACCCATCTTGAAAGTCTCTTGACTTTGAACCTATAGAGTGCTGGACATATTTAAAATGATGGTGAATTCTTTGGCAGTTTTCTAAGGTTTTTTTTGCCCCTGCTTTGTTGGTGAAGCCAAAAAACATGGCATCAATGGAAATGGTGTCATGGACTTTGCTAGCGTGATACTTAGATTTGAAATTTTCCATTTATGACTTGGTACTGCAAGTTTGACTCAATTTCAGCACGGTAGTGATGACTTGATTACTCCCTTGGAAGGGTTCCATGTAATTTGAAAGTAATGATTTTCTTCAGCCAACATTGGTGTTGTTGGATTTTGGATTGAAAGAAAATTTATTGAGGATTTTGGACAAGAATGAGGGGAGCTTGATAGTCTCTAACCAAAGTGATTTTATTGATTGACCTTGATGTTAAACTGTCAAGGGGCATCTGGTCAACTAAGTTCTTTGACTGTGCAATACGGTAGACCAAATTGGTAGAACAACCAAGCGGCGATGAAATGTGACATGGATTTGGCCCTTCATCTAGGCTCATGAAAAGCTCAGGGCTTTGCAACATTCAATGCCAATTTTGAAAGATGAATGAACCATGGCCCCAAAGTAGGCACAAGAAGCAAAGGATTTGAAGTGTTTCTTCAGAGAATTTGGTGACCAAATCCTAATAGGTGAGTGACCACATTGGATTCCCTTCATCAACGAGATTTGGATGAATTGAGAAATTGGTAAAAACCAACTTGGACGGACCTACTTTTATTGACTAGGAAAGTCAGTAACTTCAGACTAGACAATGGATCATATATGTAATGCTCATGATCAAGTTCAATTCCTCTACATAGGGTATATCTATGCCCCAGTGTCTGCATGTTGTGACAAACCGCTACCATAGTGTGTTAGGGGTAAAATAGAAGGAAACGGGAAATTTAATAAAGTTAGAACTAGGTTGAATCTGGATTGCATCCAGAATTTGACCATGCTTCCAAGGTCAAGAGAAGATCGATAGAATGATTGCAGAAAGTGACTTCTTAGATAAATCCTTCTTGAATCTTGAAAAATGAGGGAGCTAATGATTTGATGAATTTGGCTACATTCGTAACCAGGCCATGAGAATTTTCTCTCTCCCTAACGTGACAAAAGGACTTGAAGATAGAATTCTATTGAAAGGCAATGCTATGGAGCCCAAAAGGCAAACATACGATGGTTTGTTCAACTCCTCTGAGTATGATTCACTGGAGAGCAAGAGGGATTCTTTTCCTTATGGAGGGTAGACTGGGTATGACACTTGTCCACATGAACCACAAAATTTTTCTATGAAGGGCCAATGAGGGCAATGCTTTAGGGTTGCATCAGGTCGCCTATCCCCACTGAGGTATTATGGGTTGCTCATTGAGGTTTCTTGGGTTGCTTTTCCTTGCCGAGGTTTCTTTTCTTCCCTTCATTTTTTTTTGCAAACCCCATCTTGGGTTGAATAAAGAGTCCTAATATGGTGAGGATATTGTAAAATTATGGTCATATCCAATGGTCTGAAATCCTAAGGGGAAGTCCGAACGGCATGACTTTCATGACAAATGGGTAGCCTTGCCCCACTGTTTAAGTTGACACATACACGCATTGATAGGCGGGCAACTATTTGAATCATCACTAAAAGCGACCTTAGGGAAATGTAATCCCACACCAAAATTAAAAATGGTGCCGAATTATGTTTTCCTTTTTTGGAGATGTTCAAATGAAACATATGTCTCAATAAGCTACATCGAGATGCCGAATCAGTCGTGATCATATCTGGGACTGAAACCTTTAAGTTTGTTGACAAGTATTGATGTTAAAGGTCTAGGAGGACTGATGTGAAACTATCCACATGGGTCTACCATTGGGAGAGTGTTTGGTTGTTTATGTAGAATGGGTTTATCTTACCGAGAAGATCACATTTTATTGGCTTAAAAATGAAGGGCTTATAGGAACCTTAGGAAGCCGTCGGATGTAATGAACGACAGATGAGAGTTCTAGCCAGATTCATGAATTTGAACATAAAATAATGACATGTTTATGAGATACAATGCCATAAAAATTGATAATCAAAAGAAGGGCTTGTGATAGAGACTCCTTGGAAGGCCGTCAGATTGATAGACGGGAGAGAGAGTTTAATGCCGATGAGAAATCTTTCTCTGATGATGAAGAAGTGATGAGATCGTCTCCTATAAAGGCGGGATGTATTTGGCCAAAATCAAAAGTTCGGTCCAACATGCTGTGAATCTTGATGAACGATCAAACTTGCTATCAGGCTTTGATTGGAACTACCATCCTCTTGAAGTGAGAGGGACAATTGGCTTACTGTCGAGCTCCAATGCCATTCAATATCTTACTATTTTTTTTTTGGGATGTGAAGGCCACATAATGCAGTGCTTCGCTTGATCGCAAAGTTGAATCATGACTTTCAATATTGGATTTGAATCTTCTTCTTTCAAACATTTTCAATCAGATAGAACATCTTTGCCCCAGTTAGTACTCTGATCTTCTATAAAATTTATGAGCATTTGTGACTGCTCATCTAGTATCTGATTTTATCTGAATGGTGAATCCATATGCTGTCCTCTGGAAGTTAATCATCACCTTCTGTCTGATGTGACTACCTCCCATTATTGATGTAGATAAAACATAGGCTTGAATTTTCTTTTTTTTTTTTTTTTTTTTTTTTGGTTTTTTGGTATTCTTATGACCTTATCCTTTGACTTTGAGATTGATCATTCATCATGTATCTCTTGCTTGCAGATGATGTACTTTGTAAGAACTTTGAAATTTCTATCCATTTGGTGGCGCATCTGTCTTCTACTGATTGGCTGACCTGTTGATATGATCTGTTACTATCTAATGCTTTCCTTAGAATCTTTTCATAGGTAGAACAAATGGCAGCTTCTCTAACACATGTTTCTTGAGAGTAATCTTGTGTCTCCCGATTGATCATTTAAAGCTTTCCCAGACGGGTTAGACCTTTCTTTCTTAAGAGGCCAGGTGGCGTAGAATTTCAAGAGACGGCTCATCGTTTTAATCATCTTCAGAGTCAGAATTGACTGCGCACGTAGAATAGGAGGATGTATGAAACTGGGAGGAAATGTATGGAAGTGACAAAGCACAGAGTTTGAAATCCCAAACGGGGTGATTTATTTTACATAAGGGCAGATTGGATTGGACTTGTCAACAAGCATATCAATCTTGGACCTAGACATGGATGACCTATCGAATACCGATAATAGAAAGTTGAAACAACTAGTTCGTCCAAGTGGCTCCAGTTGGGCATAACGCCTTCAACGACCACCTTCAGTCGTTGTGGGAATAAATTTTCCTTCAGACCTCTAACAGCAGGACTCATCATGCCCGTCTATCAATAAGTGCAAGATGCCTACCTTTTAGGGTTCCATACAATTCTTACCCTTTTTTTTTTTTTCAGTTTGGGATTCATTCATAACCGGATTATTACTTTTTAAGCTCAATGTTACTCTGGTTCATGCCCTAGTTTGGGGTTAAATGGATTCATCAATGGACTGCTTCTGGTTGAGTTCAAAATCATTCTAGCTTATGCCCCAACTTGGGGAGCAAGGGGTATCGCCATTGCACTACACCATTTTGAGTCCAAGATTAGACTAGTTTATGCCTCGGCTTAAGGGGTTCAATGGATTTTTTTAGTAGACCACTCTCAGTTTGGGTCCAAGGTCAATTTGGTTCATGCCCAAATTAGGGCTCAAGGGCTTTCCTCATTGGACCACACTCAATTTGGGTTCAAGTTCAATTTGGTTCATGACCAGCTTAGGGCTCAATGGCTTTCCTCATTGGACTGCACTCAATTCAGGTCCAAGGTCAATTTGATTCATGCCCAACTTAGGGCTCAAGGGCTTTCCTCATTGGACCACACTCAATTTGGGTCCAAGGTCAATCCGGTTCATGCCCAACTTAGGGCTCAAGGGCTTTCCTCATTGGACCGCACTCAACTTGGGTCCAAGGTCAATTTGGTTGATGCCCAACTTAGGGCTCAAGGACTTTCCTCATTGAACCATTCCCAATTCAGGCCCAAGGTTAATCCGGTTCATGCCCCAGTTCAGGGGTCATTGGCTTTCCTCATTGGTCCGCTCTCAATTTGGGTCCAAGTTCAATTTGGTTCATGCCATAGTTCATGGGTTAAGGGTTTCATCATTGGACCATTCCCTAGTCGTGATTCTGGTTCTTACCCTAGCCTGGGGCATATCGGATCTCATCTTTGGTCTACCCTACTGCTCGGAAAAATTCCATTCCTCCTTTTTGAATAATGAGAAACATGAAGGCAACTCTTTGGATTTTAGCATTTCTATCACACCCCAATTCCACACTATTCAGAATGGTGTGATGAACCGCTAGAAAACCAACGGTTCAACCAGGATCTCGAGTAGGCTATCCCCACGTTATCTAAACTTCCACACATCCGTAATCATAATCAGAGTAAATACACAATAGCAGAAATCTTATAAATAAATGAATTGAGGATCTACTGTGATATAAATATTAAATAGAAAATTATTCTGTATCAATTGGGACATAAATAATTATCAAATACATGTCTTTATTAAATTCAAATAAAGAAACCTAAGAAAAATCTAGTCGAATACACATGAGTTGCACTCGCAAGAGGGGTCATGTGTAACTACTTCAGCTTCAACTTCCATTGTCGCCACATTTTCATAGGCTGGAGCATTCATGTAATCTTCAACTGTATAACCTGCATCATCAACTAAAAATATTCGACGTCGAGGGGGTGAGCACACATCACGGCTCAGCGAGTAGACAAAACAATGCGACAATACATATGCATGCAATCAATTCATATCTTTGGTCTGGTTTATAGTTTGCAATGCTCAATAGAAAGGTTGGGTGGTCAAAGGTTAACGTTTATTGACCCCGCCTCTATGCACAGGGTGTGGAAGTCCACCCGAAGGTTAACGTTTATCGTCGTCCCCATCCACCCTAATCATGACATTATACAACAAAGGTTAACGTTTATTGCTATATAATACCATACCAACACGTAAGCCCCTGTTGGCGAGGGCTTGAAAACTGGGCTCGCAACTAACCAATCCTAATGCCAAACAGTGTATCCAAGGCCTCACCCCAGCATCCCTCAGAATGTCCATAGAGATAGAGCTAAGGCCCCCTGGTAGAGTCAGAGACTACAAGGACTGAGACCACCTCCCCTGATACTCTATGACATAATATTTCTGCTAAAGTAATGGCGATACGATGATGCTAATGCACAAGACTTGAGTTAGAGATAGAGCTAAAGTGCTGAGACCCGCCAAAGGTTAACGTTTATTGACGTTCTCATCACACCTCCCCTGATACTCGCTCGCATCAAGTACACCAACCACACACATACAATTACATGCCTATTCCTATCATCATCATCATCATCATCATCATGTTATAAACAATAAGTAAATATGCATGAACAAATAATAGAAATATTGGATGACATGTTGTATGCACATTACAAAAATATTCGCACAGAATCAAGCATGGCAATGGACTCAAGAAAATAAAAAACAGTTTGTTATTAACCAATTAGTTTAGAGTTCTGTTTCCTCACCTTAGCTTGCTAATAGATACTTTTCCAAGCTTTAGAATCACCTTTATAATGTTATTATATTGCTAGAAGACCTAACAAAGTCGATAGAATTTAATTAGAATTAATTCTGAATTTAAAAACCATTTTGTAAACTTAGTGTCGGAGGTAGGGTCGGAGTCCTGATCGACCCTGGGTGCGACCCTCCCTAAGCTCTGAACTTCTCGAACACTGAGGGTCGATGGTCAAGATCACCTAGGGTCGGATGGTCATCGACCCTCGGTGCGACCCTCGGTGCACTTTGGTCTAATTCCCTCTTTTAGTCCATTCTTCGTGCTTGGGATCCTATGGCTTGCTCCTACATTCCATTCTACATTCATTCCATAGTCTGAAACCATGTATAATCCACCTAGATAGCTTTCATGCATTCTCCTATGGTTTTCCATGAAAACCTAACCATGGATTGATGGTTTGGGTTTCTCCGAGATCACACTCTCATCAATATCTAACCTAAGGTCTATAGAAACTCATGGAATTAGTATCCATACCTGAGAAGAATACTGCTTCTCTGCAACTCTTCTCTTTTGGCTAAATTCTCTTCCTTGCTTCTCTTCTTCTCCTTTTCCTTCTCTTCTCTTTCTCTCAATTCAATTAGGGTTGTGAAAGGAGTGAAAGAGGCTTAGGGACGTCCTTTAAATAGAGTAGGAACATCCTAAATAAGTCCCATTGAGATTAGGAAAGAGTCCAAATCGAAAATTAGGAAATTTCCTAATTTCAGTTTCGGAGGCAACTGAGGGTCGATGGGAGGGTCGATGATCCCGTCGACCCTAGGGTTCAAGATGTCCGACCCTCCCTTCAAAATTGAGGGTCTGATTTTCTGCTTTGGGAGGTCCGACCCTGCTTAGCTGGGTATGGGACCCTCCCTTCCAATTAAGTGTTTTTGGGTCGATTTGATACCTGGGATCTCGATCTCCTTCACGCCCTTGGTCCATTTGACTCGACCATGATGGGTAAACCTGGTTCAAGGTGGTAAAACCAGGTTAGATTGACACGGGTCTTACAATTTCCTTAGCCAATGGGGCAGAAATGCCCGTGATGGGATAGCACTATCATAGCTGAAGTTTCATGGTCTCCTGATGACTCCAGAATTTAGAATTGATCTTTACTGACAGGCAATGAGGAATGCTTCCCATTCGCCATTCCTGACAAGCGATCCTAACTTGTAGCACTGGGCTATGATGGACATGGATCGGGCTCTAATTGATAGAGCCAGAGGTGGATTTTGAATTGATCTTCGATTGATAGAGACAATGTTGACTTTAAACTGGTCTCTAATTGATAGAGATCAAGATTGACTTTGAATTGGTCTCTGATTGATAGAGATCAAGATTGACAGTCATGGACTAATTGCTAGAGGCAAGGATTGCTTGAGTTGGGCTCCGATTGATAGAGGCCAAGGATGACAATCATGGATTGGACTCTAATTGCTAGAGATGATGGATTGATTGAGTTGAAATGACTAAAATTCTCTTCAATTCCTTAATGAAATGGAACATGGACCAGAGGTAATGGTTGAACAGGCCTAGAGGCTAACTAATGCTCACATTGAGTTCATATGAATGGAACCTTTCTTAGTTCCAACAAGAATCGGAACCTGAAAAGGAGTTGACGGTTGGACAAGCCTAGGGGCTAATTGAATTCAGATAAATGGAACTCTTCTTCGTTTCGACATGAATCAGAACTTGAACCACAGTTGATGGTTGGATAAGCCTAGTGACTAATCGAATTCAGATGAATGAGACTCTTTTTAGTTCCAACATGAATCAGAACCTAAACCAAAGTTGATGGTTGGACAGGCCTAGGGGCTAATTAAATTCAAATGAATGGAACTCTTCTTAGTTCCCACATGAATCAAAACTTGAACCAAAGTTGATGGTCGGATAAGCCTAGTGTCTAATTGAATTCATATGAATCGAACTTTTCCTAGTTTCGACATGAATCATAACCCTAACCAATGTTTATGGTTGGATAAGCCTAGTGGCTAATTGAATTCAGATGAATGGAACTTTTCCTAGTTCTGACATGAACCAGAAACTAAATAGGAGGTGAAGGGTGAAAAAGCCTAGGGTTAAACCTTTCTTCAGATCTGAGATGAACTAGAAATGGTGGTTGAATCTGGGGCTGAATATTTCTTTGATTCTGAGATGAACTGGATGTGATTGAATCTGCCTAGGGATTGAATCTTTCCTTAATTCTAGATGAACCGAAATAATGATTGGACCTGCCTAGGGTCTGAATCTTTCCTTAATTCAAAGGTGAATCAAGAAGGGTGATTGGACTTACCTAGGGGCTAAATTTCTTCTTAAGTCAAAGGTGAATCGAGAATGGTGATTGGATTTGCTAAGGGATTGAAATTTTTCTCAATTCTGAGATGAATTGAGAACAGTGATTGGATTTGCCTAGGGACATAATCTTTCCTTCATAATTGAGGTACATTGAGAACTATGATTGGATTTGCCTAGGGACTAAATCTTTCCTTAATTCTGAGGTACATTGAGAACAGTGATTAGATTTGCCTAGGGGCTGAATCTCTCCTTAAGTCAAAGGTGAATCGAGAATGATGACTAGATTTGCCTAGGGTTGAATCTCTCCTTAATTCAGAGATGAATCGAGAACTATGATTGGATTTGCCTAGGGGCTAAATCTCTCCTTAATTCAGAGGTGCATTGAGAACAGTTGGATTTACCTAGGGACTGAATCTCTCCTTAATTCTGAGATGAATTAAGAACAGTGATTGGATTTACCTAGGGGTTGAATCTCTCCTTAATTCATAGGTGCATTGAGAACAGTGATTGAATTTGCCTAGGGACTGAATCTCCCCTTAATTTAGAGATGAATCGAGAACTATGATTGGATTTTCCTAAGGACTGAATCTTTCCTTAATTCTAAGGTGAATTGAGAACTATGATTGGATTTGCCTAGGGGGTGAATCTCTCCTTAATTCAGAGGTGCATTGAGAACTATGATTGGATTTGCCTAGGGGCTGAATCTCTCCTTAATTTTGAGGTACATTGAGAACTATGATTGGATTTGCCTTGAGGCTGAATCTTTTCTTAATTCTGAGGTACATTGAAAACTATGATTGGATTTGCCTAGGGGCTGATGTCACACCCCAATTCCGCACTGTTCAGAATGGTGTGATGAACCGCTAGCAAACTAATGGATCAACCAGGATCTCGAATAGGCTATATCCGTGTTATCTAAACTTCATACATCCACAGTCATAATCAGAGTAAATACACAATAGCGGAAGTCTTATAATAAAATGAACTGAGAATCTATGTGATATTAAAATTTAAATAAAAAATTATTCTGTATCAACTGAGACATAATTAATTAAATACCAAATACATGCCTTTAATAAACCCAAATAAATAAACCAAAAACCTAATTGAATACACATGAGTTGCATTCGCAAGTGACGTCATGTGTATCCACTTCATCTTCCACTTCCATCGCCGCTACATTCCCGTACGCTGGAGCATTTAAATAGTCTTCAACGGTATAACTTGCATCATCAACTAAAAATATTCGACGTCGAGGGGTGAGCACACATCATGGCTCAGTGAGCAAACAAAATAATGCAACAATACATATGCATGCAATCAATTTATATCTTTGGTTTGGTTTATAGATTGCACTGTGCTATAGAAAGGATAGGTGGCCGCCGCACCTCTATACACAAGTGTGTGGATACGCCCAATGACTCCAACACTATCGCCCACAACACCCAAAATGGCACAATATACACCCCATAAAAATGGCATGGCTGTACCAGTTGATACCATACTAACAAATAAACCCCTGCTGGCTAGGGTTGCAAACTGGGTTCGCAACTAACCAATCCTAATGCCAAACAGTGTATCCAAGGCCTCACCTCAGCATCCCTCAGAGCACCCATAGAGATAGAGCTAAGGCCCCTCGGTAGAGTATAGGACTCAAGGACCGAGACCCTCCTTGATGCCCTACGTCGCAATAGTTCTGCTAAGGTAATGGCGATACGACGACATCAGTGGACATGACTTGAGTAGACCATAGCACAATATACACCCCATGAAGAACGGTCGTAATTGTACCGGTTGATACCATTCCTACCCTCACCATATACACTGGCCAAACACAAACATTCACATGCCTTTTCCTATCATCATCATCATCATCATGTTATAAACAATAAAGTAAATATGCATGAACAAATAATAGAAATATTGGATGACATGTTAAATGCACATACAAGCATACACACATAGAATCAAAATGGCATTGGACTCAAGAAGTAAAATAGTTTATTATTAACCAATTAGTTTAGGTCTTGTTCCCTCACCTTAGCTTGCTAATAGATACTTTTCCAAGATTTAGAATCACCTTTATAATGTTATTATATTACTAGAAGACCTAACAAAGTCGATAAAATTTAATTAAAATTTATTCAGAATTTAAAAACCATTTTGTTAACTAAGGGTCGGAGGTAGGGTCGGAGTCCTGATCGACCCTGGGTGTGACCCTCCCAAAATCTGAACTTCCCAAACACTGAGGGTCGATAGTTAGGATCACCTAGGGTCGGATGGTCATCGACCCTCGATGCGACCCTCGGTGTACTTTGGTCAATTTTCCTCTTTTTAGTCCATTCTTCGTGCTTGGGATCCTATGGTTTGCTCATACAGTCCATTCAACATTCATTCCATGGTCTAGAACCATGAATCAACCACCTAAATTGATTTCATGTATTCTCCCATGATTTTCCATGAAAACCTAACCATAGATTGATGGTTTGGGTTTCTCCAAGATCACACTCTCATCAATATCTAACCTAAGGTCTGTAGAAACTCATGGAATTAGTATCCATACCTGAGAAGAATACTCCTTCTCTGCAACTCTTTTCTTCCTTATCCTTTTCTTTATGTTTTCCTTCTCTTCTTCTCTTCCTTCTCTCCTCTTTCTCTCAATCCAATTAGGGCTGTAAAAGGAGTGAAAGAGGCTTAGGGACGTCCTTTAAATAGAGTAGGAACATCCTAAAATAAGTCCCTTTGAGATTAGGAAATGATCCCAATCGAAAATTAGGAAATTTCCTAATTTTTGTTTCGGCGGAAACTGAGGGTCGATGATCCCGTCGACCCTAGGTTTCTAAGTTGTCCGACCCTCCCTTCAAAACTGAGGGTCTGACTTTCTGTTTTGGGGGGTCCGACCCTCCTTGGCTGGGTATGCGACCCACCCCCTAATTTAAGTGTTTTTGGGTCGATTTGATACTTGGGATCTCGATCTCCTTCACGCCCTTGGTCCACTTGACTCGACCATGATGGGTAAACCTGGTTCATGGTGGTAAGACCGGGTTAGATTGACACAGGTCTTACAATTCCCCCCTACTTATAAAAATTTTGTCCTCAAAATTGTACGTTCCTTCATCATCAAATAAGTGAGGGTATTGCTTTCGCGTAACATTTTCTTCTTCCCATGTAATTTCTTCCATGTCTCTACTTTTCCATGTGACCTTAACATAATTGATATCTCGGTTGCGTAGACGTTGAACCTTTCGGCTGGTGATTTCAGTTGGTGTTACTTTAAATGTCAAATCATCAGTCAAATCTGGTAAATCTACTGTCAAGACATGCGTTGGATCCTTGACATACTTCTTCAATAGGAAAATATGAAATACGTCATGCACACTTGACATAGATGGTGGTAGTGCTAACTGATAAGCCTCTTTACCACGCTTAGCTAGAATTTCATACGGCCCGACATATCTTGGACTTAGTTTTCCTTTTTGTCCGAACCTTTTCAATCCTCGCATAGGCGATACCTTCAAAAATACTTTATCACCTACAGCGAACTCCAAATCTCTGCGTCGAGTATCTGCATATTGCTTCTGATGGTTCTGAGCTGTTCTTACTCTTTCCTTTATAATGTCGACCACTCGACAAGTCTCTTCAACAAATTTCCGGTCCAACAATACTACGTTCTCCAACTTCATTCCAAAATAAAGGAGTTCGACACTTTCTGCCATACAGTGCTTCATAAGGTGACATCTGTATAGTAGCCTGATAGCTATTGTTATACGAGAACTCAATCAATGGTAACTTTTCATCCCATGATCCTTTGAAATCAATTACACATGCTCGTAGCATATCTTCTAGAATCTGAATTGTATGCTCTGACTGTCCGTCTGTCTGTGGGTGAAATGCTGTACTGAACTTCAATGTTGTACCCATAGCCTTTTGCAATCCTTCCCAAAACTTGGAAGTAAATCGTGGATCTCTATCGAAAACAATGCTCTCTGGTACACCGTGTAATCGAATGATATTATCCACATACAGCTTTGCTAACCTTTCTAGTGTATACTGAGGTCGTATAGGTATGAAGCGAGTTGTTTTTGTCAGACGATCTACAATCACCCAAACTACGTAAACTACTCGAGGAGTCAGTGGTAATCCCGTGACGAAGTCCATAGTGATGCAGTCCCATTTCTATATTGGTTCCGGTAATGGCTGTAACAGTCCTGCGGGTCTTTGTCGTTCAGCCTTTACATTCTGACAATTTAGGCATTGAGACATGAACTTGGCTACATCTTCTTTCATTCCTCTCCACCAATATAGTTTCTTTAGATCATGATACATTTTTGTACTTCCAGGATGTATCGAATAGATGGTGGTATGGGCTTCTTTCATCAGTTGGTGTCTAATGTCCACACTTTCTATTTCAGGTACACATATTCTTCCTTTGTATTTCAGTACTCTCTCTTCGTCCAAGGTGAACTCAGGATTAGTCCTACCTTTCTCGATATCTTCTTGTACTGTTCTCAGATAAGGATCTGATTTAATAGCTGTCTTCACTTCATCCATTATTTCCGATATAATCTTCAAAGCAGCGAACATATTTGAAAACCGATGAATAAACCCTTGGTTGGCTGATTCATCCATTGCGTCTATCACATATTGTTCATTGCCGTGATTGAATACCATTCCGGTAGTACACATTGCTGCAGTTGTGCTAACCTCTCCTTGCGATTTTATCATTGCCTTTCTGCTTAACGCATCCGCTACTACATTTGCTTTTCCCGGATGATACTGGATATCACAATCATAGTCTTTCAATAGTTCTAGCCATCTTCTTTGTCTCATATTCATTTCCTTCTGATTAAATAAATAAGTAAGACTTTTATGGTCCGACTTAATCTAAAATTTCTCTCCGTATAGGTAATGTCTCCATATCTTGACAGCATGTACTACTGCCGCTAACTCCAAACCGTGAGTGGGGTAATTTTTCTCATGTATCTTAAATTCTTTCGAGGCATAAGTAATTACTTGCTCTCCTTGCATAAGCACACATCCTAATCTCAGTCCCGACGCATCAGTGTATAAGGTAAATGTCTGTCCTGGAATAGGGATAGTCAAAATCGGAGCTGATATCAATCTGGTCTTAAATGTTTGGAAGCTCTTCTCACATTTATCCGTCCACACAAACTTTTTACCTTTCTTAGTCAAACTGGTGAGAGGTACGGTAATCCGGGAATAGTCTTCTACGAATCTCCGATAATATCCAGCGAGACCCAAAAAACTTTTAATTTCTGAAACGCTCTTTGGTGCTTCCCACTTTACATAGCCTCGATCTTGCTAGGGTCCACTTTGATTTCTTCAGCGGATACTACATGGCCTAGGAAGGCGATTTCACTTAGCCAAAACTCACAGTTTGAAAATTTGGCATATAACTTCTCTTTCCTTAAACGCTGTAGGGCGGAGTTTAGGTTCTTGATATGGGTTTCCTTGTCCTTGGAGTATACCAATATATCATCAATAAATACTATGACCGACGTGTCCAACATATCGTGGAAGACCCGGTTCATAAGTTCCATGAAAGTTGCTGGTGCGTTTGTTAATCCGAAAGACATGACCAAGAACTCATAATGTCCATATCTAGTCCTGAAAGCTGTCTTAGGAATATCACCTTCTTTAATCTTCAACTGATGATAGGCTGACCGAAGGTCGATCTTAGAAAATACTTTTTGCTCCTTGCAACTGATCGAACAAGTCATCGATCCGAGGTAGTGGATATCGATTCTTGATTGTCAGTTTATTCAACTCCTGATAGTCGATACATAATCGAACGCTACCATCCTTCTTCTTCACAAATAATACCGGTGCTCCCCATGGTGATATACTGAGTTGAATATAACCCTTGTCCAGCAGTTCCTGTAGCTACACTTTCAGTTCCTTCAGTTCAGTAGGAGCCATTCTGTAAGGTGCTTTTGATACGGGTGCGGCTCTAGGTATAAGGTCTATCACAACCTCGGTGGCTCGGTCGGGTGGTAATCCTGGTAGTTCCTCTGGAAATACATCGAGATAGTCCCGCACGACTTCAATATCTTCCATTTGTGGTGCTTCCTTTGTTAGGTCGACCACTTATACTAGATACCTAACTGCTCCCTTCTCAAGGCACTTCTTAGCCTTTAGTACTGAGAGTATGAGTTTGCGTCTACGAGGAAGTTTGGTTCCCGTAAAATTGAATTCTGCTCCTTCTTTGTCTTTAAATGTTAGCTTCTTTTCGGCGCATAACAGGTTTGCAGAATGCCGAGCTAACCAGTCCATTCCCAAGATGACGTCAAAGTCATGCATCTCAAGTTGTATCAAGGTTGCATCTAAGGTTTTCTCGCCAATGAGAACTGGACATGGTCCATAACCTTTCTCTAATTCCACTTCTAACCCCATTGGTGATCGTACAAGTAGTTTGTAGTCCAATGTTTTTATGGGTAAATCCATCTTCTTTCCGAATGACACTGATATAAAGGAATGAGTAGCTCCTGAATCAAAGAGTACTCTGGCGGGTACGCCATTTATAGGTACGATACCTGTGATTTATTTTACTTAGTCTACATGCTCATACAATGTAATTACAACTTAAAAGGTTTCAGTCATACCTGTGACCACATCGGGTGATGCGGCAGCATCCTCGGATGTAACAGCGTATACTCGTCCTTGATGTACTTGCTTCTTGGGTTTAGGACAATCCTTTGATCATATGTCCCACTTGGTTGCAGTTGTAACATCTTGGACCTTCAGAATTTGGCTTCGGTTGCTGCTGAGCTGCTTGAGTGGTCTTGGGTGCAGTAGTGAAATTCTAAGGATGGAAAGGTTTGTATGTCATGTTATTACGTCCGTTGTAAGAATTTCCCATTGGCCTTTTCATGCCTCTGTTCTGTGTAAAGTAGCTTTCCTTCTGGCTCGATTCAATAACTCGAGCGATTTGGACAGCTTTATTATAAATCTTCTTTTCTAAGCCCAGAACGTGCTCTCGGATGCTTCCTCTAAGTCCCGTGACAAACCTACAGGTCTTGGTGTCTTCTTCCTGCATGCTAAGTGGTGCGAAGAAAAACAGCTCCTCATAACGCTGTTGATATGCATCCACTGACATCTGTCCCTGATATAAACTCAGGAACTCCTTCTCCATAGAATCTCTGAAGCTTCATGGAAAATACTTCTCAAAGAAAGCTTCTTTATAAATGGCCCAAGTCAATAGGGCGTGCTTGGTCAGTAAATAGGCTCGGGTAGATTTCCACCAATGATGGGCGTCGCCTTTGAGCATGAAAGTGGTACATAGTACCTTCTCTTCCTCAGTGATAGTCATCATAAGAAAATTTTTCTCCATCTCGTCGATCCAATGTGCTGGCCATAAAGGATCAGACGGTTTGCCGTTAAATTCCCTGGGCTTCATCTTGAGAAATCTCTCAACCAATCGAGAGTGACCAATCTGATTTTGGGGGTATGCCCCAAACATAGGTTGTGGATACTGATAATTAACCTGGGCTGCTTTCGGACCCAGTACTGGAATCTGTGCAGCTGTTGGTTGAGGTGTTTGAGGTGCTGGGTGGTTATCCACCGGTGCTGCACTAGCTTGTCCCGTCTGCATAGGTATAGCATGGGTGGCTTGGAACATGATTCCCATGGCAACTTACATTTGAGTCTGTGCATGTTGCATCTGTTGCAGTTGTTGTTCTAAGTTCATCACCACTATTGCTAACTCTGGTGGTGGGGGTGGCAAATTTGTAGGATTTGCCTGGTCTGGATTTCCTGGGACATATACATTCTCCTGGCTAGTTTCCTCTACAGGTGGTAGTGGTGGAACTGCATTTCGGCTCTGTCTGGTTACTCTTCTTCCAGACATAATTTTCTTCTGAGATGGGTGGTGCCTGCAAATCATCAAAATAGGTGAGACAATCATTTATATTCCATGTAGGCACGCTAATCGATATAAAATTCTAAATTTTAGCTCATTTTATAAAAAAAATACTGCCTTTTCTATGTAGGGTCGATGGTGAGGGTCGATGGTATGTCCGACCCTTAGTATCCGACCCTGGGAATGACCTGTTCTTCCCGAGAGCTGAGGGTCGATGTGAGGGTCGATGGGTATCCGACCCTCAGTATCCGACCCTTAGTTTTTTGTCAGATTCCTGAGAGCCAAGGGTCGATGGGAGGGTCGATCCGAGGGTCGATGGTTCTGGTCGAATTGTCCAACCCTCAGACCAAAAATCAGATTTTTAAGATCTGATTTTGGGTCATTTTTTGTTATTTCCCTCCCGTTTCGACTCGTCTCTCCCTTCTGAGTTTCTACAGTGCCATTCCACTATTTTTGATCCGTTTGAGTCCGGGTTTCGACGTCTACATCATCCCTACAGGTATGTTTTCTCATTTTTACCTATTTTTAGGTTTACATTTCTAGGTTTTTGCCCATTTAACGTGTTTTTTTCAAATTAAACTTTTTCCAACCGTAAAAATTCGATTTTTATTGGGGGCATTTGTTATTGGTGTCTCGAGGAATGAAAGCCCTCAAAAATTTTTGAGTTTCATCGGTTGGTTATCGAGAAACTTAAATTTTTGCTCTTTTTGCCCTAATTTGTCGAAATATTTCGATTTCTTGAAATTTCTTCAAATTGAACTTTATCAGTTAAAATTTCCTACTGTATGTGTGTTGTAGGATATGTTAGAACCTATATATGTCCTCCTGCCCACGTGTATGGGTGAAAAGTGAGGTCTTTGGCCAACTTACGTCGTTAATGCTAAATTTCAGATTTTTATTCCATTAACTCCTTATCTCCCTTTTTCTTTCTGGTTTGCAGATACCATGGATCGTACCAAGGTACCCAGAGTTTGTGATCCGCTTCGCTTCCGCTCCAATGAAGCCAAGGCACAGTATGCCGACTATGTTCGTAAGAAAGTGGAGGGTGGTCGTATGGTGAACTTGGCTGAGCTAGCCTTGTTCAACGTAGAGAGAGCATTCGATGATATGGGGTGGCTCCCTGTCATCACTTACGACGCGTGCACATGTCCGGATTTGGTGCGCCAGTTCTATTGTAATCTCCAGGTGGTGGGGAATTACAATGATGTCGAGAGGGGTCAAGAGTTGCGCATCACCAGCTACGTCAAAGGGGTGAATATCTCATTTGACTATCGGCAACTGGCCGACCTACTGGGCATTCCCTATGATGGCCCCATGGTCTACTGTGTGCCTGGAGAGCCCCAGTTTGTTTCCATGGAGATGAGGGCAGAGATCGACAATCAGTTGCTACAACCTGATTGCTGGCAGATGAGAGCTTGTTACCTGCGTCCAGCTCCACGGGGCTTCTGCAAGATTATCCTGCATAATCTGAATCCGTAGAGTGGGCACTACGAGAGGGTTTCTCAGCTGACCCAGTTTCTGATATATAGTATCTGCACCAGACAGCCAGTCTGCCTTCCCTACATCACCATGCGGACCATGATTAGTGCTACATTGTCTGATCATAGGGGTAATCTACCCTATGGACGTATGATTACTGTTCTACTAACCCGCCTGGGGGTTGACTTAATGGATGAAAAGATTCAGGAGAAGACCTTCTCGTCGCCTCTAGATTGGGAGGCTATCTGCAAGATGGGTATGTGGGATGCCCAAGTTAGTGACGAGGAGAGGAACAAGATGGTGTGCCCTCACACTCGCATCGAGATGGCTGACGCTGAGGCCGCTGCTACCGCTGCTAGAGCTCATGTGGATCCTGTCGATGATGACGACCGTAAGTATATGGATGTCGACTTGATACCACCGTCATCACCTACGCATGCGGATGGAGTTGGTACTTCTTCTGCGGCGGATCCTGTACCTGAGACTGGTCCTTCTCATGCGGCTGGTCCTTCACGCCTACCTTCTGACCTGATGGAGATGTTGCAGGAGATCAGGGAGGCTCAGTGCAGATCTGATCTGAGGATGGAGGAGTTGCTAGACGCTCAGCGTGTGAGAGTGGATGAGCTGTTAGCCGCCCAGCACATATCAGACACGCGGATGGGAGAGCTCATAGAGGTTCAGCATGCGACTGATCGGAGGGTAGCCGATCTCACAGCTAGTCTACAGATGACCCAGACTCAGATAGCCTGGTTGACTAGAGTCTATGCTGAGGACTATGACAGAGATCGTGAGGCCCCGCCTCCTCCTTCACTACCAGCTTCTTGATTGTATTTATTTTCCTTGCACTACAGAGTAACTGTCCGGGTTATGGACTGTACTCTACTTTAGATATGTATATACGTTTTGTTTCTCTCTCTCTCATTGTATGTAACTTGTTTCCCCTTTAATAGATGCATTATTCTCTTTTTAAATTTGGTCTCAACCCTCACTTGTGCTTACAGTGTGTTAATTTTACTGTTTTTACTTTTATCCTATCTCAGTTCACAATTGTCTTGAATGTATGTTAGTTCAGCGGACAAGGCCTGAGATGCTCTGATACCAAGTTGTCACACCCCAATTCCGTACTGTTCAGAATGGTGTGATGAACCGCTAGCAAACCAACGGTTCAACCAGGATCTCGAATAGGCTATATCCGTGTTATCTAAACTCCATACATCCACAGTCATAATCAGAGTAAATACACAATAGCGGAAGTTTTATAATAAAATGAACTGAGAATCTATGTGATATTAAAATTTAAATAAAAAATTATTCTGTATCAACTTAGACATAATTAATTAAATATCAAATACATGTCTTTAATAAACCCAAATAAATAAACCAAAAACCTAATTGAATACACATGAGTTGCACTCGCAAGTGACGTCATGTGTATCCACTTCATCTTCCACTTCCATCGCCACTACATTCTCATACGCTGGAGCATTTAAATAGTATTCAACGGTATAACCTGCATCATCAACTAAAAATATTCGATGTCGAGGGGTGAGCACACATCATGGCTCAGTGAGCAAACAAAACAATGCAACAATACATATGCATGCAATCAATTTATATCTTTGGTCTGGTTTATAGTTTGGACTGTGCTATAGAAAGGATAGGTGGCCGCCGCACCTCTATACATAAGTGTGTGGATACGCCCAATGACTCCAGCACTGTCGCCCACAACACCTAAAATGGCACAATATACACCCCATGAAAACGGCATGGCTGTACCGATTGATACCATACCAACAAATAAACCCCTACTGGCTAGGGTTGCAAACTGGGCTCGCAACTAACCAATCCTAATGCCAAACAGTGTATCCAAGGCCTCACCCCAGCATCCCTCAGAGCACCCATAGAGATAGAGCTAAGGCCCCTTGGTAGAGTATAGGACTCAAGGACCGAGACCCTCCTTGATGCCCTACGTCGCAATAGTTTTGCTAAGGTAATGGCGATACGATGACATCAATGGACATGACTTGAGTAGACCATAGCACAATATACACCCCATGAAGAACGGTCATGGTTGTACTGGTTGATATCATTCCTACCCTCACCATATACACTGGCCAAACACAAACATTCACATGCCTTTTTCTATCATCATCATCATCATCATGTTATAAACAATAAAGTAAATATGCATGAACAAATAATAAAAATATTGGATGACATGTTAAATGCACATACAAGCATACACGCATAGAATCAATGGCATTGGACTCAAGAAGTAAAACAGTTTATTATTAACCAATTAGTTTAGGTATTGTTCCCTCACCTTAGCTTGCTAATAGATACTTTTCCAAGCTTTAGAATCACCTTTATAATGTTATTATATTGTTAGAAGATCTAACAAAGCCGATAAAATTTAATTAGAATTTATTCAGAATTTAAAAACCATTATGTTAACTGAGGGTCGGAGGTAGGGTCGGAGTCCTGATCGACCCTGGGTGCGACCCTCCCAAAATCTGAACTTCCCAAACACTGAGGGTCGATAGTTAGGATCACCTAGGGTCGGATGGTCATCCACCCTCGGTGCGACCCACGGTGTACTTTGGTCAATTTCCCTCTTTTTAGTCCATTCTTCGTGCTTGGGATCCTATGGCTTGCTCATACAGTCCATTCAACATTCATTCCATGGTCTAAAACCATGAATCAACCTCCTAAATAGCTTTCATGTATTCTCCCATGGTTTTCCATGAAAACCTAACCATAGATTGATGGTTTGGGTTTCTCCGAGATCATACTCTCATCAATATCTAACCTAAGGTCTGTAGAAACTCATGGAATTAGTATCCATACCTGAGAAGAATACTCCTTCTCTGCAACTCTTCTCTTCCTTATCCTTTTCTTCAAGTTTTCCTTCTCTTCTTCTCTTCCTTCTCTCTTTTTTCTCTCAATCCAATTAGGGCTGTAAAAGGAGTGAAAGATGCTTAGGGTCGTCCTTTAAATAGAGTAGGAACATCCTAAAATAAGTCCCTTTGAGATTAGGAAAGGATCCCAATCAAAAATTAGGAAATTTCTTAATTTTTGTTTCGGCGGCTACTGAGGGTCGATGATCCCGTCGACCCTAGGTTTCTAAGTTGTTCGACCCTCCCTTCAAAACTGAGGGTCTGACTTTCTGTTTTGGGGGGTCCGACCCTCCTTGGCTGGGTATGCGACCCTCCCCCTAATTTAAGTGTTTTTGGATCGATTTGATACCTGGGATCTCGATCTCCTTCACGCCCTTGGTCCACTTGACTCGACCATGATGGGTAAACCTGGTTCAAGGTGGTAAGACTGGGTTAGATTGACACAGGTCTTACAGCTGAATCTTTTCTTAATTCTGAGTTACATTGAGAACTGTGATTGGATTTGCCTAGGGACTAAATCTCTCCTTAATTATGAGATGAACTGAATATGATATTTGAGTAAGCCCAAGGACTAACTGTACAAGATTATTGTAAACTTTTTCAAGTATAGGTGCTTGTCGCTGCCTAGATTGAATGTCCTATTGCACCAGATTGACTGAGTTACTGATTGTGTTCCCAAATCTGGTTACCTCATTTCTTATGAAATTTGATGTTCAATCAAGATCTAGATTCATGACTTCAATTGATTCATTTAGAAAGATAACATGGATGGATCTCAAGGTGGGAGATCAAGACAATTCTCTAATTGTAGGGGCCTCTCACCCTAAAAGGGTGGATATGGTTGCAGTTTGATTCACTCTTTCAAAGGCATTGAAGCCCAATGGAGAAATATCAAGATTCTAGACATCTAGAGGAATGGACGAAGTCACATGCACAATCAAGAATGATTTAATCAAACAAAGTTAGCTCCCTCATAAGGGCGATTGGGTAAACATTATCCGAGTCAATTTAATTGAATCTGATTAAGCCATGTGTTCGATCTTGGGACCTCATGATTCTAAAAATGGATAATCAGTGGTACCATGGTCTGGCCAATTGGATTACCAAATTCGATGAAATTGAAATGGATATATTAATCCGTCGTCCTTATTAGGGATGGTTAGCAAAAGCGGTTCATAGATGAACAAACTAGTAAATTTCTTCTTGACCATGGTTTGACAAGGATTTTTTGTTCGTTTTTCAAAACGACGTGTTAACAATGAGAGATTCGACACATCGAGCTTACTTAATGGAGGGTGTATAGTGACCGTCTACTATGATGTAGAACAGGTGTATATATACCTCATACTCCCAAGGGGTGAGAGTTCAAGATGTTCATCGTGTAAATTCTAAAATGTTGACCAATTGAGGACAAAAATGGGTAAAAATTCATCGTCTCGAACATGGATGTCATGGTTAAGCAGATTTTACTGGGTCGGTTCAGGGATGAACCAAAAATAACAAACATTGGGCTATAATTTGGGTTAGGACAAAAAAGGCCACCTTGACAAGGACGGGGTAACCTATCACCGAATGCACGATGAATAATGGGCCCTTAATCCCTTTATATACTATGTTGCAAAAATCAAGCGACGTAGAGTAGCATAACGCATTCTCAGGCGGACCTAAGAAATGCTCGTTAGAGGCCGCTTACCGATCGTGATCTTACAAAGTACAGGCCAAGGTTGTGTGTTTCGCCTAGCGAGCTGCCCCATCTGCATGGGACCCGGTTCTGCTACTCGCACGAATGTGTGACTGAACTCATTCCCCCAAAGTAATATTATACAAGCATAAATATAGTATCCTAAAAGCTAGCTTCCAATTCACATAAGAAAAGTTTTCATTTAGGAGTTTGACGTTTATATCACTAGTGAAGTCGCCACTGTGAGGACAATGATGAAAATTTTAGAAGTCGCCACCTAGATTAAGGTCTAGGACCTTAGAAAATGTGAAATCTCATCGTAAAGTAAGACTTTGATTGACTCATGACCCTTAGATTGGATTTCTGGTCCATCAGAGATTTGGTAAGCATCAGGTTACGGTTATGGGAAGGGGTTAGGCACCCAAACCGCCCGATCGAAATCGGTCTCCTATACCTTTCCTATGCTAGACTCTATTTATTAAATTAAACCAAACCAAGTGGTTTGATATCATTGAACCGAATCTGTATCCATCAGATTGCCTATGTATTATGGAATTATTCTGAAAATCAGGTTCACCATCGTAGTTCAGGTGTGATTAAAGTTTATGACTGTGATTTATGCTTGTGCATGATTAAGTTCTTTGTTCAAGTTGAAGTTTATGCTTGAATGGATGAGAAACCCTATGGGTTAGGATCTAGATAGTCCATGTGGACTGATAGATAGTCATAGTGGATCTAAGAATAACCCTATTTGGATCAAAATATGGATAATCTATTCTGGATTGGAATGTGGATAACCCTATCTGGGTTGAAATGTAGATAACCCTATCTGGGTTGGAATATGGATAAATATCCTAGTGAATCTATGGATAGTCCAAGTGGACTAAGATGTGGATCCGAATTTGGGATTCTCCCAAATAACCTATGTATCCTAGGGTTTGCTCTAGGAATCAGAATCCGCATAGTTTGAAAAAGGTGAGAGTCGGATTTGGAATGTGTAACAAATTCCTACCATTTTTGTCAATAGGATCTAGGGATGAGACCTAAATTCCTATCATTCAGATTTGGGATGTGTACCAAATTCTTTCCATTTTTGTCAATAAGATCTAGGGATGAGACCTAAATTCCTACCAATTTATTGTTTCCATTTTGTCAATAGGATCTAGGGATGAGCCTGAATTCCTACCATTTTTATTGTTTCTATTTTTTAGGTTTCTAGGGTTTCCTATCCCTTTTTATTGTCATTTTCAATTTTTAGGGTTTCATACCCTAATTATTCTTTGTATTCTAGGGTTTATCTTGCCCTAATTATTCTTTCCATTTTTAGGGTTTCACTTTCCCTAATTATTGTTTTCTTTTCATTTTTAGGGTTTCTTACCCTAATTGTTGTATTCTTTCCATTTTTAGGATTTCCTACCCTAATTGCTATTTTTCCATTTTTTTCTCTTTTCAAGACAAATATGGCAAATGAAATTCCTACTATAGCAGTGGTAGTCTTCCAAATATAGCAATGTGCATCCTAACATGGCAGTAAGCATCTAAATATAGCAATAAGCATGTGTCAGACAGATATAACAATAAGCATGTGTAGCAGATTAGCAATGAGCATGTATAGAAGACAGATATAGCAAGCATGTGTGCATCCAAATATAATAGTGACGTGGTGCCAGATTAATGGTATTGGTGAGATGCAAAATCAAGGGTTGTGATGAGGTGCAAAATCAATGGTAATGGCTGTCAGATGATGTAGATGATGATCAAAGGATATGGGTGATGATTGGATGGTGTGATGGCAAATCAAATGGCTATGATGCATGGGGAGTGAACAAATATAGGGGATGATATATGGATCGAATTGGTCATCACATGATCACGACAATTTAACATCAATGGATGAGATCTATTATCATATGATCAAAATAAATTTTAAAACCAATGGATGAGATCGCATGATCGAGAAATCTACAATGACATACCAATGGACCAAATTTATTTAAAATCACATGATCAAGAAATTAACATACCAATGGACTAGATTTAATTAGAATCACACGATCAAGAAATTAACATTCAATGGACCAGATTTAATTAGAATCACACGATCCAGAAATTAACATTCAATGGACCAGATTTAATTAGAATCACACGATCAAGAAATTAACATTCAATGGATCAGATTTAATTAGAATTACATGATCAAGAAATTAACATTCAATGGACCAGATTTAATTAGAATCACATGATCAAGAAATTAGCATCAATATACCAATGGACCAATTTCATGGGAATGATCGAATTAAAATCAGTGGACCAATTTTAATCTCATAAAAATTTCAAATCAATGGTCGAACCAATTTCATGAGAATTCCAAGCATATGATGGGAACAAACTTCATAAAAATTTTGAGTCATGGGCTCGGACCAATTTCATAAAAAAACTTAAAAATCCAAGTCAAGTTTGGAACAATTTCATCCCATTCAATTTAAAGCATATCGGATCAATCACATGGTAGAATTTAATCTCACTAAAATTCATGCACTAGCTCTCATTGGAACAAGGGTCATACATATATGGGTATAGATCAGATTAGATGATGTATGCATGAGATCAAATTAATGGCTGTGGATGCATGGGGTTCAGATTGATGATTGTGGATGCATGGGATCAGATTGATGGTCAGATCATGATTGTTATGTAGATGGCCAATGGATATGATGGACTTGGTGGCTAAGATGTTAATCAGATGGTGTTATGGGTAAATGTTTAGATCTGATCCATCTTCACATTCATAAAGAGTCACGAATTTCTAGAAGAAAAAACTCAAAGACTCAATCATAAAATAATTTTAAATTTCATATTATCAACCACTATACACGCACAAACATCGATTTCAAAATTTTAACCACATGCAAACCTCAAATGAATAAACGGATCACATGTTCAAATTTCAATCTTAATGTTAACTGGTTAGGTTTCATACCTATTGATCAACTTTTCTAGAGAAGATATTACGATGTACGTGCTTGATTGGGCGACCTTGAATTCAAGTGACTAATGATCGGGGGTTTTCTTCTTCTTCTATCTCTGGACGCCTCTCTTTCTCCTTCTCAATCTCACTCTCAATCTCCTCCTTTACGTCTCTTCTTCTCTCTCAATATCAATCTCTCTCTCCCCTTCTCCGTCTCTTCTTCACTCTCAATCTCTTCTTTCTAATCTCTCTTGGATCCTCCCTTTAGATCTCCCCCTCCTTCTCTTCTTTCTTTCTTTTCTTTTCTTCTCTCTTTTTCTTTTTTTTCCTTTTCTTCTCTTCTTCTCTTTCATTCCCTCTTCTTCTCTTTCTTTCCTTTTCTTCTCTTATTCTCTTTCTTTCCTTTTCTTCTCTTTCTTTCTCTTTTTCTCACTGATTCTCTTCTTCTCTTTCTTTTTTTTTTCTACTCTTCTTCTATTTCTTTCTTTTTCTTCTCTTTTCTTTCTTTCTTTCTTTCCTTTTCTTCTTCTCTCTCTTTCCTTTTCTTCTCTTCTTCTCTTTCTTTCCTTTTCTTCTCTTTTCTTTCTGTTTTCTTTTCTTCTCTTCTTCTCTCTCTTTCCTTTTCTTCTCTTCTTATCTTTCTTTCCTTTTCTTCTCTTTTCTTTCTTTTTCCTTTTCTTCTTTCCTTTTCACTTTTCTTTCTTTCCTTTTCTTCTCTTCTTCTCTTTCTTTCCTTTACTTCTCTTCTTCTTTCTCTCTTTCACATTTTCTTTCTAGAAAACGTGAAAGATCCTTTTTTTTCTTTTCCTTTTTTCTTTTATTTCTCTCTCTTTCTTTTTTTTTCTTTCTCCCATTCTTTTTCCCACAGCCTCTCTTTCCTCTCTCTTTCCTATTATATATATATAAATGTATTAATACATATAATATATTCATAAAATTTATATGTATATTATATACAATAATATATTATACATTATACATATAAAAGAAATGCATGCATATGGATTGACATAACTTGGTCTGGATTGGTCTGAGCTGGGCCGGACTAAGTTAGACTAAGCTGGATTAAGTTGGTTTGGACCAAGATTGATATTTCATAATCCATTTCTGTCACCCTTCCATATGAAATTTTTTGATAGCATCTATTCCAAATTTTCTGTGTTTACTTTGTAGAACATTAAAAATGAGGAATATTAAAACTTGAATCACCTCATTTAGAAATAAAATGGCCAACTTATGAATTTCTGAAGTTTAAGCAGGCCAATTATCGATTTTGACTGACCGTTCTGCATGGGATCCTTCAGAGACTTCTACCCGAGATTCTTTTACGTCCACCTTGTAGAATACTAAAAATGGAACATAATGAAACTAAAATAACCTGATTTGGATATGGGGTGACCAAAATATGAATTTTTGAAGATTAAATGACTATTTTCATATGTAATTTTGCATGAGACCTTCTGAAGACTTCTACCCACATTTTTTACGTCCACTTTGTAGAACATCACAAATGAAGAATAATGGCCTTGGAATCATCTGAATCCGACGTAGAATGACAAAGATATGAAGCTTTGAAGTTCTAACGATAATTTTGCATAAAAGCTTGCATGGGGCCCACTGGTGACTTTTTTCTGGGATTTTTCATGTCCACTTTGAAGAGGACTAAAAATGAGGAATATTGGCCTTTGAATCATCTGATTCCGATCAGATGACCAAGATATGATGACTTGAAGTTTAAATGATAATGCATGCATCATACAATAATTTTATAAATGCCCTTGCACTTTAAACTATGATATCTTCCTTGTTTGATATCGGAATTTGATGATTATGTTATCATTTCGAAGATAATTTCATTCCTGTACATCCAAGTAGGTAATATCCTATGACCTTGCTGTGGGGTTCATTAGAGAATTACAAACCTTTGGGTTAAAGGTTGAAACCTGCCATATTGGTTCACTTATGCTCTGGGTAGAAAAAATGGGGTGCTTACAGACGTCCTTTATATAGAGAAAAACTCTCTACATAGAGTCAGATCTGAGTTCTCACGGTCGATCATATGGTCGCATAAATCGTCGACCGTAAGGTCAAAATCATCGACCGTGGGATTCTGGATTTGAGATTTTTGGTTCCCTTCCTTATGGTCGACCATACCTACACATGCATGCGACCTTGGATATGTTTTCAATGTTTTTAACTCGATTCTCATACCTGGTTTGTGTTCTATCTTCACACGCTCGGTCCACTTGGTCCAGAAATGATGGGAATACCTGACATGACACGGTTAGACCAAGTTAGAGGAGTGCGGGTCTCACAACTCCCCCTCTTATATAAATTTCGTCCTCAAAATTTGCACATTCCTTCCGAGTCGAATAGGTGAGGAAATTGTTTCTGCATAACATTATCTTCTTCCCATGTAACTTCTTCTACATTTTGGCTTCTGCAAGTAACCTTAGCGTAGTAAATGTCGCGGTTGCGAAGACATTGCACTTTCCGGCTAGTGATCTCAAAAGGTACTACTTTGAACGTCAAATCTTCAGTCAAATCCGGTGGATCCATTGTTAACATGTGTGTTGGATCTCTGACATACTTCTTCAGTAATGAGATATGAAATACATCATGCACACTTGACATGGATGGTGGTAGTACTAACTGATATGTTACTTTTCCACGTCTATCTAGAACTTCATGAGTTCCTATATATTTGGGACACAGTTTTTCCTTCTGTCCAAACCTTTTTGAACCACGCATAGGAGATATTTTTAGAAATACCTTATCACTTATGGTGAATTCAAGATCTCTGCGTCGATTATCTGCATATTGCTTCTGACGATTCTGAACTATTCGGACTCTTTCCTTGATAATGTCGACTACTCGACAAGTCTCTTCAACAAACTCTGGTCCAACAATACTCCGTTCTCCAACTTCATTCTAAAACGAAGGAGTTCAACATTTTCTACCATACAGTGCTTCATAGGGTGACATCTGTATAGTCTCTTGATAGCTGTTGTTATAAGCGAACTCTATCAATGGTAAGTTCTCATCCCATGATCCCTTGAAATCAATAACACAAGCTCAAAGCATGTCTTCTAAAATCTGAATAGTACGCTCTGACTGTCTGTCTGTCTGAGGATGGAATGCAGTACTAAACTTTAATGTTGTACCAATAGCCATCTGTAATCCTTTCCAAAATTTTGAGGTAAAGCGTGGGTCTTTGTCGGACACAATGCTTTCAGGTACACTATGTAATTGGAAAATATTATCTAAATAAAGCTTAGCTAACCTCTTTAGGGTATATTGAGGTCGTATAGCTATGAAACGAGCTGTCTTGGTCAAACGATCCACGATCACCCAGACTGCGTCAATTACTCTGGAAGTCATTGGTAATCCGGTGACGAAGTCGATAGTGATGCAGTCCCATTTCCATGCTGGTTCTGGTAGTGGAAGCAAAAATCCTGTAGGTCTTTTCCTTTCAGCCTTTACTTGTTGACAATTTAACCATTGAGATACAAATTTAGCTACATCCGCTTTCATTACTCTCCACCAATATAGTTTCAGATCATGATACATCTTCGTACTTCCAGGATGTACCGAATAAGCGATGGTGTGAGCTTCCTTCATTAGTCTTTGTCTAATATCCAAGTCTTCATTTCTAGGAACACATACCCTTCCTTTATATTTTAGTATCTTTTCAACGTCCAAGGTGAACTCTGGAGTAGTTGTCACACCCCAATTCTGGACTAACCAGAATGATGTGATGAACCGTCAATAAACCAACGGTTCAACCAGGATCTCACAATAGGCTATCCCACATATGATAAACCAAAACACATTCCACATTAATCAGAGGTAATAAAGTAAATAGCAGAAGTCTTACAGATAATGAACTGAGGTATAATCATGATAAATAATTAATATTCCATTTATTTCCAAGTAACCAAAACATAATTTAATACATATTACAATATCCAAATATGAAAACTAAACACTAAACATATCCACCGCTGAAATGCTCGCTTAACGAACTATCTTCGTCCTCCACAGCTTGCTCACCATGGCCGCCACATGTTCATATGTTGGCGTGTTGACAAAATTTTCAATCATAATACCTGCAACATCAGAAACTAAAAGAATTGTGCGCACGAGGGTCAGCTCTCCAACTTGAGCTCAGTGAGAAAACAAAACAATGCAACAATACATATGCATGCATTCAATTCATATCTTTGGTCTGGTATATAAGTTTGCAATGTGCTATAGAAAGGATAGGTGGCCGCCGCACCTCTATACACGAGTGTGTGGAAACGCCCAATGAAAACGGCACCCACATGCACCCACCATGGACAATATACACCCCATGAAAACGGCATGGCTGTACCGGTTGCCCATACCAATACGTAAGCCCCTGTTGGCGAGGGCTTGCAAACTGGGCTCGCAACTAACCAAACCTAATGTCAAACAATGTATCCAAGGCCTCACCCCAGCATCCCTCAATACATCCATAGAGATAGAGCTAGGGTCTGGTGACCAGGCTGAACCACAATGCCACGTCCCCCCCTGATACCCTACGACATATTAGTTCCGCTAAGGTAATGGCGATACGACGATGTTAGTGGACAAGACTTGAGTAGAGATAGAGCTAGAGTCTGGTGACCAGGCTGAACCACAATGCCACGTCCTCCCCCTGATGCTCCCCTCGCATCAAGCATACTAACACTTGCTTAGTGGACATGACTTGAATAGACCATGGGACAATATACACCCCATGAAGAACGGTCATGGCTGTACCGGTTGATACCATCCCTACCCGCACCATATACACTAGCCAAACACAAACATTCACATGCCTATTCCTATCATCATCATCATCATCATGTTATAAACAATAAAGTAAATATGCATGAACAAATAATAAAAATATTGGATGACATGTTAAATGCACATACAAGCATACACGCATGGAATCAATATGGCATTGGACTCAAGAAATAAAACAGTTTATTATTAACCAGTTAGTTTGGGTCTTGTTCCCTCACCTTAGCTTGTTAATAGATACTCTTCCAAGCTTTAGAATCACCTTTATAATGTTATTATATTGCTAGAAGACCTAACAAAGTCGATAGAATTTAATTAGAATTAATTCTGAATTTAAAAATCATGCTGTTAACTGAGGGTCGGAGGTAGGGTCGGAGTCATGATCGACCCTGGGAGCGACCCTCCCCCTAATATGAACTTCCTGAACACTGAGGGTCGATGCTAGGGTCGGATCTGCCATCGACCCTAGGTGCGACCCTCCATGGTTTGAGTCGAAAATATCAGATTTCGTTCTCTCTTTCATGGTTGGATCCTATGGCTTACTTCCACAATCCATTCTATACATGTTCTATGGTTTAGAACTATACTTTATTCACCTACATGGTTTTAATGATCTCCTCCATGGTTTTCCATGAAAACCTAACCATGGATGGATGATTTGGGTTTCTTCTAAGTCATATCCTCTTCATAAACCATTCTAAAGTCTTAAATAAATCATGGGGAATGTATTCATACCTTAGGTTTGCTGAGATTCAGAGTTCCTCTGAATTTCCTCTTCTTCCTTAGCCTTTTCTTCAAGTTTTCCTTCTCTTCTTCTCTTCCTTCTCTTCTCTTTCTCTCAATCCAATTAGGGTTGTAAAAGGAGTGAAAGAGTCTTAGGGACGTCCTATTTATAGGGCAAAACCTCCCAAAATAAGTCCCATTGAGTTTAGGAAAGGTTCCAATCGAAATTAGGAAGGTTTCCTAATTTTTGGTTCGTGCTGTTTTTTCCCAAATACCGAGGGTCGATGGTGAGGGTCGATGGGAGGGTCGGACAACTCATAGACCCTGCGACCCATGGTTGAGGGTCGATGGTGAGGGTCGATGGGAGGGTCGGACCAGCCTGTTAAAACCTGCGACCCTACCCTCATTTTGACTATTTTTGGATAAATTTTCATATTGGGTCTTGGTTTTTCTTCACACATTTGGTCCACTTGGCTCGACCATGATATGTAGACGGTTCCCGACACAAAATATAAGGTTAGGCTGGGTTCGTGGTGTGCGGGTCTTACAACTCCACCACCCTTAAAAGAAATTTCGTCCTCGAAATTTGAAAGTACGGATCTTACAACTCCCCCATCCTTAAATGAATTTTGTCCTCAAAATTTGAACGAATCTTACTACTCCCCCATCCTTAAAATAAATTTTGTCCTCAAAATTTTGAATTTACTTCGGAGTCAATAGGTGGGAATTCTATTTCCGCATTGCATCTTCTTCCTCCTATGCCCTCTTCTCCACGTCTTGTCTTTGCCAGGTTATCTTCATAAATAATCATCCCAGTTTTGGAAATATTGTACCTTTCCACTAGTGAAATAGGCTGGTACCTCTTCAATAGTTAAACATTCTATCTAATCCAGTGCTTCCGTGGTCAATACCTTTGATATGGATCTCCAATGTACTTCTTCAATAGAGACACACGAAATACATCATGCACACTAGACATGGACAGCCGTAACGCTAATTGATATGCAACTTTTCTATGTCTCCCCAAAGTTTATAAGATCCAACACATATATAAATTATGACTTTCCCTTCTTGTCTAATCGTTTCAAACTACGCATAAATGATATCTTCAGAAACACTTTGTCACTTATGGTGAACTCAAGGTCTTGGTGTCTCTTCTGACATCTTGAGCTATTCTGCCCCTTTTCTTTGCTCTTGCTTGCCACTCGATAGTTTTCTTCCATAGACTTAGGTCTTAAAATTCTTCATTCACCGACTTCATTCCAAAACAGAGGGGTTTGACATTTCTATCGTATCTGCTTCCTAGGTAACATTACATTGTAGCTTAATAGCAACTTCAATTCATGGTAACTTCTCAACTCAAGTTCCTTGAAATCAATTTCATAAACTTGGGGCATATCTCTTAGGATTTGTATAGTCTGCCCCGACTGTCCGTCGGTTTAAGGTAAAATGCGGTACTAAACTTCAACTTTGTTTCCATTGTTTCCTATAGATCCTTCCAAAACTTCAAGATAAAGCATGAGCTTCTGGCCAACACTAAGCTCTCATGCATACCATTCAATCTGACAATACTATCCATATATAGCTTATTTAGCTGCTCCAAAGCATACCGAGGTCGTATAGCAATGGAATGAGCTATCTTCATAAGGCGATCAACAATCACCTATACTGCGTCAACCAATCTAGGAGTCAGTGGCAAATCAAGTGACATAGTTCATTGTAATGCAGTTTCACTTTCAGACTAGCTTTGATAGTTATTGTTGTAGCCATGTTGGTCTTTGTCTTTCAGCCTTTACTTGCTGATAATTCAATTACTGAAACATGCATCTATCCACAACCACTTCCATTCCCTTTCTGCCAAAATAATCTCTTCATGTCATGATACATATTGGTACTCTAGTATGTACTGAATATTGAGTACAATGGACTTTTATCATTATCCTCTTCATAGTATCCAAGTCTTTATTTTCATGTATTCAGAATCTGCCTCTGTATCTGAGTACCATCTCCGCATCCAAAGTAAGTCAGGGTTAGGTTTTTCTTTCTCTAAATCTCCTGACATTATTCTTATATACAGATTTAACAAAATTGCTACTTTTATTTCACCCACCAATTCAGAGATGATTTTTAATGCCATAAACGCAACTGAACTATTGTTTCATAATTCATCCATAAGTTCTCGCTCGATTGGATCATCACTAGCTTCTATTATATGTTACTCTTCTTCCAAATCTGAATTTGTTGCTGCGAAACATAAGGCATCATTTATGCTGGGTCCTTCCTTGGACTTCATAATTCCCTTTTTGCTTAAGGCCTTAACTACTACATTAGCCTCGCTCAGGTGACACTGAATATCACAGTCTTAATCTTTGAGCAATTCCAACCATCTCCTTATCCTCATGTTCAACTCCTTTCTGATGAAGAGATAAATAAAACTCTTGTAATCCGATTTCATCTAAAATTCTTCTCTGTATAGGTAATGTCTACAAGTCTTGATTACACAATTCCTCACCGGTAATTTCCAATCACGAGTAGGGTAATTCTTTTCATGCTCCTTCAATTTTCTTGAAGCATGTGCAATTGCTTATCTACCTTGCATCAACCCGCATCCTAGATTCAATCCAAAAGCTCCGATGGATAGGGTAAAAGGTTTCCCTGGTGTCAGAACGATCAAGATGGGAGCTGATATCAATCTTACTTTAGAATCTGGAAATATTCTTCACCCCTGTCAGTCAAATTAAACTCCTCTCCCTTCCTGGTTAGCTTGGTAAGAGGTTTTGCGATCTTAGAGTGGTCCTCCAAAAATCGTCTGTAATAACCAGCTAAACTCAAGAAACTTCTGAACTTCGCAATATTCTTCAGATGTTTCTCACCATACAATTGCTTCTATCTTACTAGGGTCCACTTTAATCCCTTTTTATGATGCTACGTGATATAAGAAGATCACTTTGTTTAATCAGGTTTCATATTCCTTGGAATTGGCAATAAGCTTTTCACTTCTCAGCTATTGTGAAGCTGTTCTAAAATCCGTTGTATGAGTTGCTTCATTCTTAGAATCAATCAAATATCATCTATGAAAACTATGACCGATGTGTCCAACATGTCATGAAACACCCAATTCATCAGTTCCATAAAGATGTAAGGGCATTGGTTAATCCAAACGTCAAAATCGATAACTCATAATGTCCAATCCTGACTTTAACAGCTATCTTCGAGATATTTCTGTCCAAATTCTTCAGCTGATGCTTTCTTGATCGAAGATCAATCTTAGAAAATACCTTTGCTCCTTGCAACTATTTAAACAAGTCATCGATCTGAGGTAGTAGATATCGATTCTTGATCTTGAACTTGTTTAGTTCCCGGTAGTCTATGCATAATCTGACACTACCGTCCTTCTTCTTCATGTTGGCGTTCCCCGTGACGTAATCCTTAGCCGATTAGGACCTTGGTCTAATAACTCTTGTAGTTGAGTCTCAGTTCCTTCAACTCCATAGGAGCTACTCTACAGGTGCCTTTGACACAAGTATCGTCTTGGTAACAAGTCGATGACGAACTCGGTCACTTAATCAGATGGTAACCCGATAAGTTTCCTGGAAATACATCAGGAAATTCACGCATCACATAAATATCTTCCATCTGTGGTGCTTCTTTGGTAACGTATACCACAAGATACCATATATCCATCTTCTTTCTCTTCAAAGCATCTCTTTGCCTTTAGCATAGAGAGGATCCGCTTTCGCTTCTTAGGCAACATGCTTCTACTAATGCCAAATTATGTGTCGTCTTTATTCTTGAATGATAACCTCTTTTATGCACGTAATCACTTGTAGAGTGTTGAAACAACTAGTCTATTCCCAAGATGACATCAAAGTCTGCCATCTCAAGTTTATTTAGGTTGCGTCCAAATTTCATCCATCCATACTATTTGGACATTATTCATAACACTCATCTAATACAACATTTAGTCCAAAAGTGCTTGAACTAGCAAAATCTGATGTAAAGGTCTTAAGAGCTTGTCTAGTTCCTTCATCTCTTTTGATTTTTTAAAGGCTATCATCAAAATCTCATATTGCACTCATTAGCTTGTATTTCTTTTATCCTTGATGTTTTACCTTGCTCTCTCTTCCATATACCTCGAAAAATCTTGTGATTGTTACTTCATATCCCAAGCCTATCTATAAGCATTAGGGTATATGCTTATAAATTCATTAATTCAGCCAAACTATTTGGTCTTTACTTAATCATATCCTATCCCTCAACATTGGGCATAACTCAATTATCATTGTATTAAATCGAGTACTACTTATGCCATGACTTTATCCTTGTATCCACTCTTAAATTTACCTTTAGGAATCTTCTACCTTGTCAAAATTCGTACCGATATAGCCATCCTTAATTCTACTTGAGTGCTATCTATTTCTTTACTGGCTACTCTTGATAGTTCTCACTTTTGCTCATGCACTCTTTTATAGACATGACTCATATCCATCCACTTAGAAATCTCAAAATAGATTCTCCATTACTCCATCGAAGGTCTCTTGGCTATAGCATTTAATCTGAATCCAATCATCTTCCTTCCAATAATCCCATTATCACTAAACATATTTATCAACAAAGGTCAGGGAGTTTATGAATCAGAATGTGCATCCAAAAATTCTTTTCCTTCTGTCGATTTAGCATAATGACAACACTTGCTTTATCTAGTGAACCTAGGTTTAAAGAATCAGGAGTAAATCTGTGGTAATCCAACCGGCATCAAAAGATCGTTAAGTTGCACGGTGGTCCAAATGCATAGAGGTTTTATAGTTCTTAACCTCATGATTATAGGTTCTATCGAATATATGAGCCATTGGTCAAGGCACTATAGGAATAAATCTGGAGAAAGTTTTCATACATCAGTAAATCAGGTAAAATAAAAAAGATGTACGTTCAACATGATTAAACATTTAACTGTTCATTCAGTTCATATCTCTGTTCATGTTGTCGATCATGAGAATGGTTCAGATTGATATAATCAGGATTAATACTAAAGAAACAATATATATAACTCCAATTGACAGGTTAAATCAAGAAGGCATCCTGTCAAGGCCCGAGAAATTAAAATCTGGTATGTGCACCCTCTATAATCATAAGAGTAAGTCAATAATGCACCGCATCCTCTATAAACCTATCTACTTACATGAGTTTTCATTACCCATTCCCGACCCAGATAGTGGTGGGGTCAAGTTTCAACCTCTTCTTAATGCTCAGCGGTTAATGGATCAGCTTGTGGTGGATCTCACCCTGAGTCTCCATGTCACCCAGGGGTATAGCTTTATCTTCTTGTAGTTACTCTTATCCTTAATGTAGGGTCTTTATTCTCCTATCTCTGTTGGATTTAGCCTGAGATCTTTTCCTTTACCTTTGCAGGGAATTAGGCATTATGAGCTATTTTCTCCTTCCTTTGTCATACATCGAGTTTCACATTTTTTTCTTCTTGTGAGTACCAACTCGGTATTCAATTTCCTGCTTTACAGAAGCTCCCTTCTTGCTACTGTACTATATCCTTGTATACTTGGATAACTACCCAACTTATAGATACTACCTTAAATTGTTTGTTTATTAGGATAATTTTTTGGTCTTCTCTTTTTGTGTGAGTGTATATATATGGTTCCACCCTTTATATGTACATTATCGACTTGTTTAATTTCTGTCTCAATCAACACAGGTGCTTATGGTTTGACTGTATTAAAGATTTTAATTTATCCTAACTCAGTTCATGTACTCCAGTGGAAGTATTCAGGTTTAATGGGTAAGGCCTACGAGAGCTCTGATACCAAGTTGTCACACCCCAATTCTGGACTAACCAGAATGATGTGATGAACCGTCAATAAACCAACAGTTCAACCAGGATCTCACAATAGGCTATCCCACATATGATAAACCAAAACACATTCCACATTAATCAGAGGTAATAAAGTAAATAGCGGAAGTCTTACAGATAATGAACTGAGGTCTAATCATGATAAATAATTAATATTCCATTTATTTCCAATTAACCAAAACATAATTTAATACATATTACAATATCCAAATATGAAAACTAAACACTAAACATATCCACCGCTGAAACGCTCTCTTAATGAACTATCTTCGTCCTCCACAGCATGCTCACCATGGCCGCTACATGTTCATATGTTGGCCTGTTGACAAAATTTTCAATCATAATACTTGCAACATCAGAAACTAAAAGAATTGTGCGCACGAGGGTCAGCTCTCCAACTTGAGCTCAGTGAGAAAACAAAACAATGCAACAATACATATGCATGCATTCAATTCATATCTTTGGTCTGGTATATAAGTTTGCAATGTGCAATAGAAAGGATAGGTGGCCGCCGCACCTCTATACACGAGTGTGTAGAAACGCCCAATGAAAATGGCACTGTCGCCCCACATGCACCCACCATGGACAATATACACCCCATGAAAACGGCATGGCTGTACTGGTTACCCATACCAACACGTAAGCCCCTGTTGGCGAGGGCTTGCAAACTGGGCTCGCAACTAACCAACCCTAATGTCAAACAATGTATCCAAGGCCTCACCCCAGCATCCCTCAATACATCCATAGAGATAGAGCTAGGGTCTGGTGATCAGGCTGAACCACAATGCCACGTCCCCCCCCCTGATACCCTACGACATATTAGTTCCGCTAAGGTAATGGCGATACGACGATGTTAGTGGACAAGACTTGAGTAGAGATAGAGCTAGAGTCTGGTGACCAGGCTGAACCACAATGCCACGTCCTCCCCCTGATGCTCCCTTCGCATCAAGCACACTAACACTTGCTTAGTGGACATGACTTGAATAGACCATGGCACAATATACACCCCATGAAGAACGGTCATGGCTGTACCGGTTGATACCATCCCTACCCGCACCATATACACTAGCCAAACACAAACATTCACATGCCTATTCCTATCATCATCATCATCATCATGTTATAAACAATAAAGTAAATATGCATGAACAAATAATAGAAATATTGGATGACATGTTAAATACACATACAAGCATACACGCATGGAATCAATATGGCATTGGACTCAAGAAATAAAATAGTTTATTATTAACCAGTTAGTTTGGGTCTTGTTCCCTCACCTTAGCTTGTTAATAATTACTCTTCCAAGCTTTAGAATCACCTTTATAATGTTATTATATTGCTAGAAGACCTAACAAAGTCGATTGAATTTAATTAAAATTAATTCTGAATTTAAAAATCATGTTGTTAACTGAGGGTCGGAGGTAGGGTCGGAGTCATGATCGACCCTGGGTGCGACCCTCCCCCTAATCTGAACTTCTTGAACACTGAGGGTCGATGCTAGGGTCGGATCTGCCATCGACCCTAGGTGCGACCCTCCATGGTTTGAGTCGAAAATATCAGATTTCGTTCTCTCTTTCATGGTTGGATCCTATGGCTTACTTCCATAATCCATTCTATACATGTTCTATGATTTAGAACTATACTTTATTCACCTACATGGTTTTAATGATCTCCTCCATGGTTTTCCATGAAAACCTAACCATGGATGGATGATTTGGGTTTCTTCTAAGTCATATCCTCTTCATAAACCATTCTAAAGTCTTAAATAAATCATGGGGAATGTATTCATACCTTAGGTTTGCTGAGATTCAGAGTTCCTCTGAATTTTTCTTCTTCCTTAGCCTTTTCTTCAAGTTTTCCTTCTCTTCTTCTCTTCCTTCTCTTCTCTTTCTCTCAATCCAATTAGGGTTGTAAAAGGAGTGAAAGAGTCTTAGGGACGTCCTATTTATAGGGCAAAACCTCCCAAAATAAGTCCCATTGAGTTTAGAAAAGGTTCCAATCGAAATTAGGAAGGTTTCCTAATTTTTGGTTCGTGCTGTTTTTTCCCGAATACCGAGGGTCGATGGGAGGGTCGGACAACTCATAGACCCTGCGACCCATGGTTGAGGGTCGATGGTGAGGGTCGATGGGGGGGGTCGGACCTGCCTGTTAAAACCTGCGACCCTACCCTCATTTTGACTATTTTTGGGTAAATTTTCATATTGGGTCTTGGTTTTTCTTCACACAATTGGTTCACTTGGCTCGACCATGATATGTCGACGGGTCCCGACACAAAATTTAAGATTATTCCGGGTTCGTGGCGTGCGGGTCTTACAGTAGTCCTACCTTTTTTGAGGTCTTCTTGCACCTTTCTTAGATATGGGTCTGATTTAATAGCGGCTTTCACTACGTCTAATAGATCCGGTACAATCTTCAATGTAGCAAACATGTTTGAGAATAGATGAATAAACCCTTGCTCAGTTGATTCATTCCGAATATCAATCACAAATTGCTCTTTACCATAATTAAATACTCTCCCTGTAACACACGCCACAACATTTGCACTAACTTCTTCTTGGGATTCTGCCATAGCTTTCCTGCTTAGTGTGTCAGCAACTACATTAGCTTTTCCTAGATGATACTGAATATCACAATCATAATCCTTCTGTAATTTCATCCATCTTCTTTGTCTCATGTTCAACTCCTTCTGATTAAAAAGATGGGTGAGACTCTTATGATCTGATTTAAACTGATATTTCTCTCCATACAAATAATGTCTCCATATCTTAATAGCATGTATTACTGCTGCTAATTCCAAGTCATGAGTGGGATAGTTCTTCTCATGTGTCTTCAGTTGTCTTAAGGCAAATGAAATTACTTGTTCTCCTTGCATAAGCACACATCCTAAACCTAACCCCCAGACGCATCAGTGTACAAGGTAAATGGTTGTCCTGGGATTAGAATAGTCAAGATGGGAGCTGATATCAATCTAGCCTTCAATGTTTGAAAACACTCTTCACATTTATCAATCCAGACAAACATTTCTCCTTTATTTGTCAGACTGGTGAGAGGTATGGCGATTCTAGAGTAATCTTCCACGAATCGTCGATAGTAACCAGCTAAACCTAAGAAACTTCTGATTTTTGTAACATTCTTAGGTGCTTTCCATTTTACAATGGCTTCAATCTTGCTAGGATCCACTTTAATTCCTTCAGCGGATACAACATGGCCTAAGAAAGCGACTTCATTTAGCCAAAACTCACACTTCGTAAATTTTGCGTAAAGCTTCTCTTTTCTTAGTCGCTGCAGAGTGGCTCTTAGATTTGTGATTTGAGTTTTTTTGTCCTTGGAGTAGACTAGTATGTCGTCAATAAATACAATGACTGACGTATCCAACATATCATGGAATACCCGATTCATGAGTTCCATAAAAGTTACGTGTGCATTAGTTAATCCAAAAGACATGATTAAAAATTCGTAATGTCCATATCTTGTTTTGAATGCTGTCTTCGGAATATCACCTTCCTTAATCTTCAATTGATGGTATCCTGAATGAAGATCAATTTTGGAGAACACTTTGGCACCTTGCAACTGATCGAACAAGTCATCGATCCGAGGCAACGGGTATCAATTCTTGATTGTAAGCTTATTCAATTCTCGATAATCTATATACAGTCGAACGCTATCGTCTTTTTTTTTCACAAATAATATTGATGCTCCCCATGGTGATATGCTGGGTCTGATATTACCCTTTTCTAGTAATTCCTTTAATTGTACCTTCAGTTCTTTCAATTCAGTAGGAGCCATTTGATAGGGTGCTTTCGATACTGGTGCGGCTCTAGGTATAAGATCTATAACGAACTCTGTCACTCAGTTGGGTGGTAGTCCTAGTAAATCCTCAGGAAATACATCCAAAAATTCATGCACAACTTCAATATCCTCTATTCGTGGTGCTTCCTTAGTGAGGTCGACCACGGATACTAGATACCCAATTCCCCCTTTCTCGAGGCATTTTCTAGCCTTCAATGCAAAGAGAATGAGTTTTCGTTTACGGGGAAGTTTGGTTCCGAAAAAACTAAACTCTGCTCCTTCCTTGTCTTTAAATGTCAATTTCTTTTCCGCACATAATAGGTTTAAGGAGTGCCGAGCTAACCAATCCATTCCCAAGATAACGTCAAAGTCTACCATCTCGAGTTGAATTAAGGTTACATCCAAAATCTTCTTGCTGGTAAGAACTGGACATGGTCCATAACCTTTGTCTAGTTCTACTTTTAATCCCATGGGTGATCGTACAAGAAGTTTGTAGCCTAAGTCTGAGGGGTAGATTTAACTTCTTTCCAAACGACACAGATATAAAAGAATGAGTAGTTCCAGAGTCAAAGAGTACTCTGGCGGGTAAGCCATTAATAGGTACAATACCTGTGATTTGATTTAATTTAGTTTGCATGCTCACACAAGGTAGTACAAAACGAAAGGTTCAGGTCATACCTATGACTACATCAGGCGATGCGGTAGCATCCTCAGATGTAACTGCAAAAACTTTTCCTTGCTATAGTTGCTTCCTTGGCTTAGGACACTCCCTTGAATAATATCATACTTGATTACAATTAAAGCATTTAACTCCAGCATTACTTTGCTTCTGTTGAGGTTGGGCTGTCGGAGTCGTCTTGGCTGCAGCATTGAAGCCTTGAGTACGGAAGGATTAATTGTATTTGAGTTCCCTCCGTTGTATGAATTTTCATTAGGCCTTTTAATACCTCTGTTTTGAGAAAAATAACTTTCCCTCTGGCTCGATTCCAGTACTCGAGCAATCTGTACAGCTTCATTATAAATCTTCTTCTCCAGTCCCAATACATGCTCACGGATGCTTCCTTAAGTCCCATGACGAACCTTTGGGTTTTGGTATTTTCTTCCTGCATGCTAGAGGGAGCAAAGAAAAATAGTTCTTCATAACGCTGTTGATATGCATCTATAGTCATCTGTCCCTGATACAGACTCAGAAACTCCTTTTTCATTTGATCTCTGAAACTCCTGGGAAAATACTTCTCGAAGAAAGCTTCTTTATTGATAGCCCAGGTCAGTTGGGCATGCTTTGTCAACAGATAACTCCGAGTAGATTTCCACCAATGGTGTGTGTCACCTTTCAACATAAATATGACACATAATACCTTCTCTTCTTCGTTTATAGTCATCATCATAGAGTTTCTTTCCATTACATCGATCCAATGAGCTTACCATAATGGATCTGATGGCTTGCCTGTAAATTCCTTCGGCTTCAACTTCAGAAAACGCTCGATCAGTCTGGAGTGATCAAGCTGATACTGTGCATATGCTTCATACATAGGCGGTTGGTACTGATAATTACCTTGGTTATACTCACCTTGCGGTGCTTCAGGGTTTTGCACTTGGCCTTATACTGCTGGTGTTTGCGGTGCTTGGGGTACAGTGTTGCTACCACCAGGTGTCACACCCCAATTCTACACTATTCAGAATGGTGTGATGAACTGCTAACAATCCAATGGTTCAACCAGGATCTCGAGTAGGCTATATCCGTGTTTAGACATACATCCACATTCATAATCAGAGTAAATATACAATAGCAGAAGTCTTATAATAAAATGAACTGAAGAATCTAAATGTGATATTAATATTTAAATACCAAATTATTCTGCATCAACTAAGACATAAGTAAATATCATTACATCCCTTTAATAGATCCAAATAATTAAATAAAAGAAAAAACCTAAACGAACACGCATGAGTTGCACTCGCAAGAGGAGTCATGCGTATCCTCTACATCTTCAGCTTCAATCGCCGCCACTTGTCCATACACTGGAGCATCAATATAATCTGCAACAGTGGTACCTGCATCATCAACTAAAAATATTCAACGTCGAGAGGGTGAGCACACATCATGGCTCAGTGAGCAAACAAAACAATGCAACAATACATATGCATGCGATTTAATTCATATCTTTGGTCTGGTTTTACGTTTGCACTGTGCTATAAAAAGGATTGGAGGCCACCGCACCTCTATGCACGAGAGTGTGGATACACTCGATGAACCTCTCACCGTTGCCCACAGCACCCACAATGAACATTGTACAACAAAGGTCACGTTTATCGATGCATAACTCTATACCAACAAATAAACCCCTGATGGCTAGGGCTGTAAACGGGGCTCGCTACTAACCAATCCTAATGTCAAACAGTGTATCCAAGGTCTCACCCCAGAATCCCTCAGAGCACCCGTAGAGATAGAGCTAAGGCCCCCCGGTAGAGTATAGGACTCAAAGACCGAGACCCTCCTTGATGCCCTACGTCGTAATAGTTCTGCTAAGGTAATGGCGATACGAAGATGCTAATGCACAAGACTTGAGTTAGAGATAGAGCTAAAGTGCCCGGATCAAACACCGCCTAACACTTCCCCTGATGCCCTACTCGCATCAAGCACACTAACCACACACAAACATTCACATGCCTATTCCTAGCATCAATCATCATCATCATGTTATAAGTAAACAAAATTAAATATGCATGAACAATAATAACAGAAATATTGGATGACATGTTGAATGCACATTACAAGCATATTCGCATAGAATCAAGCATGACACCAGACTCAAAAAAATAAAAATAATTTATTATTAACCAGTTAATGTAGGTCTTGTTTCCTCACCTTAGCTTGCTAGTAGATCCTCTTTCAAGCTTTTAGAATCACCTTTATATTGATATTATATTGCTAGAAGACCTAACAAAGTCGATAGAATTTAATTAGATTTGATTCCAATTTTCTAACTTGCTGTTATCTATAGGGTCGTAGGATGGGTCGCAGGTAGGGTAGCAGGATTATCGCGACCCCCGTAAGAGGTCGATATCGGGGTCGATGGGTCTATCGACCTTATGTGCGACCACCTCTGGTTTTGGTCGATATTCTCATGTTTTGATCCATTCTTCCTTGTTTAACTCCTATGGCTTCTTCCATAGTCCATTCCACATACTATCTATGGATTAGAAATTCTCTTCACCCAATATATAGTCTAATTGATATCCTCCATGGTTTCCATTGAAACGTAACCATGGATGGATGGATTGGGTTTCTTCTACATCTTCCTTCAACTATTCTAGGTCTCACGAAATTCATAGGATTAGTATTCTGACCTGAGAAGAACACTCCTTCTCTGTAACTCTTCTCCTTTTTCTTCTTCTCTCCTTTCCTTCTCTTCTTCCTCTCTTCCTTCTCTTCTCTTTCTCTCAATTCAATTAGGGTTCTAAAAGGAGTGAAAGAGGCCTAGGGACATCCTTAAAATAGAGTAGAAACATCCTAAAATAAGTCCATTTGAGATTAGGAAAGAGCCCCAACCAAAATTATGGAAATTTCCTAATTCTGTTTTCGGCGGCAACTGAGGGTCGATGAGGGGGTCGATGATCCCGTCGACCCCTAAATCCTAAAGTGTCTGACCCCCTCTGTAAAATAGGGGGTCTGACTTTCTGTCTTGGGGGGTCCGACCCTCCCTTGCTGGGTATGCGACCCTCCCCTTAATTTAAGTGTTTTTGGGACGATTTGATACCTGGGATCACGATCTCCTTCACGCCCTTGGTCCATTTGGCTCGACCATGATGGGTAAACCTGATTCAAGGTGGTAAGACCGGGTTAGTTTGATACGGGTCTTACCCCAGGTGCAGTACTAGCTTGTCCTATAGGTAGAAGTGTCGTGTTTGCAATTGGGAAAGCCATTCCCATAGCAGCTTGCATGTTGGCTTCCACTTGCTGTATTTGCTGCAATTGTTGTGCTAAATTCATCACCGCTGTAGCCAATTATGTAGGTGGTGTAGGTAGGTTGGTTGGATTAGCTTAGGTGTGCACATTCTGAGGTGCAGCATTTTGAGTTCCAATATTTCCTTCCTGTCCTTGCTGACCTTCATTGTCATTAGTCTTTATAGGTAGTGGAGATGGGCTTGCATTTTGTCTCCTATTACTTACTCTGCATCCAGCCATTTAAACTCTTGGTTGAATGGTACTTGGAAAGGCTTTACATGTGAGACAAGATATGATGGTAGTATGGGGTTAGTCTCACAATGGAAGGCGAGAGAAAAACAAAATCAGTAGGCAAAAGTTCAAGCAGAATCAAAATGCAGACAACAGTAGGTCATATGGTCGATGGCCTACGGTCGCATGTTGTGCGACCATAGGTGCGACCATCACATCCCTGGCAACTTACCGAGACCCTATGGTCGATCATACGGTCGATCCTATGGTCGATGGTTTTGGTCGAATTGTGCGACCGTAAGATCCAAAATCAGTTTTAAAAACCTATTTTCAAGAGTTTCCCTCTAATTTCTTCTTCTTCCTCCTACGGTCTCTACTCAACTCGCCTCCAGTGAGTTGCTACAGTGTCGACCATACAAACTTGGTTATTTTTCCTTTGATCTATGACCCACATTCCGTTCCACAAGGTATGTTCTCTACTCTCTTTCATTTTTAAGCTTTCAAACCTAGGGTTTTTGTCATTTGTAGGATTTTCTTCTAATTAATATCTTTTTAACCGTACAAATTCGATTTTTATTGAGGGTTATTGCTATTGACCACCCATTGGATGAAAGCCCTCAAGAAAATTTGAGTTTCATCGGTTGGTTTGGTAAAAATTTCAAAATTTTCATTTTTGACCTAAAATTCGGGGTTTTTGCCCAATTGTCAAAATTGTTCAAATTCGACCTAAGTAGTTAAAATTTCCAATTGGATATGCATTGCAGGATGGTTTGGGACCTACGTAAGTCCTCCTGCCCAATGTTTGGGTGAAAAGTGAGGCTTTTTCTCATTTTATGTCGTTATGCTGTCAAATTTTTCCAAATTTTCTAACTTGTTTTTCTTATTTTCTTTTCTTATAGCTATCATGGTTTGCACCAAAGTTCCTCGAGTTCATGACCCACTTCGCTTCAGGTCCTTTGAAGCAGAAGTGCGATACCCTTGGTTTGAGCGAAAGAAAGATGAAGGGGGTTGATGTGTGAACCTACCACACTTAGCCCTGTTTGATGTGGAGAGGGCATTTGGTGATATGGGTTGGCTTTCAGTGATCCTATATGAGGCTTGCACTCGCCCGGACTTAGTTAAACAGTTCTACTATCACCTTCAGGTGGAGGGTGACCTAGATGTAGAGAGGGGCAGAGAGCTTCGGATCACCACCTGGGTGAAAGGGGTTCCGATTTCTTTTAACTACCAGGAGTTGGTTGATCTCTTAGGTATCTCCAATGATGGGCAGTTGGTTTACTGTGCACCTAGAGAGCCACAGTTTCTATCTACATAGATGCATGTAGAGATAGATAGTCAGATTCTTTGGGATGACCACTGGGAGGAAAAAGCAGTCAACCTGTGTCCAGAGCCACGGGTCTACTGCAAGATTATCCAGCATAATCTGATTCCCCAGGGTAGACATTATGAGATAATCTCACAGCTGACTCAGTAACTTTTGTACTGTATCTGTACTAGGCAGTATGTCTGCCTCGCATACATTATTCTCCAGACTATGCACCGAGCTACATTGCCTGATTCGAGAGGCAACTGGCCCTATGGGTGGCTGATCTCTACCTTGCTCGCTCATCTACAAGTGGACTTAGTGGATGAGAGGATCGTTGAGGACACCTTCTCAGCTGACCTTGATTGGGAGGCCATCAATAGGATGGGCATGGGAGAGATATAGGTCAGTGATGATGAGAGGAATGCTATGAGACATCCTCTCACTCGGGTAGCGGCAGCAGATGCAGAGGCAGCAGCAGCAGCAGCAGTAGAGGCACATGAGAGTGATGATGAGGAGGATGATGATCGGATGTACATGGATGTGGATGCCATCCTCCTCCATCGCCATAGTATTCTACTGGAGCTGGCCCTTTTAGGGCTTCTCATTCAGCTGGCCCTTCATGCCCACTACCAGATGACATGATGGGGCTATTACGTGAGATTAGAGAGGCTCAGCGCGTGACTGATTGGAGAGTAGGAGAACTTTTAGATGCCTAGTGCTCTACAGACCAACGGGTAGTGGATCTGGCAGCTAGTCTCCTAGCGACTCAGACTCAGGTGGCCTGGCTCACTAGAATATATGCTGAGGACTACGATAGAGATTTTGAGGCTCTTCCTCCTCCTACACCTCCAGCTCCATGATTGTCCTTTATATCCTTTTCCTTTTTATACTACAGAGTAACTGTTCGGATTGTGGACTGACTGTGATTTGATGTACATTTGTCTTGTTTCCATATATATATATATATATATATATATATATATAATTGGTTTCTCCTTTACATATGTGCATTATTCTTTTTCTTAGTTTATGTCTCATACAACACAGGTGCTTATGGTGTGTTCTTATTACAACTTTTAAATTTTATCCTAACTTAGTTCAAGACTTATGTGGAAGTAGTTAGGTCAATGGATAGAACCTGAGTGGTCTGATACCAAGTTGTCACACACCAATTCTGGTCTAACCAAAATGGTGTGATGAACCACCAATAAACCAACAGTTTACCCAGGATCTCACATAGGTCGTACCCACCATATCAAACCACACATACATTCCACATTAATAATCAGAGGTAATAAACAAATAAGCAAAAGTCTTACAGAAAATGAACTGAGAGTCTAATAGTGATAAATAAATATTTAATCCAATTATCTCAAAACCACAAGACATAAAAATAAATAATCAATTACATATCCAATGTTCAAACTATAACTAAACATAAGCAAAAACACATTGGTTGCACTCGCATGATGAATCATGCGCATCTTCTTCAGCTTCTACGTCCATCGCAGCAACGTGTCCATACGTTGGCGCTTTCATATATTCTTCAATGGTAGGACCTGCATCATCAACTAAAAATTTTTGATGTCGAAAGGGTGAGCACACATCACGGCTCAGTAAGCAAACAAAACATTGCAACAAACATATGCATGCATTCAATTCATATCTTTGGTCTGGTTTTTAAGTTTACAATGTGCTATAGAAAGGTTTGGTGGCCGCCACACCTCTATACACGAGTGTGTGAATCCATCCAAAGGATCAAACACCATTACCGTCTCACATGCACCCATCATGAAATAGAGATAGAGCTAAAGTGTCCGGATCAAACACCACCAACACTTCCCCTGATGCCCTACCCATACCAATACGTAAGCCCATATTGGCGAGGGCTTGCAAACTGGGCTCACTACTAATCAATCCTAATGCCAAACATTGTATCCAAGGCCTCACCCTAGCATCCCTCAATACGTCCATAGAGATAGAGCTAAGGCCCCCGACCGAGTCAGAGACCACACGGTCTGAGACCACCTCCACTGATGCCCTACGACGTAATAGTTCTGCTAAGGTAATGGTGATATAAAGATGTTAGTGGGCAAGACTTGAGTAGAGATAGAGCTAGTGTCTGGTGACGAGGTTAAAAACCACCATGCCACGTCCTCCCCTTGATGCTTGACTCGCATCCAACACACCAACCACACACATATATTCACATGCTTATTCCTAGCATCATCATCTTCATCATGTTATAAATAAACGGAATTAAATATGCATGAACAGTACTAGCAGGAATATTGGATGACATGTGAGATGCACACTACAAGCATACAAACATAAAATCAATCATGGCATTGGACTCAATAAATATAAACAGTTTGTTATTAACCACTTAGTTTAGGTCTTATTCCCTTACCTATTAGCAATTCTCGATGTCCTTCCAAGCCTTGAAATTCTCTTTGAATTGATTTAACAACCTAAAAGTCATATGAATTTAAGTTAGGGTTCATATGTGACATGTTACAGTAGTCAAAAATAAAAAAAGAGCACTGAAAGGTGCTATATTGGTCCTATGGTCTCATGCTGTATCGATCTTACTGTCTACGATCGATGCCCTATGGTTGCATATGGTGCGATCGTAGCTGCGACCATATGATTTCTGAAATCTTCCCGAATGACTATGATCGATCTTCTGTCACACTGGTCATGCTATGGTCGACCGTAGCTGTGACCTTGAGATTTCTGGTCACAATCTACTTGAAATTCGAAAGTTCTTCCTGAGTTCATTCTTTTGTTCTTCAATGGGGTTTATTCTATGGTCATCCTATGGCCATTATTAGTAATTTCTTATGAACCCTAATCATCAAATTCACTCCTCATGCTTCTCCTTGGAATTTTCTCAAGGAAATCACATAAATCATAATAGGTTGATATTGCCTATCCTCCATAGAAGTCTTATACTTAGAGTTTGCATCTCTAGTGATTCGTTTCATACCTTTGCCTATGATAGAGAACCAATATCTTCTCAGCAAACTCTTCTCCTTAATTTTTTCTTCTTCTCCTTCTCTTCCTTCTCTTCTTTTTCTTTCTCTAGGGTTTACTAATATTCTAAAAGAGTAAAAAAGGGTTGAGGGACGTCCGTTATATAGAGAAAAACTCTCCATATAGAGTCATCTTTTAATTAGGAAAGCAATCCCTTAGTTTAGGAAAGTTTCCAAAATTCAGAGTCTGATCTGAGTTCTCACGGTTGATCATACGGTGGCATAAACCATCGACCATGCTATTCTGGATTTGAGGTTTTTGGTTCCCTTCCTTATGGTCGACCATACCTACCCAGGCATGCGACCTTAGATATGTTTTTAGTGTTTTTAACTCGATTCTCATACCTAGTTTGTGTTCTATCTTCACACACTCGGTCTACTTGGTCCATAAACGATCGGATGACCTGGCACGACACGGTTAGACCATGGTAGTGGAGTGCGGGTCTTACAGTGTGTGGTCGCATACATTGATACTACAGGTTCGACCACACCTGTGAGAATATGATAACAACAAGTGTATTTCGAGACTAGACAAAGTTTTTGACTACTATAACTTAAGAAAATTAATTCTTAAGTTAAATGCATTAATTGTTTAGGTTCCCAATAGATTCAAAGTGACTTCCAAAGCTTGGAAAAGGAACAAACATCAATCAAAGGTGTGGGGACAAGACCTAAACTAATTGGATAATAACAAACTATTTTATTTTATTTGTCTAATGCAATGAATGCTTCTATGCTTACTTGTTTGTAATGTGCATCTCACATGTCATCCAATATTATTGCTATTTCTGCTCATGCATATTTATTTCTGTCTATTTATAACATGATGATGATGATGCTAGGAATAGGCATGTGATTATGTGTGTGGTTAGTGTGTTGGATGCGAACGGAGCATCAGGGGGAGGACGTGGCATTGTGGTTTAACCTGGTCACCAGACTCTAGCTCTATCTCTACTCAAGTCTTGTCCATTGACAACGTCGTATAGCCATTACTTTAACGGAACTATTACGTCGTAGGGCATCAAGGAAGGTGGTCTCGGTCTGTGTGGTCTTTGACTCTGTTGGGGGGCCTTAGCTCTATCTCTATGGACGTATTGAGGGATGCTGGGGTGAGGCCTTGGATACATTGGATGGCATTAGGATTGGTTAGTTACGAGCCCAGTTTGCAAACCATGTCCAACAAAGGCTTACGTGTTGGTATGGGTAGGGCACCAGGGTAAGTATTGGTGGTGTGTGATCCTGGCACTTTAGCTCTATCTCTATTCCATGGTAGGTGCATGTGGGATGGCAATGGTGTTTAATCCATTGGACGAATTCACACACTTGTGTATAGAGGTGCGGTGATCGCCAAACCTTTCTATAGCACATTGCAAACTTAAAACCAAACCAAAGATATTGAATTGAATGCATGCATATGTTTGTTGCATTATTTTATTCACTCACTGAGCTCAAGTTGGAGAGTTGACTCTCGCACGCATAATTCTTTCTAGTTTTTGATGTTGCAGGTGTTATTATCGAAGATTATATCGATGCACCAACATATGGACATGTGGCGGCTATGGATGAGTACGCCGTGGAGGATGAATATGACTCGTGAAGCGAGTATTTTAACTATGTCTACGCTTAGTGGTTAAATTTCTTAATTTTGATACTTGTAATAGGTATTAATTATGTTTTCATTACTTGGAGATAACTGATTTATTAATTATTTATCATTGTAGACACTCAGTTCATTATTAATAAGACTTCCGTTATTTATTTATTTACTCTGATTATTTTTGTGGAATGTGATGTTGGTTTGTAATATTGGCATGGCCTATACGAGAACCTGGTTTGAACCGTTGGTTCTCATGATGGTTCATCACACCACTGGTTAGTCCAGAATTGGGGTGTGATACGAACCATGGGAATGGGGAGTCGGGGATTTCTACTGGGGTGTGGCCTTATTTATTTTATGCACATGCCAGGTCTTCCTTGCTCAATGTATGATGGGTATGATTAGTGATGATTGTGGTTGATGTGGTTGTTCGTGTGGTTGGTAACCTAGTGTCATAGCCAACACTCAAGCCAGGGCACGATGGGCCATAGGGAGTGGTTCCGGCGATCTCTGCTGGGGTACGACCCCCTTTATTTCATGTACCATATGCATCATCATCACCCATGGTTGTATGTCCTGTGCTTTAGCGGAGGGAACTTACTAGGATAGGGGAGGTTAGGGTGTTCAATATGAACATGTTTAGGAAGGGGGCATGCAAATAGGTCCAAGGGGGTATGGTTCGGACAGATCTCTGCTGAGGTACAGCAAAGACTATGGGACATTCATACTTTGATGTGCATTGTTATTGTGTTTACTTCTTGCAAACCATGATTTCGATGATGATAGGATTGCATTGATACTCGACTTCTCGCTGAGCTAGGATTGGAGCTCACCCCTTGATATCGAAATCTTTTTAACGTTGGTTGTAGGTACCTCTTCTGTAGCTTTTGACCAGATGGAGCCTACTGTGTTGGAGAGCTCCTCTCTTGGTGGAAGTCCATTAAGGGATCATCCAAAGGGCTGTTCCTATAGCGACTGCATTTACGGGACCTAATGCAGGACGTTGTTTATTTCCATCTTGGATAGTTATATTTAGACGATGTTTGGTTTATCTACGTTATACTTCTCTTTAGATTGACTCCTTTGGATATTGTGTATTTATTGTAATACAGTAAATTGAAATAATTATGTTGTGAGACATAACAAACTTAGCTATGATATGTTATGAATAGACAACATCTGCTACCATTATTATGCTTCCGCTATTATTGCTCTGATTTATCGATCATTGGTTTGTAGATATTGTATGAGTAGACTATGGGATTTATATGGTAGATTACGGTGATTATCGATCGCTGGAAGATTCAGGTTGTCTATTGGGTTGACCCATATATCATGCCCAGTTCCTAGAATGGGCTATGACAACACTTGGTATCAGAGCACAACCACTCTGAGTCTACCTATGGATTTTCCCTATGCAACCATTTCCATATATCAGTAGCAGATGCATAGGGATTTAGCTAAAAGCCATGTATGAACCATCAAGTAATAAGTAAGAGAAACAATAAGTTAGGCTACATCATAGTATAAGAACTAAGAAAGACAATAATGCATATTATGAAATAGGAACAAGGAGAGCTATAAGTATATATAACTGAATCATAAGGTACAAAACTGAGATACGGCCCACAGCCTTGGTAGTTATCCTAAATACAAACCATCTAAACAAAAATGAAAGTGAAGACAAAGGTAATAGGAAATAAATAAACTATTCATGAGGTAAATGGGGGTACAGTCCACACCCTGGACAGTTACCCGTGTACATAATGGATCAAGAAGAGAAATGAAATGATAAAATTGAAATCAAGACCCTGAGGGCTGAGATCTACTCGGAGGTATAGATGATGACGGCCCATTCTATGGTGTAGAGGATATAGGAGCACTCGAAGGAGCAAGAGAAGGAGTAGGACGCCGAACGTAATGATGCAGATGGCCAGCACTAAACATGGCATCTCGAATGAAGCCCACATCCCTCTTGACAGTGTCTAATCAAGTGGTGATTGTCTACTGCATACTTTCCTAGTTCTTCTCCAACTTATCTAACTGAACGGACATGGTCCTCAGCACGCCAATCAATCGAGCAGTCCCAGTAGCTGGAGGGGTGTCACAAGATCCTGTAGCTGGAGGGGCATCATAAGATCCTGTAGTTGGAGGGGCATCATGAGTCTCAAGAGCAGTATCCTCCTCTATGGCATCATCCTTAGTAAAATCCTCACTACCATCACTGCTGCTCTCATCTTTGTCTGCGTCCTCCTCTACCTCGTCACTGGTAGATGGCTTAGGTAACTCCCCTAAGACTCGAAGCCCACGATTAATGCTAGCACCCATCCCAATACTGACCCGAATCGCTACTGCTGCTACTGTACGCTTAGAGGGTCAGCTTGTCTAGGAGGCCTAGACCATGCCTCATACTCAAGATCAGATAGAACCACCTCGTCAAGCTTCATCCGAATAATGGTTTCCCAGCCAAAATCCAAGGACTTAGGGCCATTCTCTGCAGTCTCTCCCTCCAAAATCACCCTAAAGATCCAGAAGATGCGAGTCATAATACAACCATATGGGAACTTTCTCTTCTTGGTCTAGTGGATGGAGGCATGAATGATGGTACGAATAATCAAAAAGGGGAGGCACAAGGGCTGCTGTATGTATAACCGATGTGTTACGAACATACCAAACTGATTGAGTTCCTCTCAGTGTCCACCCTGGGGCAAGATGTTATGCTGAACCAGTCTGCTGAGTACTCAGAGGATGGGTTTGAGATCTAACTCCCTAATTTTCTCATTACTCAAAGCCTCTAGTTGAGTAAGGTCCTTTCGGAGCTTTTCAAACTCCTCTTCATCCAGGTCTAAAGGCTCTTTTGGAGCCTTATACAACCGGTCTCCTTTTAAAGCAACCTCCAAAATGGTAGCCAATTGTGGGATAGCTAGTACAATGTCTACACCCTTGACCCGATTAGTGATGGTCCACTCCCTTGTGGCGGCGTCAGTGCCATACTGCAAGTTGCAATAGAAGAGCTGGACTAAATCTGGATACATGTCATCTTTTATGCACATGGCGGGCGACCAGCCAAACCGGTCAAAGGTTTCGTAGACCCTAAACCGGTTGAGATCATAAAAAACTATACAACGCCCGGCCTCCACCTTGGTCATTTTTTACTTGTCCTAGTAGAGACTTTCCTGGTAGGACCTGAACAAGTGGGCATTAAATGTAAGACTCGCACTCCACTAACTTGGTCTAACCATGTCGTGCCAGGTCTTTCCATCATTCTGGGACCAAGTGGACGCTCGTATGAAGATAGATCACAAACTTGGTATGAGAATCGAGTTAAAAACACTAAAAATATACCTAAGGTCGCATGCCTAGGTAGGTATGGTCGACCGTAAGGAAGGAAACCAAAAATCTCAAATCCAGAACCCCACGGTCGATGATTTCGACCCTACGGTCGACGGTTTATGCGACCATATGATCGACTGTGAGAACCCAGATCAGACTCTGAGTTTTGGAAACTTTTCTAAACTAATGGATTGCTTTCCTAATTGAAAGATGACTCTATATGGAGAGTTTTTCTCTATATAAAGGATGTCCCTCAGCCCTTTTTCACTCTTTTAGAACATTAGTAAACCCTAGAGAAAGAGAAGGAAAAGAAGGAAGAGAAGGAAGAGAAGAAAAAGGTAAGGAGAAGAGTTTATTGAGACGAGATTGGCTCTCTATCACAGGCAAAGGTATGAAACGAATCTCTGGAGATGTAAACTCTAGGTATAAGAATTCTATGGAGGATAGAAAATATCAACCTATTATGATCTATGTGATTTCCTTGAGAAAATCCCAAGGAGAACCATGAGGAGTGAATTTGATGATTAGGGTTGATAAGAAATTACTAATGATGGCCATAGGATGACCTTAGAATAAGCCCCATTGAAGAACAAAAGAATTGACCCAGCAAGAACTCGAATTTCATGTAGACTGTGATCAGAAATCTCAAGGTCGCAGTTACAATTGACCATAGCATGACCAGTATGACCAGAGGAACTACCATAGGCATTTGAGAAGATTTCAGAAATCATATGGTCGCAGCTATGGTCGTACCATATGCGACCGTAGGGTATCGACCATAGATAGTAAGGTCGATATAGCATGAGACCATAGGACCAATCAGACACCTATCAGTGCTCTGTTTTGATTTTTGACTACTGTAACATGTCACATATAAATCCTAACTTAAATTCATATAACTTTTAGGTTGTTAAATCAATTCAAAAAGAATTTCAAGGCTTGGAAGGACATCAAGAATTGCTAAAAGGTGAGGGAACAAGACCTAAACTAATTGGTTAATAATAAACTGTTTATTTTTATTGAGTCCAATGCCATGATTGATTCTATGCTTGTATGCTTGTAATGTGCATCGCACATGTCATCCAATATTCCTGCTATTACTATTCATGCATATTTAATTCTTTTTATTTATAACATGATGATGATGATAATGCTAGGAATAGACATGTGAATGTATGTGTGTGGTTGATGTGTTGGATGCAAGTGGAGCATCAGGGGGAGGACGTGGCATGGTGGTCTTCGACCTCGTCACCAGACTCTAACTCTATCTCTACTCAAGTCTTGCCCACTAACATCGTCGTATCGCTATTATCTTAGCAGAACTATTACGTCATAGGGCATCAGGGGAGGTGGCCTCGGACCGTGTGTTCTCTGACTCTGCCGAGTAGCCTTAGCTCTATCTCTATGGACGTATTAAGGGATGCTGGGGTGAGGTCTTGGATACACTGTTTTGCATTAGGATTGGTTAGTTGAGAGCCCAGTTTGCAAGCCCTCACCAATAAGGGCTTACGTGTTGGTATGGATAGGGTATCAGGGGAAGTGTTGGCAGTGTTTGATCCAGACTCATTAGCTCTATCTCTATTCCATGATGGGTGCATGTGGCACGGCAATAGTATATGATCCATTGGGTAGATTCACACACTCGTGTATAAAGGTACGACAGCCACCAAACCTTTCTATAGCACATTGCAAACTTAAAAATCAGACCAAATATATGAATTGAATGCATGCATATGTTTGTTGCATTGTTTTGTTTGCTCACTGAGCCATGATGTGTGCTCACTCTTTTGACATCGAATATTTTTAGTTGATGATGCAGGTCCTACCATTGAAGAATATATGAATGCACCGACGTATGGACATGTTGTTGCGATGGACGTTGACGCTGAAGAAGATGTGCATGATTCATCATGCGAGTGTAACCAATGTGTTTTTGCTTAAGTTTAGTTATAACTTGAACATCGGATATGTAATTGATTATTTATTTTTATGTCTTGTGGTTTGGAGATAATTGGATTAGTTACTTATTTATCACTGTTAGACTCTCAGTTCATTATCTGTAAGACTTCTACTTATTTGTTTATTATCTCTGATTATTAATGTGGAATGTGTGTATGGTTTGATATGGTGGGTACGACCTTTGCGAGATCCTGGGTGAACCGTTGGTTTATTGGTGGTTCATCACACCATTCTAGTTAGACCAGAATTGAGGTGTGACATTAAAACCCTATATGCTTTTAGGAACACCTCTCCTAGGCATGGCCATATTGACTACAAGAAGCACGGAGAAAAGATTACCACATAAGTATAACAATAAGAAGAATAGCATGAAGTCAAAATGTAGTGGGTTTGGACATCGGGCTTATTCACTCATTAGAGGGGACAATGGTCATGTAACCATTGTGAATTGGGCATCAGTATAAATGGGGGCCATAACCCATACCATATGGTGATTAGTACAAGTGTGTGGTTGGGTAATGGCCCATGAGTCCCAGTAGTGTTGACTTGCGTTAAGGATTTCTACTAACCAAACCAATGGGACTAACTGTGACCACAAGCAAGGGCCAAAAAAAGGTTGGGTACCTGTGGGGTGAATAGATTCTTAGGGGGTGTTTGGTAACAGTCCAGAAGTTGGATGCTGACTTCTGGAGCATAAATGGAGTAAGAGTCTGTTTGGTAACCCGGTTCGAACTTCTGGAGAATCCATAGCCGAACTGGCTCCAAACAGTCTCTAGAAGCCACTTTTTTGGAGCATCAAAATGATGCTTTTCAACTTCGGAGTTGAAAATAGAGTTGAAGTTATTAGAAGTTACTCCATTCAACCACCGAAAAAACCCGATAGCTTGTCAGAGACAAGCCTGGGTTTCTTCTTCATCATCGACGTATGAACAAGGCTGAGTTTCTTCTTCATCATCGACGTATGAACAAGGCTGGGTTTCTTCTTCATCATCGATGTCTGAAGAGGGATTCATCTCTGCTACTCTAGCTACTGACTGATAATCGACGATCAATGACCGACGATATTCTCAGGCGTCAATCGACGATATTCTCACCGAGCAAGAAAATCTGAAATCTCTCTTTTCAAGTTTATAGCTTCACCAACGACCTGCGACGAGTAAGAAGATCAGTTCATCCATTTTTCAAGTGAGTTTCTCAAATCTCTCTCTCATAAACCCTCTCCCCAAATAGGTTTTTCAGATCTGTTTTCTCTCTCGTGTTCTGTTTTCCAAAATCGATTTTGCAGGTTTTTTCTTCTTCTTCTTCTGATTCTCTCTAAGCTTCTGATCCGGTCCATAGAAACCTTTCGGTTTTGGTTGTAGGTTGAAATCAAATTCCACAAATAAGAGGTTCGATTGCTACTTCTTCATCAACAAATTTCTAGGTTTAGTTTTGGAACGAAGAAACCTAATTTTCATTTGCTACTGTAAGATCCTGGTAAGATCTCCATTACTTTTCTATATCTCTCTCTCTCTCTCTCTTTGTAGATCTCTATTTCTCTCTCGTGTTATTTTCTCCAAAATCTATTTTGCAGGTTTTTTTTTCTTCTTATTCTGATTCTCTTTGACCTACTAAAAACATTTAGACGTCGATGATGAAGAAGAAATTAAATTTACATTGAGGCTAAAATACTGAAGGCTGGGTTTCTTCTTTATCATCGACGTCTCAAGTTTATAGCTTCACTATATTTGGAGGTTGAAATTAAATTTACAATACTTTCATTAGTCTTGTATTCTTCTTCTGATTCTCTCTACGAATTTACCAGACTAAATTCCTGCTAATAGACAAAGAGATACAAGGCACTTCATCTTGTTCTGTGCCCTTTTTGTTCTTCGGCAAAAAAATTTAACAATATGCTCTTTGAGATTGAAGAGAGCTATTTGACCTACCATATTTTAAAATTTTGCATAATTATGCATACATCCATGATCCATGTTGTCTGGTATTCTTCACATCTTTCTTCGAAGGACTTTGTCATGTTACCAAGTTTTGATGGATAAAACCAATGAGGAACTCACACAGTCAACACTGTTTTTTACTGATTTTCACAGATGAATTTGCTTTTGAGAACTGTATTATGTGATTCTTTGAGCCTTTAGGCTTAAAGGCTCTATTACAGAAATTTATCTAGTCCAAGATTTTGTTGGTTGTCAATTCTTGCCAAAAGTGCCATTCTCCACAACATGTGATGGTTCAGTGTTTGTCAGTCAAGGACGATTTTGATTAGGTCTTCTATTTGCCGTCGATTAAATTGTTGTTGGGACTTTAGACTGAGCTGTTTCTTAAATCACTTTGATGTAGATTAAGTTCTCCCATTGAGTTTTGCCTATCTGTTTATTGGTGAATGAAATTTGATGGTATTTTCTTGCTCAATGAAAATATTATCTGGGATCAGTCTTGAGTTCGGGCTTCCAGGGCAAATGCCCAAGTTTAAATTTACAATACTTTCATTAGTCTTGTTTCTAAGACAATACTTTCATTAGTCTTGTTTCTAAGTTCCCAAACTGAGCATAGTCCTATTATCAGTTCTTACATTCTACTTCAAGAATAAAGTTCTTTTCTGTTTTAAGTTGTTTCAGTCCATTATCTTACTCTCTTTTTTTTTTTTAATTTCATGGATTGAGTTCACAGCAGAACTAAATTGGTACTTCCATGTGGAAATTGGATTCTCGTTAAATCCTTATGTAGTTATTCCCCTTCTCTTTTACTAGGCTTGGCATTGTAGGAGTTTTAATTAAGAACCTTTTTAGATAAAGTCAAACTGAATTTAACTCTTTTAAAATTCTCTTCATTTGTATTTTCCAAAACTTTTGGTATTCAGTGTTGACACTGTTTTGTAGGACTGACCCCTGTGTCTTCTATAGACATTGAACCAATCATTTGCAGTCTTCTTTGCAAAAAGCTTTCTAGAAAAGATTTTGAATGATGCGTACCTATTCAATGAAAATTTGGTGTCAGAGCCATTGCCATGCCTATATATTATGACACCACTCTATTATCACCACAACCTTGTGGTCTTGGACTTAGCCTGCGATTGGCCTCCAAGTCAAGGTTTGTAACCCATTCTGAGTCTTGCTTTCACATGGTCCTGGGAAAAGTGGACTTGAATAGGTCTTAACCTTCAGTATTTTAGCCTCAAGTGGCCTCCCTGAAGCTTGAATCCACATCTTCATGCAGTAGCCTGAGGTTTTACTGTTCAACAAGGCAGAGATAAAAAGTGGTGTAAAGTTATGTGTGAGTTTGATCCACTTGTCTATTTCTTCACTTATCCTGTGTTTCATATCCTCCCCTCTTTGTGCAATCATTGGGTATCTTTCTTTGTCTGGATGCTCTTTTTATCACCTATTTGATTATTTTCTTATGGAAAGATCTGTTTATTTATGGAAGTGATTTGTTTACTTGTTGTTTGTAAATTCTGACATATTTTCTTACCATGGATTAATGGTTGCCTAGGCCAGTTAATTATCTTATAAAGGTGATTGTCAACATTGCTAGTGTCATTCACTACTAAATATTTTTTTTTTAAATTGCTAGTCTATAAAATGGCAAGTTCTTCAAGAACAAGTATAGAGACGGTTAAATGGAACAAGTTAGAAGTGGATACATATGTTGATATACTAGTGGAGGAAGTCATAAAGGGAAATAAAACAACTTGCACGTTTAATAAAGACCGGTGGAGTAACATAAAGAACAAAATGGAAGAAGCATTGGGTAGACCATTGTCATTGATGTAGTTGAGGAACAAACTGAACAAGTTGAGGTCCGAGTATGGTACTTTTGGTAGATTGGTTAATACAACTGGGTTTGGATGGAATGACACGACCAAGCGTGTTGAAACACAAGACCCAACTATATGGGACAGACATATCCAGGTAATCATATCTAACTATAGTACAAATAGTAATTCCCTGGTAATAAGTTCATAAATTCTGAAGCTTCCTTTCATTTGCTTCTAGGAAAACCCAGGTTGGGCCAAATTTAGGAAAAATGGACTGCCCCAGTATCGAGAGCTCCAAGTCATATTTGGTGATTCATATGCAACTGGTGAATTTGCCTATAACAACCACGATGACAACTTCATATTTGAAGAAGGAGATGCTGATAACTTGG
>CM053268.1:76227098-76458099 GCA_028583415.1 Protea cynaroides
ACAATAGACTGCACAAAAAACTTTCCTCGAGAGATGAGAATCAACAAAGAGAGAAATATTTTCCTTACAATCAGACTCAATAATCAAGTCCGAGAATCAACATTCAAGACTTCTTGCACGCCAGCTCGCAATGCAAGTGCTTCTCCAACCGCAACTAAAGGAAAGGGTACCGGTAGTGAGGCTGCAAAAAGAGGTTTACCTTGGTGAGAGCGAAGGATGAAGCCTACCCCATAGCTAGAATTATGCGAATCCATGGCAGCCTCCACATTAAGTTTGAAGCGCCACTTTGAACCTTTGATCTGGGGGGCCCGTTCTATCCACTAATCATGTAAAAAAATGATGGGTGGAATAGCGCTGTACGAACCAGTCAGATTCGAACCGACGAATAGAAGTTTTGCTTCTTATAGTGGTGTCCATTGAGCCTTATCTGCACCCATTTCAGCAACAGAAGTTGAAGAGAGATTCGAAGAGTTAGCCTCGCTAAACTCCATAAACACCTTCTCACCTCTTTGAATAATAACCATTAGATTACAATCAACCTTATCAAAATACAGCTCATTCCGAGATTTCCACAAAAGCCTACACACAAAAACTGCAAAGGAAAATAGCTGTTTTGCCTCCCTTTGAGAAACACCCGGCACCGAATCCAAGATAAGTAACCATTGAGATAAACTAAAATTTCTACAATCAGGGATTCAAAAAGACCAAGACGAACCCAACCAAACAGCCCATGCAAAAGGGCAAGTAAGAAGGACGTGGTCAATAAATTCCACCTCATTACCACATCTTTGGCAGAGAATATCCACTGGAATATTTCTACAGACGCAATCCCTTGTGCACAACATCTCCATAAGAATTCCTTGATTTTCGGATTAATTAAACAGCCCCATATCTTCTTCCACACAGATTTAGGTATAAGTTACCAAGTAGAGCATAGCGATGATGAAGGCTGCAATGAAAGTTGAGATGCTTTGAGATTTGATAACATATGGTAGGCCGACTTGACTATAAAAATTCCATGCTTTGTCCATTTCCATATAAGTTTGTCCGTTTTAGGATAGATGTGTAATGGGATTCTCTTGATAGCTGCAATCTCATCTAGTCAGAAAAGAGAATGGAGAAGATCTTCCTTTTACAATTGCCTACTAGAATCAATAAGATCAGAAACAAAAAACACATCACAACAGGCAAGTCGAGCAGATTGCACTCTATTATCCAAAAAAATTAGGAATTCATTTATCATCCCGAATCCTGATTTGAGACCCAGTACCCACCTTCCACATGAGGCCCTCAAGTAAAATATTTCAACCCTCAATAATACTTTGCCACACCCATGAGGGACTTTGACTAATAGTAGCCTGAAGAAAATCTGAATTGGGGTAGTAGATAGTTTTAAGAAAACAGACCCACAAGGATTCTGGATTTTGCCAAACCCTCTAAGCTAGTTTAGCAAAAAGGTCCTTATTTTGGAGAAATGGATCACACAAGCCAAGTTCCTTTGTCTTTAGAAAGACATAGGCGATCCCAAGAATCCAATGGACTCGCTGCTCCTTACCACCATTACTCCAATAGAAATTTGTTGCTGCCTTCTTAATAATATTTATAAAATGCATCGAAAGTTTAAATATGACCCCCTATAAAATTTGACATGGGTAAAGTTACTGACTTCAAAAGAACTTCCTTACCAGCATTTGAGAGTAAACTTACTTTCCAACAATGCATCTTATTGAGAGTGTGCTCCATTTAGTCTTTAAAGAGTATCTTCTTTGAAACACCAAAATCCATAGGTAAGCCCAAGTATGTGGGAATACTTGTGAGAGTTAACTAGTGAGATTTCTTTGTTGAGTATGGGACCCATGTACCGTGTTGTCAAAATGAGGGGTGTAACTTATAATTTTACTTGATATAGCAAGAAGAACTCCAAGAAATTATCCCATGGACATAGACTACCACACCAATATTGAACCACGTATATCTTTGTGTTTTTACTTCTAATTCATTTTTCACCACTTCAATATCATATTTACCGATTTTGTGGGACATTTTCCACAACAATTGGTGTCAAATTTAAAGGTTAAGGAGCCTTTATATCACATGATCAGCATTAACATACGTGTTTTGGTGTTACACTATGGTGGGATAGACTTCTACAAAGTTCGAGGGGCCAAAATTCAATCGATCAAATTATCTATTGTAGAAGCTAAAAATCGAAGTCATGTTGGTGAAAGATGGATGTGCTGTTACACTCAACGGCAAAGATAAATAACCAATATAATTGAAAGATGAAGATTTTGCACAAAAGGATCAAAACGCAATGGTGAATCTGCTAATTCTAATTGTGCTAGATAATTATGTTTAATTCATTGTTTCTAATCAAACCACTACTAAAGGTTTGTGGAAAAAGTTGAAGAACCTCTACGAGGAATGGACATTGTCAAATAAAATATTTCTTCGTTGACAATTGTAATGTTTGAAGATGAAGGAAGGCTCCTCTTTCCAAGAATAGTTGAATGAGTTTAATACCTTGTTGAGCAAATTGACAGTCATTGGAGTCAAAATCGAAAACAAGAAAAAGGTAACACTTCTTTAGTGTTCTATGCTGGATTCATGGGATTCTTCAATTATGAATAAGAGTACTATATCGCATCTAAATACGGAGTCGACAGTTAGCACATTGCTTTCTAAAGAGGCTAGTAGAAAAACACTTGAGAACTCTTCTAGTAATGCAATGATAATCAAAGAAAAACCCACAGAACAAAGTTTTGGTAGGAGATAACTATCAAGATGCAAATCAAAGTGGTGTAAACAAGGTCCTTGTTTGAAGTATAGACAACCACATGCGTAAGGATTGTAAATCCAAAAAGGAGAATCAACAAAATTCCAAATAAGTTTCTCAAAATGCATTATCATCAATGAATTCACAAGGAAATATCATTGACAAGGGAAATTCATCTGATGATGGCAAGGTGATGTAAGCACCCCATTTTTTCCATCCTCAGCTAAGCATGGTCTCTTGAAGTGCAAACAACAAGAAAATGGAGGTAAGTAAAAGTTTGGAAAGTACAGGTTAGGTGAGTGAAACTCTTTTAAACTGATAGTTGTTCAGTCCCTGCATGCTCTTTATAATGTTCTAAGCTAAACCAGAGTGCCCCTCCAATGTCCAGGAGGTTAGGTGAATACATTCGGAAAGGTTGCGGGTCCTAATTCAAGGTTTGGATTTTTGGTAACAACTTCGAGGCTGATTTTGGCAGGCCCCACAATAAGGTCATGGGCTATAACCTACATGAATGCATAGGTCGTGAAATTATCTTCAAAATGAGACCACAATCACTCAATTCTGATGTCAAATAAAGAAAATATGGTGGTTTTAGTTAGATGGAAATATGCATAAATTTTTCAGGGGCTTTTCTACAAATTATCATAAATTGAGGATTTATTGAGCAAATTATCGTAAATTGGATTGATTGAACTTCAAATTGCTATATATTGATCATCCGATGTCTAAATCAGACAACTCAAGTGCCGGTGTGCTCCATTCTTAGTCCCCTTCAAAGTGGAAGTGAAAAATCTAAGACAAAGACCGCTGAAAGATCCCATGCAAAGTTGCAAGCTGATATGCTCGTTTAAACTTTAATTCTTCATAACTTGCTCATACGACGTTCAAATCAAAGGATTCAAGTGCCATTATTCTCCATTTTCAGTCCTCTTCAAGTGGACATGGAAAATCCAGGGTAAAGGCCGCTGAAAGTAAAGGTGTCAAAAATGGGCCCGTCCCGGTAGCACGGACCGAGCCGGCCCGAAATAACCCGAACCTAGCCCGGACCGAACCTTAATGGACAGGTTTCGGTCTCGGCTTGTAAAGCCCGACACCGTTTCAGCCCAAACCGAAATCAGATCGGACCGGCCCGTTAAGAAGCCCGAACTAGCCCGAACACTGGTAAGGTTCATCCGGGCCCAATTTCTTAATTTTTATGGTTTTAAATTTTGATGGATTATATTACACTGTTATAGTTCACTTCTTGATCCGAAAGATTATATGAATCTATAGTTGAAAAAAGTATGTTAATTGTTACAATTTATTGAATTACATACATATAGAAGGAATGATGCTAATTTTATAGATAGAAATAATAAAATAAGCAATATATCTTACATATAAAATTGGCCCGATAAGCTTGATAAGCCCGGTCCGGACCGAATCAGCCCGAAATCACCTCAATAAGCCCAACCCGATAACAAACCGACACCGGACCAACCCGTTAGTTATTGTGTCCAGCGCAGCCCAATCCAGCCCGAACTCTTAATGGACATGTTTTGGGCTGGGCTTATAAAACCCGACATCGATTCAGCCCAGACCAAAATCGGCCCGGACCGGCCCGTTGACACCCTTGGCTGAAAGACCCCATGCAGAGTTGTAAACTGAATTATCATAAAATAGACCGTTTAAACTTTAATTCTTCATATTTTGGTCATCTGACGTCTAAATCAAGTGATTCAAGAGCCGTTATTCTCCATTTTTCATTATCTTCAAAGTGGACATGGAAAGTTTGGGACAGAGGTTGCCAAAGAATTCCATACAAAACTGTAAGCCGATATTGGCTCATGAAAGAAAATGATAGAAAAAGAGAATGAAAACCAACTCATCCTGACCCGACTCCACCCAAATTGGTCCAACGCAGTCAACCTCGACTATTCTAGCATGACCTAGCCTAGACCAGCTAGGACCAAGTCAGGTCAGCCCTTGTGAATGCACTATATATATATATATATATATATATATATATATATATATATATATATATATATATATATATATATATATATATATATATATATATATATCGGTGAGAAATTGAGAGAGAAAGGGTGGAGAGGGACCGAGAAAGCACAGAGAGAAAGAGGGATGCAATGGGAGAAAAAGAAAGAAGAAGGAGAGGAAGAAGGAAGGTAAGCAATCTTACCTTCATCACCTATCTACTGCATGCCCTCCTACACCCAACCGCAAATCCCTACACCATTTAAACACCTGTAGATCTCCCTTACTTTCACGTTGCGACTCACTTAAAACATGCACCATCCCACCTACGACATCACTGAATCTTGCAGTCACTCTCCTACCCTTACAATCCTTGTTCACTCATCACCAAATATAGCCATCCCATAGACCACTCACCTGGTGAACCTCAACTCACCGGCCAGAACTAAACCAAATCCTAGACCTGAACCCATCCCTAAATCCATTTCAATCTCTGACCCATCATAACCCTTGATCATCCCAACCATTGCAAATCCTTAATCTGCCATATTAAATCTATTCCATTGGATCTTGATTTAGATGTTGATCATGTTGCTATAATGTTGGATAAAATCTGATCCATTGGTTTGAATTTTGATTTTGGTCATGTTGTTATAATGTTTGATAAAATCTAAGCCATTATTTGACATCTAATCATATGATGCTTGTTAACATGATTGATCTAGGTTGATTTGAACCATTGATTAAACATCTAATCATATGATGCTCGTTAATATGTGATCTAAGTCAATCTGAACCATAGATTTCAAATCTGATCATATGGATGAATGATTAAATGAATCTGAATCGTTGGATTATCATCATGAGTGATTTAGACCAATTTGAACCGTTGATTTTCATGATTTGATTATATGATACATGTTATGTGATTTAGTTAAATCTGAACCATTAATCAAGACCATTCTGATATAGATCTAAGCCATTGATCATGGCTATTTTTTATGTAAGATCTGATCCTTTGATCATGATTATTTTTTATACGTGATCTGAGCCGTTGATCATGATTATTTTTTATATATGATTTGAGCCTTTGATCATGATTAGTTTTATATGAGATCTGAACATTTAATTTTGATCATCTTGAGATGAAACCTAAATCATTGATCTTGGTTGCGTTGCTATATTTGTGCATGCTGTCATGTTTAAATTGCTAACATGCTATCTTTGTGCATATTACCATGTTGATCTATTATTATATGCCATGCTTAGATAATGTCTGTTTGGTATGAACTTACTTTCTGTAATACTCTAGAAGAACAACCATGCATGTACACTGTTAAAAGACATTTCTAGGTGTGAGGACGTGTATGTAGGCACCCACATTCATGAGAAGGAAAAAAAGAGAGAAGAAAACATACAAATCCTAATGAAGAAAGAGAATGCCACTTTCCAAACCTTTCAAAATTGGAGCTTAGGATAAAGGGATAATTTAAGACGATCCCTACTCCTTAGCATACCTCAACCTAGAACAAGTTACCCCTTAGACTTAGAACAGGTCACCCCTTAACCTAGAACATGTTATCCCATTTTTCAAACTACATGTGGTCTAATTCCTAGGGCAAACCCTAGGATACGTAGGCAATTTGGGAAGATTTTCAAATACGATCCCAAAGCTCGGTCTACATGGACTATCCATAAATCCATTAGGATATCCATCCATATTCCAATCCAAAAAGGGTTACCCAGATTCAAGCCCAGAAAGGGTTATCCATATTTAAGCCCAGAAAGGGTTATCCACCAATTTCAAACTACATGGGGTTTGATTTCTAGGGCAAACCCTAGGATACGTAGGCAATTTGGGAAGATTCCCAAATACGATCTTAAAACTCGGTCTACATGGACCATCCACAGATCCACTAGGATATTTTTCTAGATTCAAGCCTAGGAACGGTCATTCACATCCTAACTTAGAACAAGGTTATCCCTTAGATTTAAAACAAGTTTTAAAACCCCTTAGAACTAGAACAAGTTCTAAACCCTTAGAACTTGAATAAGTTCTACACCCCTTTAACTTAGAGCAAGGTTATTAACCTTTAATCTAGAACAAGGTTATCATTCCCTTAGACCTAGAACAAGCTCTAAGCCCCTCCTGGAATAGGTTACCAATTTTCAAACCCATCGAATTATGTGGATCTTGATTCCTAGGGTAAACTCTAGGATACGTAGGCAATTTAGGAAATCTCCAGATTCGGATCCATCAGTCTATATAAACTATCCACCCACTAGGGATATCCACTTCAACTTACATTAGGTTATCCACTATTAAATCCATTAGAACTATTTATCAATCTACATGGACTATCTAGATCCAGACCTATAGGGTTTCTCATCCTTTCAAGCATAAACTTCAACTTAAACAATGATCTTAATCATGAACCAGCATAAATCATAGGCATAAACTTTAATCACACTAGAACTATACTAGTGAACTTGATTTTTGAAAGAAGTCTGAGATACATAGGTAATATGGAAGATTCCAAATTTGGTTCTGTTATAGTTGGAAATTGTCTCGTCGATTTGTGATCCGGATAACCTACAATCACAAAGATTAGACAAGGGAGTTGAACGACTAAGCCCCGGGTACACTCCAATACCTAAGTTAGATTCCCAATGTAAACAGTGAAGAGACAGCAGGAAGCTATCTCTAGTTTAGGAAGAAGGGAACGAAGTGAGAGTCTGAATGTAGGAGAGAAAGAATGAGTGAATGAATGGGTGAATAGTGAGATGATTTACCTTAGGGTTCCACCCTTTCTTTATAAAGGTAGGCATGAAGCATGGAAGTACCGGGACTCTTAGAGGTAGTAAGCCAATAGGACTGCCAGGTGTCGCATTGTGGGTCACCTAGATCATAGACTCCGAGTAAGAGTAAGATGACGTAGCCAAGGAAGTTAGGTCATTGGAGATAAGGGCGACAGGTGTCACCTTATAAGTAGTCATATGGTCATGAAGTTTGGCATCGTGTTGCACTAGGAGAAAGATTCCCACACAATAGTCAGATGCTCTTAGGACTCTAGCCTCCGACCAAGAGATGTACCCTAATGGGAGTATACCTCTCACTAGGAGCCATATCTTGATGTGACTCTGCCTCCAAGTAGTAGAGGCAGAGTAGGACTCTAAGACGCTTGGCCGGCCTAGGCAGTTTTAAGTGCCACGTGTAAGATTTTCATTAGATGATGTTTTCCCCCTTAACAGTTGCCCCTTACACAGTCAGACAAGAAGAGTTCGATAGTGGAAACATTTTTCGATTGACCTTGCCGAACTGATTAGTTACGCCTTACGCCCACGGGTGTGTGCACTTAGAGGTGCAAGAGCAGAAACTGTTGATCGGCCAATTATCAATTGCATGGCCGATCTTGCCATCTGAGCATCTGACCACGGGTCTAGCAACTGGCACCAGCTGTCTCCACTAGCCGTTGCAGCGGGGATCGAGAAGCGCCGCAAACTCAGAATGTCAGGGGCTCACAACCGTTGATGCAGGCCTTATCGAATGGTCATTTTGATCTGACGGCGGAGATCCAATCACCAGACCTCAAAAAAATTCACCATAAATCATTCCCTACGATCGAGGGTAGTGGGTAGTGTCATTATGACGGGCTGATGTCATCTTGTCACATCATGTTTGGCATAGTAGGCCTCCAGCCACTACAGTGGTGGCGCGTGGGTGAGGGTCTTATGGGATCTTTTGGGTTTCGAGTCTTATAAATACCAGACTCCAACCTATCTCTACCATTTGTAAGAATCACAGCTCGAGTGTCAAGTGTCTGAGCAGAGGTCCTCCCAGTCTTCAAGCTTCCCTCACACCTTCTCTACTTCCTTCTTAATCAGTAAGTCCCTCTTCTCCTATCCTTTACTTTTTCCTTCCTTTTGTATGTTCACAATTTCTTCTTCCTCTGATAGCATCAACCCACTAGTGAGAGGTAGTATGAGTAAGAGAACAACCATGGCCCAGTATAGGACTTCATCTTTGGAGGAGTCCTTAGAGTTTGTTGTTAAAGGCGATGTGTCCTCCACTAGGAAGAGCCAGCCTAGGAAAAAAAAAACCCCATGCTTTGTAAGTCAGAAATTTGACTCAGAGGGCACCGAGTTGGAGGGATCTGCTAGTGCCACGGAACACCCTAAATCCTTGGAGGTCGTTCCCTCTACCTCCAAGCATGCTTTAAAAAAGCCTCCAATCAGGACTCCTCTAGGCTTCTGAGTGGAGACGACCAGCCAGCACTTCCGCTTGGAAGGCCACCCATAAGAGAGGTGGTAAGCCAACCATCCCTCTTCTAGATAAGCTTCCTGCTCTAAAGATAGCCAGTAAGATTGCCTCTAAGTCAGCCTTGTCCCAACTCTGTCGAACATACCAACTCGAGGTTCCCATGATCACTGTTGTAGTCCGGCCTCCTTTGCTTGGAGAAAGGGCTTGTACCCTGATCCCTTTTGAAATTTACGTGTATGAGCACGCTCTGAAATTGGGCCTCCGATTCCCCCTTCACCCTCTAGTAGTTGACATCTTGCGAGTCTACAGCATCGCCCTTGCCCAACTGACTCTAAACAGGTGGTAATGCATTTATGCCTTCATAATCTTCGTTTGTCGCCTCACCTCTTCGTTTGTCACCTCGATGAGACTCTGACCATGAACCTATTTATGTCTCTATTCAAGTTCAGCAACTTGACCGAGAGGAGTTCTCTAAGCGGCTGGTACTATTTTAGCCAGAGGGATGTAAAGAAGCTCCCCCTAATCTCCAAAAGCCTTCCTCCATCTACAGGTGGATGAAAAAAATACTTGTTTGTGGGTCCCTCGTTGGACGACTCACCACTCCCGTTGTGGAACGCTTGGCTCATAGTTGAAGCGTCTGGGTTCAACAAGAAGCCCAATTTGACCTTGGAGGAGAAACATGCCTATCAGAAGGCAAAGGAGGGCAAAACCCTCCCCTACGCTAATCTGGCGGACTCACAAACTTTGGCTGAGTACGTCGTGCTAGGTAACTTTCCTAATCACTGCTTTTTCCTCAGACCTGACCCCATTGACCGTTATTAACCGTTTCTTGTGTTTTGTTGTGGCTGTAGTGAATTTTGACGATGAACAATTGGTGGCCCGACTTCTGCACAAGCGAGAGATGCAGAACGAGCCCACTGCGAAGGCAGGCATGACGATCCCCCCAAGGGATGCTTCTAAAGGTGGGGTCATGACTCGGTCCCAAGTGGCCTCCGAGGACTCGAAGGAGAAGAGGCCAGCCGCAATGGAGGGGGCCAGGAAGAAGATAAAATCTATCCAAGATTTACCAGCCAATATTTACAAGGCTAGGGGCACCTTGAAGGAGGGCCCTCGAGACGGGGACAGACAAGAGTCCATGGGGGCAAAGGACTCTCGGACTGACCAACCCACCGAGACCGTCGATCTGATCCATTTGGCAGGTTATAAGGAAACTGGCCCCAACCAGTCCCCTTTGGAAAGGGAAGAGGCCGCCAGGCAAAAGGATCTAGCACCAGTGCCTTTTGTCCTAGAGCTCGAGTTGACGTCTGCCGACTTGATGTTCAGGAGTACCCGAGCTGCACGAGTGATGGTGTCGTGGTGCCAGCTGCCTGAGGATGTCGCCTTCATGGCGTCCCTGTTCGTAGGGGACTTGCTAAAATGGGAGTATCTCAATGACTCCCAGGTAAGTGCTTCTTTACGGTTCTTTATTTTTAGCTCTTATGCTTGTATTCTTTGCTAACCGACTCTTTAACCTGTGGTTACTAGGGTAGCAATCTCATGGATGAGCTATGCCAGAAAGTAGCATCTTTGTCCGATGAGCTCGAGGAGGCATGGACCCTCGAAGAGGCCACCTGAAGGGTGCTAGAGATGGTTAGAGAAGAACTCCAAGAAAAGGCCTTCGAGGCAGCCAACCTCGCTACCGAGAAGGCTCCTCTGAAGATGTCTTTTGAAAAGGCGAAGACGTCCTTGGCCGACGAGCACGAGAGGGTGCATCAGGCCAAAGGGAAGCTCTGGGCCGCCGAGGATGCCTTGACCAAAGAGGCATTGGAGAAGGTACGGAAGCTTCAGGCCAAGGTACAGGAGTAGGCTGTGGTGGAATACCAGAGGTCGGCCCAATACTCTGACTATTTGGAGGAGGCCTCTAGCGGGTTCTTCGACAAGGGGGTTTTATACCTCCATCAATATTGAGGGGAGGGGGTTATCGTCGACTACTCCGGCTTTCCCCTCCTTGCTGGCCAAGGGGCAGGAGATACCACCGGAAGGGAGGAGACCGGCCATGTTGAGGGAAGCAAATCAAAGGATGATCTGTCACTTTACGAGGTGCCGTAGACGCCGATCGTAGATCTTTCGGATGTCTCGCTTCCACAATAAGTCCCGTTGCTGCCCCAACTGTCAACCCCACCATCGAGGATGGCCTTGCTGTAGCACAAGGAAGCTCTCCTCTATGATTGTTCCCTATGATGGCCCTGCGCGGCCCACAAAAATTTTCTCTTGTATTTTCTTGTTCTTCACCCTTGAAGGACCTTTTGTAACGCTGCCCCTTGCTGGCTTTTTGGAATGAACATTGTTTCTTTTTCTTTTATGTTGTCTCTTGTTTTTTATGCATGTGTTTTACCCCAAAAGTGTAGTCGGGCTTATCACTTGTTAGGTCGAGTGCACTTATTGAGTGTTGCGTCAAAAACTTTAACTGTCGGAAGGTCAGGTTGTATGGGTACCTGGTCATGGGCGATCGACCTTTAGGGCTTGCTGGGCAGAGTCTGCATAGTACTCGTACCTACTTATGGGTGCGAGTAGGCAGAGTCAAGTGCGACCTGCATGCTACTCATACTTGCTTATGGGTGCGAGTAGGCAGAGTCAAGTACGATATGCGTGCTACTCATACTTGCCTGTGGGTATGAGTAGCTAGAGTCTGGTGGGGCCTACGTGCTACTCATACCTTCTTGTGAGTAAGAGTAGATAGGTTGGGCCGAATGGAACTGTTATGCGAATATCCAAGTTGCACAATTGCTCAGTTATTAGGACACAATGAAAAGGACTGTATTTAGAACTTATGCTGAGTGGGTGCCCCTAATGGGTCCGGCTTACAACAGAAAACTACTTCATTTGAAATAGAAATTTACATAAAGGGCCTGGACTGGTCGGCTGACTTAACTAGAAGAAGATCTACTTTATTTAAAGACTAAGTAACAAGCGTTAAACTCGACCAGCACCGAGGGAGGCTTACTAGTAGTACTTGCATAGGTTTGTAGTGTGCCAGGTACGGGGGGACCTCCTTTCCCGCCAGTGTGGCCAGGGTATATGATCCAGGTCAGCCTGTCATTATTACCCTGTAAGGCCCTTCCCAGTTTGCTCATCTTCACTTGGTTGGTTGGTTCGGAGACTGATGCCTTTCGAAGGACTAGGTCTCCTACTTTTAATATTTTAAGCCGTATTGTCTTGTCGTAGTACTTGGTTGTGACCTGCTGGTACTCGACTACTCTGAATGCCTCCAATTCTTTGACGTTTTCTAGATCATCCAGGTTGGTATGCAGGTCATCTGAGTTACCCTCCTCATTGAAGTTTAGGATCTGACAAGTGGGGTGAAATACATCAGTTGGGACGATAGCCTCCGTGCCGAATGCAAGCATGAAAGGAGTCTCACCCATGGGGGTCTTACTGGTTGTTCTGTATGACTAGATGATACTTGGTAGCTCATCTACCCACTTCTCTTTCTCGTCGGCCACCCTCTTTTTGATACCTGTCAGTATGGTCTTATTTGTCGCTTCCGTCCGTCCGCTTGTTTATGGGTGGCTAACTAAGCCAAACCAATAATAAATCCTGAACTCGACACAGAATTTTGTAAACGACATGCTAGTGAACTGTATGCCATTGTCAGTGACGAGTATTCAAGGTACTCTGAACCTGTATATGACCGAGTGTCAGAAGAATCGCTCCACTTTAGTTAAGTCAATTTTTTTATCGGCCTCGACCTCAATCCACTTTGTGAAGTAGTCGATAGCCACTATGATGTACTTCCTCTGATATGTCATTTTGGGGAAGGGTGTAAGACCCGTATCAAACTAACCGGTCTTACCACCTTGTACCAGGTCTACCTATCATGGTCGAACCAAGTGGACTAAGTGCGTGAAGAAACCACAAGACCAGGTATGAAGTCTAACCCAAAAACAGCAAATGTGAGGGTAGGGTCGCATGCCAAAACAGGTATGGTCTACCCCACCTCAAGAGAAGTCCAACCCATGACTTTTTAGTCATGGGGTCGCATGACTAAGAAGGTGTAGGGTCAGCGGATTCTGCGACCTTACATCCGACCCTACGAATACAGTCAGAAATCGAAAATTAGGAAATCTTCCTAATTCAAAAGGGGGTCTTTCCTAAATTCATTGAGACTTATTATGGGAGATTTTTCTCTATAAATAGGATGTCCCTTAGCCTCTTTCACTCCTTTAAAACCCTAATTGAAGGTGAGAGAAAGAGAAAGAGAAGGAAGAGAAGAAGAGAAGGAAACTTGAAAAAGAAGACTAAGGAAGAGGAGAAAGTTTAGAGAAACCTCTGAATAAAGGTATGAACCTAATTCTCTACCTGAATAAGAGATCCTAGAATAGTTATGAAGAACATAGGATTAAGAGAAACCCAAATCATCCATCTATGGACAAGTTCCAAGAGATTCCATGGAGGAAATCAATATGGACAATGAATAGTATAAAACTTGTAGTTTTGAGCCATAGAACAATCATAGAATGGACCATGAAAGTAAGCTAAAGGATCCAAATATGAAGGGATAGACTTTAGAATGAAAGGTCGACTCAAAATACGTGTGGTCGCACGTAGGGTCGAATGATATCCGACCCTATAAGACCACAGGATCAACCACATGCCCTCGGAAAGTTCTAGGGAGGGTATGGTTGCACGTAGGGTCGAATGGTATCCGACCCCACCTGCGACCCTACACCCTGGGGTCGTAGAAACTGCTACCCTAGGTGCTACCCTACTTGTGACCCTACAGGTTCTGTTAGTTTAAACATGTTGGAACTAATTTTAATTAAAATCTATCGACTTGTTAGGTCTTTCTAGTGATTTAAAAGTGTTCATAAAGCTTAAACGAGGATCTATGCTCAATCAAAGGTGAGGGACTAAGACCTAAACTAATTGGCTAATAATAAACTATTTTTGTTTATTGAGTCCAATACCATAAATGATTTTATGATTGTATGATCGTAATGTGCATATCACATGTCATCCACTATTCCTGTTATTACTGTTCATGCATATTTAATTTCTGTTTATTTATAATATGAGGTTGATGATGATGCTAGGAATAGGCATGTGAATGTTTGTGTGAGGTTAGTGTACTTGATGTGAGTGGGGCATCAGGGGGAAGACGTGACATTGTGGTTCAGCCTGGTCACCAGACTCTAGCTCTATCTCTACTCAAGTCTTGTCCACTAACATCGTTGTATCGTCATTACCTTAGTAGAACTATTACGTCGTAAGGCATCAGGAGAGGTGGTCTCGGACCATGTGGTCTCGGACCGTGTAGTCTCTGACTCTGTCGGGGGGCCTTAGCTCTATCTCTATGGACGCATTAAGGGATGCTGGGGTGAGGCCTTGGATACACTATTTGACATTAGGATTGGTTAGTTGCGAGCCCAGTTTGCATGCCCTCGCCAATAGGGGCTTACGTGTTGGTATGGGTAGAGCATCAGGGGAAGTGTGATGCGGTGCGATCCTAAGCACTTTAGCTCTATCTCTATTCCATAGTGGGTGCATGTAGGGGTGGCAATGGTGTTTGATCCATTGGGCGGTTCCACACATTCATGTATAGAGGTGCGGCGGCCACCTATCCTTTCTATTGCACATTGCAAACTTATGAACTAGACCAAAGATATGAATTGAATGCATGCATATGTTTGTTGTATTTTTTTTTTGCTCACTGAGCCGTAATGTGTGCTCACCCTTTCGACGTCGAATATTTTCAGTTGATGATGTAGGTACCACCGTAGAAGATTATATAAATGCTCCGATGTATGGACATGCGGCGGCGATGGACGCTGATGTTATGATTTAGCCGCATAATTCGTCATGCGAGTGCAACTCTTGTGTTTTTGATTAGATTTTTATTTACATTATTCAGATGATGTAATTGACTAAATTATCTTATTTTATGTCTTAGTATTTTTGAAGATAATTGAATATTTTATTTATGTTATCATCTTTAGACGCTTAGTTCATTTAATATTATTGATTTCCGCTATCGTGTATTTATTCTAATTTTAGTTGTGAATGTGTATGGTTTTAGCAAACAGACACAACCTATTCGAGATCCTGGTTGAACCGTTGGTTTATTGGCAGTTCATCACACCATTCTGGATAGTGCAGAATTGGGGTGTGACAAAGGGCCCCATGATATCCATCCCCATATAGCGAAGGGGAGTGTACTGGTGATGGGCTGCAGTGGAGAAGTTGGGGAGTGGGGGACTGGTGGGTAGAACTAACACTTTTTGTACTTGCGCACCAGTTCTATGCTGTCATCGTGTATCCTAGGCCAGTGAACAGTGACTGGCTACCTTGATGTCGACCGCAGTTGCCTTCGTGAACCTCTTTCATTACCTTCTCAGCCTCTTCAAGTCTGTGACATCGAAGCAAGGGCATGGTGTAGGATCTCCTATATAGTACATCTTAGTAAATGGTGTACTGTAGTGATTTGGCTTGAATGCATCGAGCCTCCTTCCTATCTATCAGCAGTGTGTCTGTAAGACCCCTATCGTACTAACTGGTCTTACCACCTTGTATCAGGTTTTCCTATCATGGTCGGGCCAAGCGGACCAAGTGCGTGAAGAAACCACAAGGCTAGGTATGAAATAGAACCCAAAATCAGTTAATTAGGAGCGTGTGGTCGACCACACCTCAAATTAAAGCGACCATAGAAATCTGGGACGTGTGGTCGCAGTTTTTGACTGTGTAGTCGACTATTCTGCGACCACACCTGTGACCACACTAACTAGGACAGACTCTGTGTTAGGAAACCTTCCTAATCCGAAGGGGGTTCTTTCTTAATCTAAGTAGGACTCTATATGGAGGGTTTTCCTCTATATATAGGACGTCTCTTAGCCTCTTTAATCCTTTTAGAAGTTAAACTGAAAGAGAAGGAAAGAGAAGAGGAGGAAGAAAAGAAGAATTGAAGAGGAAGACTAAGAGGAGGAAATTCAAAGAGAACTCTGAATCTTCAACAAGTTTAAGGTATGAAAACATTCTCCATATCAATTGAATGCCTAGAATAGATCATGAAGGAGATAGTGGTTCAAAGTGAGATCCCAATCATCAAACCATTGATAATTTCTAAGAGATCCATGGAGGGAATCTATTAGGATGATGGATTGTGTAAAAATACAAATTCTAAGCCATAGAACAATCATAGGAAGGATCATGATGATAAGCCAAGGAATCAAAACATGAAGGAATTTAGTTGGGAGTGAAAAAGTCGACCATCACATGTGTGGTCGCATGTGTTGTCACACCCCAATTCTTCACCATTCAGAACGGTGTGATGAACCGCTAATAAACCAACAGTTCAACTAGGATCTCTAATAGGCTATGTCCATTAAAAATAAAACCATGCACATCCACAACCATGATCAGAATAAATACACAATAGCGGAAGTTTTATAGTAAATGAACTGAGGAATCTAATTGTGATAATCATAAGTAAAGTATCAAATTATGTTGTATCAACTGAGACATAAGTAAATAAAATATCAATTACATTTCCTTAATAAATTCAAATGAAAAATTTAATCGAATACGCATGAGTTGCACTCGCATGAGGAGTCATGCGTATCCACTAAGTCTTCGACTTCCATTGCAGCAATATGCACGTACACCGGAGCACTCATATAATCTTCAACAGTGGTACCTGCATCATCAACTAAAAATATTCGACGTCGAGAGGGTGAGCACACATCATGGCTCAGTGAGCAAACAAAATAATGCAATAAACATATGCATGCATTCAATTCATATCTTTGGTCTAGTAAATAAGTTTGCAATGTGCTATAGAAAGGATAGGTGGCCTCCACACCTCTATACACGAGTGTGTGAAGCCGCCCAAAGGTAACGTTTATTGTCGTCCCACATGCACCTACCATAGAATAGAGATAGAGCTAAAGTGTTGAGGCCCGGCCTATGATACTTCCCCTGATACTCTACCCATACCAACACGTAAGCCCCTGCTGGCGAGGGCTTGCAAACTGGGCTCGCAACTAACCAATCCTAATGTCAATCAGTGTATCCAAGGCCTCACCCCAGCATCCCTCAATACGTCCATAGAGATAGGGCTAAGGCCCCCCGGCAGAGTCAGAGACTACACGGTCCGAGACCACCTCCCCTCATACACTACGACGTAATAGTTCTGCTAAGGTAATGGTGATACGACGATGTCAGTGGACAAGACTTGAGTTAGAAATAGAGCTAGAGTGCTGAGGCCCGGCCTATGACACCCCCCTGATACTCGCTCGCATCAAGCACACCAACCACAGACATACATTCACATGCCTATTCCTATCATCATCATCATCATCATCATGTTATAAACAATAATTTAAATATGCATGAATAGTAATAATAGAAATATTGGATGACATGTTGAATGAACATAACAAGCATACACGCATAGAATCAATCATGGCATTGGACTCAAGAATAAAAAAGTTTATTATTAACCAATTAGTTTAGGTCTTGTTCCCTCACCTTTGCTTGATCGTAGATCCTCTTTCAAGCTTTAAGAATCAACTAAATATCAATATTATATCACTAGAAGACCTAATCAAGTTGATAGAATTTAATTAGAATTAATTCTGATTTTAAAAAGCATGCTGTCAACTGGGGGTCGATGCCAGGGTCAGAGGTTCCATCGACCCTGGGTGCTACCACCCAGATTTTGGACTTCCCGAACACTGGGGGTCAATTGTTAGGGTCTGGTAGGTTCGATTGGCCATCGACCCCGTGCGACCCCCTGTGGGTTTAGTCAAATTTTCATCCTACAGTCCATTCCTTCGTGTTTGGGGTCCTATGGCTTGCTTCTACAATCCATTCCACACATGTTCTATGGTCTAGAACCGTAGTTCATTCACCTATATGGTTTCTATGATATCCCCCATGGTTTTCCATGAAAACCTAACCATGGATGGATGATTTGGGTTTCTCCTAGATCATTCCCTCTTCACTATCTATTCTAAGGTCTGTAGAATTACATGGAGATAGTATCCATACCTGAGAATTAGGCTGGTTTTCTCTAAAGCCTTCTCTTTGATCCTCTTCTCCACTTTCCTTATCTTCTCTTTCTCTTCTCCTTCTCTTCTATTTCTCTCAATCCAATTAGGGTTCTAAAAGGAGTGAAAGAGGCTTAGGGACGTCCTATTTATAGAGTAGAAACTCCCAAAATAAGTTCCATTGAGATTAGGAAAGAATCCCATTGAAATTTGGAAAGTTCCTAATTCATGGTTTCTGTCGGCAGACTGGGGGTCGATGAGGGGGTCGGAGATCTCGTCGACCCTTGGTTCTAAAATGTTCGACCCCGGTTAAAAACTCAGGGTCTGACTTTTATACTGGGGGGGTCCGACCCTGCCTTGCTGGGTATGCGACCCTCCCCCTTATTTTAGTGTTTTTGGGTCAGTTTAATACCTGGGATCGCGATCTCCCTCACGTACTTGATCCATTTGGCTCGACCATAATGGGTAGACCTGGTTCAAGGGGGTAAGATCGGGTTAGTTTGATACGGGTCTTACAACTCCCCCTACTTATAAAAATTTCATCCTCGAAATTGTCCATACCTTTCGAGTCGAACAGATGAGGGTATTGCTTTCGCATAGCATTCTCCTCTTCCCATGTAATTTCTTTCATATCTCTACTTCTCTAGGTGTCCTTAACATAATAGATATCACGATTGCGTAGTCGTTAAACCTTTCGACTAGTGATTTCAGTTGGTGTTACTTCAAATATCAAATCATCAGTCAATTCAGGTAAATCTACTGTCAGAATGTGTGTTAGATCCTTGACATACTTCTTCAATAAGGAAATATGAAATACGTCATGCACACTTGACATAGATGGTGGTAGTGCTAACTGGTACGCCACTTTTCCACGCTTAGTTAGAATCTCATATGGCCCGACATATCTTGGACTTAATTTTCCTTTCTGTCTGAACTGTTTCAATCCTCGCATAGGCTATACTTTTAAGAATACTTTATCACCCACGACGAATTCAAGGTCTCGACGTCGGGTATCTGCATATTGCTTCTGACGATTCTGAGCTGTTCTCACTCTTTCCTTGATAATGTCGACCACTCGACAAGTCTCTTTAACAAATTCCGGTCCAACAATACTACGTTCCCCAACTTCATTCCAAAACAAAGGAGTTCGACACTTTCGACCATACAGTGCTTCATAGGGTGACATCGGTATAGTAGCCTGATAGCTATTGTTATAAGTGCACTCAATCAATGGTAACTTTTCATCCCATGATCCTTTAAAATCAATCACACATGCTCGAAGCATATCTTTTAGAATTTGAATTGTACGCTCTGACTGTCCGTCTGTCTGCAGATGAAATGCGGTACTAAACTTCAATGTTGTACCCATAGCCTTTTGCAATCCTTCCCAAAACTTTGAAGTAAATCGTGGATTTCTATCGGACACAATGTTTTCAGGTACACCGTGTAATCGCACAATGTTATCCACATACAGCTTAGCTAACCTCTCTAGTGTATACTGAGGTCGTATAGGTATAAAGCGAGCTGTTTTAGTCAGGCGGTCTACAATCTCCCAAACTGCGTCAACTATTCGAGGAGTGAATGGTAGTCCTGTGACGAAGTCCATCTTGATGCAGTCACATTTCCATGCTGGTTTTGGTAACGGCTGTAACAGTCCTTCCGATCTTTGTCGTTCAGCCTTTACTTTCTGACAATTTAGGCATTGAGACACGAACCTAGCTACATCTGCTTTCATTCCTCTCCACCAATATAATTTCTTTAGGTCATGATACATTTTTGTACTTCCAGGATGTATCGAATAAATGGTGCTATGGGCTTCTTTCATCAATCAGTGTCTAATGTCCAAGCTTTTTTTTTTGGGTACACATATTCTTCCTTTGTACTTCAGTACCTTTTCTTCGTCCAAGGTGAACTCAGGGTTAGTCCTACCTTTTTCAATGTCCCCTTGTACCGTTCTTAGGTAAGGGTCAGATTTGATAGCTGTCTTTACTTCATCAACTATATCCGGTATAATCTTCAATGCGGCGAACATATTTGAAAACCGATGAATAAACCCTTGGTTGGCTGATCCCTCTGGTGCATCTATCACAAACTGCTCATTACCGTGCTTGAATACCTTTCTGGTAGTACACATTGCGGCAGTTGTGCTGACCTCCCCCTGAGATTTTATCATTGCCTTTCTACTCAACGCATCGGCTACTACATTAGCTTTCCCCGGATGATACTGGATATCACAATCATAGTCTTTCAATAGTTCCAGTCATCTTCTTTGTCTCATATTCAGCTCCTTCTGATTAAATAGATAAGTAAGACTTTTATGGTCTGATTTAATCTGAAACTTCTCCCCATACAGATAATGTCTCCATATTTTGACAGCATGTACTACTGCCGCTAGTTCCAAATCATGGGTGGGATAGTTCTTCTCATGTGTCTTCAGTTGTCTTGAGGCATAAGCAATTACTTGTTCTCCTTGCATAAGTACACATCCTAATCCCAGTCCTGACACATCGGTGTACAAGATAAATGGTTGTCCTAGAATCGGGATGGTCAAGATTGGAGCTGATATCAATCTAGCCTTCAAGGTTTGGAAACTCTTCTTGCATTTATCCGTCCAAACATACTTTTCGCCCTTCTTAGTCAAACTGGTAAGAGGTACGACAATTCGGGAATAGTCTTCCACAAATCGTCGATAATACCCAGCTAGACCCAAGAAACTTCTAATTTTTGCAACGCTCTTCGGTGCTTCCCACTTTACAATACCCTTGATTTTGTTGGGATCCACTTTAATTCCTTCAGTGGATACTACATGGCCTAGAAATGCGACTTCCTTTAGCCAAAACTCACACTTTGAAAATTTTGCGTAGAGCTTCTCCTTCCGTAGTCGCTACAGAGCGGCGTTTAGATTCTTAATATGAGTTTCCTCGTCTTTGGAGTAGACCAATATATCATCAATGAATACAATAACCGACGTATCCAACATGTCGTGGAAAACCCAGTTCATAAGTTCCATAAAAGTTGTTGGTGCGTCTGTCAATCCAAAAGACATAACCAAGAATTCATAATGTCCATATCTGGTCCTGAATGCTGTCTTAGGAATATCACCGTCCTTAATCTTCAGCAGATGGTAGCCTGACCGAAGATCGATCTTGGAGAACACTTTGGCACCTTGCAACTGATCGAATAGGTCATCGATCCGAGGCAATGGATACCGATTCTTGATTGTCAGTTTATTCAATTCTCGATAGTCTATACACAAGCGAACGCTACTGTCCTTCTTCTTCACGAATAATACTGGCGCTCCCCATGGTGATATACTATGGTGAATGTAACCCTTGTCTAGTAGTTCTTGTAGTTTTACTTTCAATTCCTTCAGTTCGGTAAGAGCCATTCGATAAGGTGCTTTCGATACTGATGCGGCTCCAGGTATAAGATCTATAACAAACTTTGTGGCTCGGCTGGGTGGTAATCCTGGTAGTTCTTCAGGAAATACGTTTGGAAAGTCACGCACGATATCAATGTCCTCCATCCATGGTGCTTCTTTGGTAAGGTCGACTACAGATACTAAGTACCCGACTGCTCCTTTCTCAAGGCACTTCTTAGCCTTTAGCGCAGAGAGTATGAGCTTTCGTTTACGGGGAAGTTTGGTTCCCAAAAAACTGAACTCTACTCCTTCCTTGTCTTTAAATGTCAGCTTCTTTTCGGTACACAATAGGTTTGCAGAATGCCGAACTAACCAGTCCATTCCCAAGATGACGTCAAAGTCTGCCATCTCAAGTTGGATCAAGGTTGCATCCAAGGTCTTTTCATCAATAAGAACTGGACATGGTCCATAACCTTTTTCTAACTCCACTTCTAATCCCATAGGTGATCGTACAAGTAGTTTGCAGTCTAAGGATTTAAGGGGTAGATTTAACTTCTTTCCAAATGTCATAGATATAAAGGAATGCGTAGCTCCTGAATCAAAGAGTACTCTGGCAGGAATGCCATTAATAGGTACGATACCTGTGATTTGTTTTGGTTTAGTCTACATGCTCATACAATGTAATACAACTAACTAAAAATTTAAGTCATACCTGTGACCACATCAGGTGATGCGGCAACATCCTCAGATGTAACCGCGTAAACTCGTCCTTGATGTAGCTGCTTCTTGGGTTTAGGACATTCCCTTGCCATATGTCCCACTTGGCTGCAGTTAAAACATTTTATCCCTTCAGTAATTGGCTTTTGTTGATGTTGAGCTACTGGAGTAGTCTTGGTTGCAGCGGTAAAGCCTTGAGCACGGAAGGGTTTGAATGTCTTGTTATTCCCTCCGTTATAAGAATTTCCAGCTGGCCTTTTTATACCTCTGTTTTGCATGAAATAACTCTCCTTCTAGCTCGATTCTATAACTCGAGCAATTTGTGCCGCTTCATTATAGATTTTCTTTTCATGTCCCAGAACGTGCTTGCGGATGCTTCCCCTGAGTCCCATGACGAACCTTCGGGTCTTGGTGTTTTCCTTTTGCATACTGGTGGGTGCAAAGAAGAACAACTCTTCATAACGCTGTTGATATGCATCCACGGTCATCTGCCCCTGATATAAACTCAGGAATTTTCTTTCCATAGAATCTCTGAAACTTCTCGGAAAGTACTTCTCAAAGAACGCCTCCTTAGTTAGGCGTGCTTTGTTAATAAATAAGTCCTGGTAGACCTCCACCAATGGTGTGCATCTCCTTTCAGCATAAAGGTGGCACACAACACTTTTTCTTCTTCATTTAATGTCATCATCATAAAGTTTCTTTCCATTTCGTCAACCCAGTGTGCCAGCCATAAAGGATCTACTGGCTTGCCATTGAATTCTCTGGGCTTTAGTTTCAGAAAATGCTCCACCAGTCTGGAGTGGTCTAGTGGCTGCGGGACATACGCTCCATACATAGGTGGTTGGTATTGATATCCACCTTGAGCTATCTCAGGATTTTGTACTTGAGCCTGCATGATAGGAGTCTGAGGTGCGTGGGGTACTATGTTACTTCCCCCTGGTGTTGTGCTTGCCTGTCCTGGTAGCATTGGAGGTGTCTGTGCAGCTGGAGGAGTTATGCCTATGGCAGCTTGTATAGTGGCTTGTGCCTGTTGCATTTGCTGCAGCTGTTGGGCCAAGTTCATTACGACTGTGGCCAAGTTTGTAGGTGGAGCTGGAAGATTTGTAGGATTTGTCTGCCCATTTATGACAGATGGTGTCGTGTTCATGTTCCCCTGTGTTTTTGGGTGTATCTGGCTATTCTCCCCCACAGGTGGTGGTGGTGGAATAGAGTTACAGCTCTGTCTGGTTACTCTGTGTCCCGCCATTAATTAATCTGATAGTGGGATTGCTTAGGGTTCGCGACCGTCTTCGCTTCCGTTCCAATGAAGTCAAGACGCAGTATACCCACTACGCTCGCAAGAAAGTAGAGGGAGGCCGCAAAGTGGACTTGGCTAGCTTGGCCTTGTTCAATGTGGAGGGGGCCTTTGGCAATATGGGATGGCTCCCTGTCATCACCTATGACGCCTGTACCCATCCTGACTGGGTACGCCAGTTCTATTGTAATCTCCAGGTGGTGGGAGATTAAAATGATGTTGAGAGAGGTGGTGATCTTCGGATCACCAGCTACGTCAAGAGGGTTGATGTTTCATTCGATTATCGGCAGCTGGCCGACTTGTTGGCCATTTGCTATGATGGCCCCTTGGTGTTCTGTGCTCCTGGAGAGCCCTAGTTCTTTTCTTTACAGATGAGGGCTGAGATAGATCGTCAGCTCATCAGACCTGATCGCTGGGAGATGAAAGCGAGTTATCTACGTTCAGATCCACGGGTATACTGCAAGATCATTCAGCATAACCTGATACCGTAGAGTGGTCATTACGAGAGGGTCTCCCAGTTGACCCAGTATCTGCTGTAGTGCATATGCACTAGGCAGCCCGTCTGCCTTCCCTATATCATCATGCGGATGATGATCAGTGCTATGTTGCCCAGTCACACTGGCAACCTTCCTTATGGACGCATGATCACTACCTTGCTTACCCGCCTGGGGGTTGATTTGTTGGATGAGAAGATTTAGGAGAAATCCTTCTCATCGCCTCTGGATTTGGAGGCTATTTGCAAGATGGGCATGCGGGATGCCCAGGTCAGCGATGAGGAGAGGAACGCGATGGTGCTCCCTCGCACTCGAGTGGAGATGACTGACGTTGAGGCAGCACCAGCAGCCGCTGGAGTAGGGGTTCATGGGGATGATGACGATCGGCTATACATGGATGTAGATGCCATACCTCCTCCATCACCTACTCATACTACAGGAGCTGGTCCGTCTTCTTCAGCTGGTCCTTCGTATGCAGCTGGTCCTTCGTATGTTCCTTCTGATGACATGATGGGGATCTTACACGAGATACGAGAGGCTCAGCGTACGTCTGACCTGAGGATAGGAGAGCTTCTAGAGGCTCAACGCTTGTTCGATCAGCGGGTGGGAGAGCTTCTGGTTGCTCAGCGCGTGTCGGACCAGCGGGTGGGAGAGCTTCTAGCTGCTCAACACCTATCGGATCAGCGGGTGGGAGACTTAGGGATGCTCAGCATGTAACTGACCAGCGGGTAGCTGATCTCACAGCTAGTCTCCAGACGACCCAGACTCAGATAGCTTGGTTGACTAGAGTCTACACTGAGGACTATGATAGAGACCGTGAGGCACCGCCTCCCCCATTACCTCCAGCTTCTTGATGTATTTCTTTTATCTTTCTTTTTGTACTTCAGAGTAACTGTCCAGACTGTGGAGTGTACTCTGCTTTAATCACATATATATATAAATGTTTGTTCTTCCTTTGGTTGTATATAAAAATTTGTTTCTCATTTAATAGATGCATTATTCTCTTTCAGTTTGGTCTCAAACAACACAGATGCTTATGGTGTGTTATTATTACATCTTTTAAATTTTTATCCTATCTCAGTTCATGACCTTTTGTGGAAGTATACGGGTTTCACAGACAAGGCCTGAGATGCTCTGATACCAAGTTGTCACACCCCAATTCTGCACCATTCAGAACGGGGTGATGAACCGCTAATAAACCAACGGTTCAACCAGGATCTCTAATAGGCTATGTCCATTAAAAATAAAACCATGCACATCCACAACCATAATCAGAATAAATACACAATAGCGGAAGTCTTATAGTAAATGAACTGAGGAATCTAATTGTGACAATCATAAGTAAGTATCAAATTATGTTGTATCAACTGAGACATAAATAAATAAAATATCAATTACATTTCCTTAATAAATTCAAATGAAAAACTAATCGAATACACATGAGTTGCACTCGCATGAGGAGTCATGCGTATCCACTAAGTCTTCGATTTCCATTGCAGCAACACATACGTACACCGGAGCACTCATATAATCTTCAACAGTGGTACCTGCATCATCAACTAAAAATATTCGACATCGAGAGGGTGAGCACACATCATGGCTCAGTGAGCAAACAAAACAATGCAACAAACATATGCATGCATTCAATTCATATCTTTGGTCTGGTAAATAAGTTTGCAATGTGCTATGGAAAGGATAGGTGGCCGCTGCACCTCTATACACGAGTGTGTGAAGCCGCCCAAAGGTAACGCTTATTGTCATCCCACATGCACCCACCATGGAATAGAGATAGAGATAAAGTGCTGAAGCCCGACCTATGACACTTCCCCTGATACTCTACCCATACCAATACGTAAGCCCATGCTGGCGAGGGCTTGCAAACTGGGCTCGCAACTAACCAATCCTAATGCCAATCACGGTATCCAAGGCCTCACCCCAGCATCCCTCAATACGTCCATAGAGATAGGGCTAAGGCCCCCCGACAGAGTCAGAGACTACATGGTCCGAGACCACCTCCCCTCATACACTACGACGTAATAGTTCTGCTAAGGTAATGGCGATATGACGATGTGAGTGGACAAGACTTGAGTTAGAGATAGAGCTAGAGTGCTGAGGCCCGGCCTATGACACCCCCCTGATACTTGCTCGCATCAAGCACACCAACCACAGACATACATTCACATGCCTATTCCTATCATCATCATCATCATCATCATGTTGTAAACAATAATTTAAATATGCATGAACAGTAATAATAGAAATATTGGATGACATGTTGAATGAACATAACAAGCATACACGCATAGAATCAATCATGGCATTGGACTCAAGAATAAAACAGTTTATTAGTAACCAATTAGTTTAGGTCTTGTTCCCTCACCTTTGCTTGATCGTAGATCCTCTTTCAAGCTTTAAGAATCAACTAAATATCAATATTATATCACTAGAAGATCTAATCAAGTCGATAGAATTTAATTAGAATTAATTCTGAATTTAAAAAGCATGCTGTCAACTGGGGGTCGATGCCAAGGTCGGAGGTTCCATCGACCCTGGGTGCTACCACCCAGATTCTGGACTTCCCGAACACTAGGGGTCGATTGTTAGGGTCTGGTAGGGTCGATTGGTCATCGACCCCCCGTGCGACCCCCTGTGGGTTTAGTCAAATTTTCATCCTACAGTCCATTCCTTCGTGTTTGGGGTCCTATGGCTTGCTTCTACAATCCATTCCACACATGTTCTATGGTCTAGAACCGTAGTTCATTCACCTATATGGTTTCTATGATATCCTCCATGGTTTTCCATGAAAACCTAACCATGGATGGATGATTTGGGTTTCTCCTAGATCATTCCCTCTTCACTATCTATTCTAAGGTCTGTAGAATTACATGGAGATAGTATCCATACCTGACAATTAGGCTGGTTTTCTCTGAAGCCTTCTCTTTGATCCTCTTCTCTATTTTCCTTCTCTTCTCTTTCTCTTCTCCTTCTCTTCTCTTTCTCTCAATCCAATTAGGGTTCTAAAAGGAGTGAAAGAGGCTTAGGGACGTCCTATTTATAGTGTAGAAACTCCCAAAATAAGTCCCATTGAGATTAGGAAAGAATCCCATTGAAATTTGGAAAGTTCCTAATTCACGGTTTTTGTTGGCAGACTGGGGGTCGATGAGGGGGTCGGAGATCCCGTCGACCCCTGGTTCTAAAATGTCCGACCCCCGATTAAAAACTCAGGGTCTGACTTTTATACTAGGGGGTCCGACCCTACCTTGCTGGGTATGCGACCCTCCCCCTTATTTTAGTATTTTTGGGTCAGTTTAATACCTAAGATCGCGATCTCCCTCACGTACTTGATCCATTTGGCTCGACCATGATGGGTAGACCTGGTTCAAGGTGGTAAGACCAGATTAGTTTGATACGGGTCTTACATGTGTGGTCGCATGATATGCGACCACACGAGACACACATGGTCGACCACATGCCCTCGGGAAGTTCCAGGGAGGGTGTGGTCGCATGTGTGGTCGCATGATATGCAACCACACCTTGAGACCACACACCCTGTGGTCACAGAAACTGAGACCACAGGTGCAAGCACACCTGCGACCACTCAGTTTCTGGAAGTCTAAATTGCTGGATATAAACTCTAACTTAAAATATATAAATTTGTTAGGTTTCCAAGTGGTCTAAAAGTGATTTACAAAGTTTGAAGGAGGAACTACCATCGACCAAATGTGAAGGAACAAGACTTAAATTAATTAACTAATAATAAACTATTTTACTTATTAAGTTTAATGCCATGAATGATTCTATGCTTATATGCTTGTAATGTGCATTTCACATGTCATCCAATATTCTTGCTATTACTGCTCATGCATATTTAATTCTGTTTATTTACAACATGATGTTGATAATGATGCTAGGAATAGGCATGTGAATGTATGTGTGTGGTTAGTGTGCTTGATGCCAGTGGGGCATCAGAGGGAGGACGTGACATTGTGATTCATCCTTGTCACCAGACTCTTGCTCTATCTCTACTCAAGTCTTGTCCACTAACATTGTTGTATCGTCATTACCTTAGCAGAACTATTACATCATAGGGCATCAGGGGAAGTGGTCTCAGACCGTGTAGTCTCTGACTCTGCCGGGGGGCCTTAGCTCTATCTCTATGGACGTATTGAGGGATGCTGGGATAAAGCCTTGGATACACTGTTTGACATTAGGATTGGCTAGTTACGAGCCCAGGTTGCAAGCCCTCGCCAATAGGGGCTTACGTGTTGGTATGGGTAGGGCATTAGGGGAAGTGTTATGCGATGTTTGATACGGGTACTTTAGCTCTATCTCTATTCCATGATGGGTGCATGTGGGAGGGCAATGGTATTTGATCCATTGGGCGGCTTCACACAGTCGTGTATAGAGGTGCGGCGGCCACTAATCTTTTTTATTACACATTGCAAACTTATAAACCCGACCAAAGATATGAATTGAATGCATGCATATGTTTGTTGTATTATTTTGTTTGCTCACTGAGCCATGATGTCTGCTCACCCTTTCGACATCGAATATTTTAGTTGATGATGCAGGTTCTATTGTGGAGATTATGTGAATGCACCAAAGTATGGGCATATTGCTGCTATGGATGTGGAAGCTATGGTGGAGTTGCATGATTCATCGTGCGTGTGTAACACATGTGTTTTTTATTAGATTTAGTTGTTGGTTTATCAGAATATTTAATTGATTTATTTTATTTTATTTTATTTTATGTCTTTAGTCATTTGGAGATAATTGGATAATTAATTATGTTATCACTGATAGATACTCAGTTCATTTATATTAAAGACTTTCGCTATTGTTTATTTACTCTGATTATGGTTGTGGTTGTATCTAATTTAATCAAATAAACACGGCCTATACGAGATCCTGGTTGAACCGTTGGGTCATAGACGGTTCATCACACCATTCTGGTTGGTTCAGAATTGAGGTGTAACAACTTGGTATCAGAGCTCTTGGGCTCTATCTATTAAATCATATACTTCCACAAGAGTTCGTGAACTGAGTTAGGATAAAATTTAAAAGCTTTAATAAGAACACACCATAAGCACCTGTGTTGTTTGAGACAATAACTAAGACAGAGAATAATGCACATATGAAAAGGATAAACAAGTTTCATGTATACATTAAATGAGAATAAAAATAACATATATTCAAATCAGAGTACGGTCCATAATCCGGACAGTTACTCTGTAGTATATAGTAAAAAGAAACAAATGCATCATGGAGCTGGGGGTGCTAAAGGAGGAGGTGCCTCACGATCTCGAGCATAGTCCTCAGCATATACCTTCGTAAGCCAGGCTACCTGAGTCTAGGTCACCTGGAGACTAGCAGCCAGATCCACCACCCGTTGATCAGTAGCACGTTGGGCCTCCCGAATCTCACGCAGCAACCCCATCACGTCATCTGGTGGTTGGTGCGAAGGACCAGCTAAGTGGGAAGGAACCCGAGAAGGGCCAGCTCCAGTGGAATACAGTGGTGATGGAGGAGGTATGGCGCCTACATTCATGAACATCCTGTCATCATCCTCCTCAGCATCGCCCTCGGGGACCTCTGCTGTTGCTGCTGCCGCAGCCTCCGCGTCTGCTATCTCTACCCGATTACGGGGACGCACCATAGCATTTATCTCCTCGTCACTGACCTGAGCATCTCGCATCCCCATCCTGCAGATAGCCACCAGTCAAGGTCAGACAAAAAAGTGTCCTCATGAATCCTCTCATTAACCAAGTTGACCTACAGGCGAGTGAGCAGAGTGGTGATCAAACGCCTATAGGGTAAGTTACCCACCAGTCTTGGCATCGTGGCACGGTGCATAGTCCTTATAATGATATAAGAAAGGAAGACAAGTTGCCTAGTACAGATGCAGTACAGGAGGTACTGGGTCAACTGTGAAACCTTCTTATATTGTCCACTTTGAGGAATATGGTTGTACTGAATAATCTTGCAATACGCTCGGGGTTCCGATCGTAGGTTGATTTCCTTCATCTGCCAGTGATCATCCTTAAGAATATGGCTATCAATCTCTGCACGCATTCTTACTGACAGGAACTGGGGTTCCTTGGGTGCGCAGTATAGCAAGGGACCATCATTTGAGATACCCAGGTGATTCGCCAACTCCTGGCAGTTAAAGGAGATCTCCACCCCTTTAACGAAACTGGTGATCCTGAGCTCTCTACCCCTATCTATGTCCTCTGGGTCACCCTCCACCTGTAAATTATCATAAAACTGTTTCACCAACTCAGGACAGGTGCAACCCTCATATAAGATCATAGGAAGCCAGCCCATATCACTGAATGTGCCATCCACATCAAATAGGGCTAAGTTGGCCAAGTTGACACAACAACCCCCTTCCACCTTCTTACGCTCATACCGAGCATACCGTGCCTTTGCTTCAATAGAGTGAAAGCGACGGGGATCATGAACCCTAGGGACTTTAGTACGAGCAATGTTATCGGTAAAGACATAGACCAACAAGCAATACATTAGATATAATGAAAATTTAAATTTTTTGCATTATGATGGCATGATTTGGCCAAAAGCCTCACTTTTCACCCAAACAGTTGGGCATGAGGACTTACATAGGTCCCAAACTATCCTGCAAGCCTCATACAATCGAGAATTTAAACTAGGTAGGTCGAATTTGAAGAAATTTTGACAATTGGGAAAAACCCCAAAAATTAGGTCAAAAGTGGGAATTTTTAAGTTTCTAATAAACTAACCAATGAAACTCAAATTTTCTTGAGGCCTTTCATCCAGTGGGTGGCCAATAGCAAAATCCCCCAATATTCAAATTTTTAATCTCAAAAAAGTAGTAATTTGAAGAAAACCCTATAGATGGAGAATAACTTAGGTATAAAAGCTTAAAAAGGAGAAAGAGTAGGGAACATACCTGGAAGAACGAAACGTACGACGTGGGTCGTTGAAAGAATCACCAAACTTGTGCGGTCGACACTGTAGCAACTCAGTGGAGGCGAGTTGAGTTGAATACAAAAGAGAAGAATGGAGAATGACTCCAAAAATCAGGTTTAAAAACATGATTTGGGGTCGTGTGGTCGTAAAATTTGACCAAAAATGCGACCACACGATTGACACACGATCGACCACAAGCTCTAGGTGAGTTGTCAGGGTTTGTGTGGTCACAACCTGTGGTCGCACTATATGCGACCACACGATCGACCACAGGCTCTTGGTGAGTTGCCAGGGTTTGTGTGATCGCAACCTGTGGTCGCATATAGTGCGACCACACGATCGACCATAGGCTCTCGGTTTGCTGACAGGGTTTGTGTGGTCGCATACCCTGTGGTCGCATATACTGCGACCCCACCATCGACCACACGATGAAAAATACTCTATTTTGACTAAATGACTTTAAAGATTGAAATTGTACATTGATTAATTGGATTTTGACATGAGAATGACGTATATTATGATTACCTCACATATTCTCTGACTTTCAGGCACTACCATCACCGAAAACAGGAAATGGTTGGGCGAAGGATAACCAGGCGAGGACGTAACCTAATTCCACCACCACCACCTGTAGAGGAAAATAGCCATGAAAACCCTGAGGAATAAGAGAATCAGAATATGGTACTGCCAGGAGCCAACGACCAGGCTAACCCTACAAACTTGCCGGCCCCACCTACAGATTTGGCTACTGCGGTGATGAATCTAGCACAACAATTGTAACAAATATAGCAAGTGCAAGCCAACGTGCAAGCTGCTATGAGAATGGCTTTTCCAGCTACAAACACTACACCTTTACCAGCGGGACAGGCTAGTACCGTACCAGGGCGTAGCAACACTGTGCCCCGAACATCGACTATGAATAACACGATACCTCAAGCACCTCAAACGCCATTTGTACAAGCTCAAGTACAAAACCCTGAAGTAGCTGAAGGCATATACAACCAAGGTAATTACCAGTATCAACCGCCTATATATGGAGCATATGCTCAGTATCAGTTGGACCATTCTCTACTAATCGAGCGTTTTCTGAAGATGAAGCCTAAGGAGTTTAATGGTAAGCCAGCGGATCCTTTATGGCCAGCTCATTGGATCGACGAGATGGAAATGAACTTCATGATGATGACTGTAAATGAAGAGGAAAAATTGCTATGTGCCACATTTAATCTGAAAGGAGATGCACACCATTGGTGGAAGTCTACTCGAAGTTATCTGTTAACAAAGCACACCCAATTGACCTGGGCTATCTATAAAGAAGCATTCTTCAAGAAGTATTTTCCCAGAAGCTTCAGAGATGCGATGGAAAGAGAGTTTCTGAGTTTGTATTAGGGACAGATGACTGTGGATGCGTATCAACAGCGTTATGAAGAGCTGTTTTTCTTTGCTCCCTCTAGCATGCAGGAGGAAAATACCAAAACCCAAAGGTTTGTCATGGGACTTAGGGGAAGTATCCGCGAGCATGCATTGGGATTGGAATAGAAAATTTATAATGAAGCGGTACAAATTGCTCGAGTACTGGAATCGAGCCAGAGGGAAAGTTATTTTGCTCAGAACAGAGGTATCAAAAGGCCTAATGGAAATTCATATAACAGAGGGAACACAAAGACCTTTAAACCCTTCTGTACTCAAGGCTTCAATGCTACAGCCAAGACTACTCCAACAGTCCAACCTCAACAGAAGCAAAGTAGTGAGGGAGTAAAATGCTTTAACTATAATCAAATAGGACCTTATTCAAGGGAGTGTCCTAAACCCAGGAAGCAGCTACAACAAGAAAAGGTTTATGCAGTTACCTCTAATGATGTTGTCGCATCGCCTGATGTGGTCACAAGTATCGTACCTATTAATGGCATACCCGCCAGAGTACTATTTGATTCTGGAGCTACTCATTCTTTTATATCTGTGTCATTTGGAAAGAAGTTAAATCTACCCCTCAAATCTTTAGACTACAAATTGCTTGTACGATTGCCTATGGGATTAGAAGTGGAACTAGAATAAGGTTATGGACCATGTCTAGTTCTTATCGACGAAAAGATTTTGGATGCAACCTTAATTCAACTCGAGATGGCAGAGTTTGACGTTATCTTGGGAATGGATTGGTTAGCTCGGCACTCTGCAAACCTATTATGTGCAGAAAAGAAATTGACATTTGAAGACAAGGAAGGAGCAGAATTTAGTTTTGCGGGAACCAAACTTCCCCATAAACGAAAACTCATCCTCTCTGCATTAAAGGCTAGAAAATGCCTTGAGAAAGGAGGAGTTGGGTATCTAGTATCTGTGGTTAATCTCACCAAGGAAGCACCACGAATGGAGGATATTGATGTTGTACGTGACTTTTTTGATGTATTTCCTGAGGAATTACCAGGACTACCACCCGACCAAGCGACAGAGTTCGTTATAGATCTTATACTCGAAGCCGCGCAAGTATCTAAAGCACCCTATCGAATGGCTCCTACTGAACTGAAGGAACTGAAGGTACAACAACAGGAATTACTGGACAAGGGTTATATCAGACCTAGCATATCACCATGGGGAGCGCCGATATTGTTTGTGAAAAAGAAGGACGGCAGCGTTCGACTGTGTATAGATTATCGAGAATTGAATAAGCTTACAATCAAGAATCGATACCCATTGCCTCGGATCGATGACTTGTTCGATCAGTTTCAAGGTGCCAAAGTGTTCTCCAAAATTGATCTTTGGTCTGGATACCATCAGTTGAAGATTAACGAAGGTGATATTCCGAAGAAAACATTCAGAACAAGATATGGACATTATGAATTTTTAGTCATGTCTTTTGGATTAACCAACGCACCCGCAACTTTTATGAAACTCATGAATCGGGTATTCCATGATATATTGGATACGTCAGTCATTGTGTTTATTAACAAAATATTAGTCTACTCCAAGGACAAAGAAACTCATGTCACAAATCTAAGAGCCGCTCTGCAGCGACTAAGAAAAGAGAAGCTTTACGCCAAATTTACAAAGCGTGAGTTTTGGCTAAATGAAGTCGCTTTCTTAGGCCATGTTGTATCCGTTGAAGGAATTAAAGTGGATCCTAGCAAGATTGAAGCCATTGTGGAATGGGAAGCACCTAAGAATGTTGCAGAAATCAAAGGTTTCCTAGGTTTAGATGGTTATTACCGACGATTCGTGGAAGATTACTCTAGAATCTCCGTACCTCTCATCAGTTTGACTAAGAAAGGAGAAAAGTTTATTTGGACCGACATATGTGAGGAGGGTTTTCAAACATTGAAGGCTAGATTGATATCAGCTCCCATCTTAACTATTTCGATCCCAATACAACCATTTACCTTGTACACTGATGCGTCTGGGTTGGGTTTAGGATGTGTACTTATGCAAGGAGAACAAGTAATTACGTATGCCTCATGACAACTGAAGACACATGAGAAGAACTATCCCACTCATGACTTGGAATTAGCAGCAGTAGTACATGCTGTCAAGATATGGAGACATTATTTATATGGTGAGAAATTTCAGATTAAATCAGATCATAAGAGTCTTACTTATCTTTTCAATTAGAAGGAGTTGAACATGAGACAAAGAAGATGGCTGGAATTATTGAAGGATTATGATTGCGATATTTAGTATCATCCAGGAAAGACTAATGTAGTTGTTGATGCGCTAAGCAGAAAAGCAATAATAAAATCCCAGGGAGAGGTCAATACGACTGTGGCAATGTGTGTTACAGGAGAAGTATTCAATTATGGTAATGAGCAGTTCATGATAGATACACCAGATGGATCAACCAACCAAGGGTTTATTCATCGGTTTTCAAATATGTTTGCCACATTGAAAATTGTACCTGATTTGATAGACGAAGTAAAAGCCACTATTAAATCAGACCATTATCTGAGAACGGTGCAAGAAGACATCGAAAAAGGTAGGACTACTCCTGAGTTCACCTTGGACGTTGAAAAGGTACTAAAATACAAAGGAAGAGTATGTGTTCCTGAAAAGGAAGACTTAGATATTAGACACAGACTAATGAAGGAAGCTCACACCACCGCTTATTTGGTACATCTTGGAAGTACAAAGATGTATCATGATCTGAAGAAGCTATATTGGTGGAGAGGAATGAAGGCAGATGTAGCTAAATTTGTGTCTCAATGCCTAAATTGTCAGAGGATAAAGGCTGAAAGGCAAAGACCTGCAGGATTGTTGCAGCCACTGCTAAAACCAGTATGGAAATGAGACTGCATCACTATGGAATTTGTCACCGGGTTACCATTGACTCCCAGAGTAGTTGATGTGGTCTGGGTGATTGTGGATCATTTGACTAAGACAGCTCGTTTCATAGCTATACGACCTTAGTATACCCTAGAGAGGTTGGCCAAGCTATATGTGGATAATATTGTCAAATTGCACGGTGTACCTGAAAGCATTGTGTCCGACAGAGACCCATGCTTTACCTCCAAGTTTTGGGAAGGATTACAGAAGGCTATGGGTACAACTTTGAAGTTCAGTACTGCGTTCCATCCTCAGACAGATGGATAGTCGGAGCGTACTATTCAGATTTTAGAAGACATGCTTCGAGCTTGTGTCATTGATTTCAAAGGATCATGGGATGAGAAACTACCATTGATCGAGTTCGCTGATAACAACAGCTATCAGGCTACTATACAGATGTCATCCTATGAAGCACTGTATGGTAGGAAGTGTCAAACTCCTTTGTTTTGGAATGAAGTTGGAGAACGGAGTATTGTTGGACCAGAGTTTGTTGAAGAGACTTGTCGAGTAGTCGACATTATCAAGGAAAGAGTTAGAACAGCTCAGAACCGTCAGAAACAGTATGCAAATAATCAACGTCAAGACCTTGAATTCATCGTAGGTGATAAGGTATTCCTGAAAATATCACCTATGCGAGGCTTAAAACGATTCGGATAGAAAGGGAAGCTAAGTCCGAGATATGTTGGGCCATATGAAATTCTAGCTAAATGTGGGAAAGTGGCATATCAGTTAGCACTACCCCATCAATGTCAAGTGTGCATGATGTATTTCATATCTCCTTACTGAAGAAGTACGTCAGAGATCCAACACACGTTATAATAGCAGATCCATTGGATCTAACTAATGATTTGACATTCGAAGTAGCACCAACGGAAATTACTAGTAGGAAGGTTCAACGTCTACGCAACCATGATATTTATTATGTTAAAGTTACTTGGAGGAGCCAAGATGTAGAAGAGATCACATGGGAAGAAGAGAATGCTATGCGAAAGCAATATCCTCACCTTTTCGATTCGAAAGGTTTGTACAAATTTTGAGGATGAAATTTATAATAAGAGGGCGGAGTTGTAAGACCCCCGGTCTTACAACCTTGTATCAGGTCTTCCTATCATGGTCGGGCCAAGCGGACCAAGTACGTGAAGAAACCACAAGGCTAGGTATGAAATTGAACCCAAAATTAGTTAATTAGAAGCGTGTAGTCGATCGCACCTCAGATTAAAGCGACCACAGAAATTTGGGATGTGTAGTTACAGTTTTTGACTGTATGGTCGACGGATTCTGTGACCACACCTGCGACCACACTAACTCAGACAAACTCCATGATTAGGAAACCTTCCTAATCTAAAGGGGGTTCTTTTCTCTATATATAGGATGTCCCTTTGCCTCTTTCATCCTTTTAGAACTCAAACTGAAAGAGAGAGAAAGAGAAGAGGAGGAAAAGAATAAGAATTGAAGAGGAAGACTAAGAGGAGGAAATTCAGAGAGAACTCTGAATCTTCAACAAGTTTAAGGTATGAAAACATTCTCCATATCAATTGAATGCCTAGAATAGGTCATGAAGGAGATTGTGGTTCAAAGTGAGACCTCAATCATCAACCATGGACAAATTCTAAGAGATCCACGGAGGGAATCTATTAGGATGATGGATTATGTAAAAATATAAATTCTAAGTCATAGAACAATCATAGGAAGGATCATGATGATAAGCCAAGGAATTAAAACATGAAGGAATTGAGTTGGGAGTGAAAAAATCGACTATCACATGTGCGCATGTGTGGTCACATGATATGCAACCACACGAGACACACATGGTCGATCACATGCCCTCAGGAAGTTCCAGGGAGGGTGTGATCACAAGGTGTGGTTGCATGAGACACACATGGTCGACCACATGCCCTTGGGAAGTTCCAGGGAGGGTGTGGTCGCATGTGTGGTCGCATGATATGTGACCACACGTTGCGACCACACACCCTGTGGTCGCAGAAACTGAGACCACAGGTGCAACCACACCTGCGACCACTCAGTTTCTGGAAGTCTAAATTGCTAGAATTAAACTCTAACTTAAAATCTATAAATTTGTTAGGTTTTCAAGTGGTCTAAAAGTGATTTACAAAGCTTGAACAAGGAACTACCATCGATCAAATGTGAGGGAACAAGACCTAAATTAATTGGCTAATAATAAACTGTTTTACTTATTAAGTCCAATGCCATGAATGATTCTATGCTTGTATGCTTGTAATGTGCATTTCACATGTCATCCAATATTCCTGCTATTACTACTCATGCATATTTAATTTTGTTTATTTATAACATGATGATGATAATGATGCTAGGAATAGGCATCTGAATGTATGTGTATGGTTAGTGTGCTTGATGCGAGTGGGGCATCAGGGGGAGGACGTGACATTGTGGTTCATCCTGGTCACCAGACTCTAACTCTATCTCTATGCAAGTCTTGTCTATTAACATTGTCGTATCGTCATTACCATAGCAGAACTATTATGTCGTAGGTCATTAGGGGAGGTGGTCTAGGACCGTGTAGTTTCTGACTCTATCGGGGGGCCTTAGCTCTATCTCTATGGACATATTGAGGGATGTTGGGGTGAGGCCTTGGATACACTATTTGACATTAGGATTGGTTAGTTGCGAGTCCAGTTTGTAAGCCCTCACCAATAGGGGCTTACGTGTTGGTATGGGTAGGGCATCAAGGAAAGTGTTATGCGGTGTTTGATCCAGACACTTTAGGTCTATCTCTATTCCATGATGGGTGCATGTGGGATGGCAATGGTGTTTGATCCATTGGACGGCTTCACACACTCGTGTATAGAGGTGCGGTGGCTACTAATCTTTTCTATTAAATTGTAAACTTATAAATCAGACCAAAGATTTGAATTGAGTGCATGCATATGTTTGTTGCATTGTTTTGTTTGCTCACTGAGCCATAATGTGTGCTCACCGTTTCGATGTCGAATATTTTAGTTGATGATGCAGGTCCTACTATGAAAGATTATGTAAATGCACCAAAGTGCGAGCATGTTGTTGCTATGGATGTGGAAGCTATGGTAGAGTCGCATGATTCGTCGTGCAAGTGCAACTCATGTGTTTTCAATTAGATTTAGTTGTTGGTTTATCAGAACATGTAATTAATTTTTTATTTTATTTTATTTTATGTCTTTAGTCATTTGGAGATAATTAGATAATTAATTATGTTATCACTGTTAGATACTCAGTTCATTTATATTAAAGACTTCCGTTATTGTTTATTTACTCTGATTATGGTTGTGGTTGTATCTGGTTTAATCAAATAGACATGGCCTATATGAGATCCTAGTTGAACCATTGGGTCATAGGCAGTTCATCACACCATTCTGGTTGGTTCAGAATTGGGGTGTGACAGTGTCTGTTTGGAGGTAGCTGTAGATGGAGTCATACCAGCTAGGGGCTACATCAACCGGCATGACTTCTTTTGCAGTTGTGCTCGCATGCTCCAACAATTCAACATACACCACGGCATCCATGTTAGAGATGTCTGCCAGGATAACCTGGACAGCTCATCTACTTCAGTATTCTTGTCTCGGCCCACATAGTGTAGTTGAATACTCCAAAGGGTTGTTCTGGCCGAGTTCACCTTCTCCAGGTACTTCTACATCCCTGGTTACTTAGCTTCATAGTCACCCTACACTTGGTGGACTACGAGCTGTGAGTCACTGTGGACTATGAGCCATTTGACCCTAAGGCCCTTGGCTAGTCGGAGGTCGGCTAGTAATGCTTCACATTCGGTCTCGTTGTTTGTTATGTTGAATCCGAATCTAATGGCCGACCTGACCTTGAACTTCATTGGACTAGTTAGTACCACACATGCCCCTGATTTTCCATCCATAGAGGAGCCATCAATGTACAAGATCCATGGCTCATCGACTGGTATAGGTTTGTCTTCTTGCTCAGGCACAACTAATTCTCCTACTAGCAGTGTGCTTTCTACAATGAAATCTGCCAGGGCCTGTGGCTTGATGGCGGTCCATGGCACATATCTCAGCTCAAACTCGCCGAGCTCCATTGCCCAGTTTATCATTTGGTCAGAGGCATCCGGCTTGGATAAGACCTTCTTGAGAGGTGTATTTATCAGCACAGAGATAGGATATACCTGGAAGGATGGTCGAAGCTTCTGTGCCACGATGACTAGGGCTAGTGTTAGCTTCTCTACAGATTTGTAGAGGGTCTCCGCATCCAAGAGAAATTTGTTGACATAGTATATGGGGCGTTGGACTTTATCTTCTTTTTATAGAACATGGTCGATGGCCAGGTCTGACACTCCCAGTACAGCTGCAGCTGGTCCTTTGGATTAGGCTTGACCAGTAGTGGAGGAGAAGACAAATAGGTCTTAAGGTCTTTGAAGGCTTTTTGACACTCCTCCATCCATTCCATCTTTCCTGCTCCCTTTAACGTCTTAAAGAAGCATAGATATCTTTCAGCCAAATTAGACATAAAATGGCTGAGCGCGACTATCCAACCATTCAGCTTCTGAACCTGCCTTGGCCTGGTTGGAGCAAACATGCTGAGTATGGCTGTAATCTTTGAGGTGTTGGCCTCTATGCCTTTCTGTGACACCATAGAGCCTAGGAACTTGCCTGATGCTACCTCAAAGGTGCACTTTGTAGGATTTCACTTCATACTGTGTTTCAGAAGGACTTGGAAGGCTTCGTCTAGGTCGGCGAGGTGCTAGTCGGCTTTCATGCTCTTTACCAGGGAGTCATCGACACATACTTCCATGTTAAAGTCGATCTAGTCCCTGAAAACCTTATTCACCAACCTCTGATAGGTGTCTCCTGTGTTTTTTTTTTTTTTTTTTTTGTCTAAAAGGCATGATTGTGTAGTAAAAGAGACCCTAGTTGGTGATGAAGGATGTGTACTCTACAACGGGCTTATACATCTTTATCTGGTTATACCCTGAGTACGGGTTAAGGAAATTGAGCTACTCGTGCCTGGTCGTGGTGTCTATAAGTTGGTCTATTTGTGGCAGCGGATAGCTATCCTTTGGGCAAGCTTTGTTGAGGTCTGTAAAATTTATACAGATGCTCCACTTCCCATTTGATTTGGGGACCATGACTATATTAGCAAGCCACTCAGGATAGGTTAACCCACAAACCAAACTGGCCCTCAAAAGCTTCTGGACCTCCTCGTCAATGGCCGACTGACGTACATGTATGAATCTCCTCTTATTCTATCTAACTGGTTGGTGCTAGGGGTTGACCGCTAGGTGGTGCTCGATGACTTTCATAGGGATTCCAAGCATCTCTGAGGCCGACTAAGCGAATACGTCAATGTTTGGCCTTAGGAACTCAACCAGCTCAGCCTTTATGTTCTCAGGCAGTAAGGAGCCGACTTGAAACGTCTTCTCTGGGTGGTCGATTGACACAGGTATCAGTTGCAATTCCTCTATCGGGGTCCCTCTTTCTGGTCGACTGACATCTCGAACATCCTTGATGTCCACAGTCTGTACTAGACCAGGCTTCAATGTCCTCTGGCTATTCTTCAGCTCTGTGGTGTACCATCTTCTTAATATCACCTGGTCTGCCCTGCACTCATCGATACCATTCTCTGTAGGGAACTTCATCACCAAGTAGTAGGTGGACATGTAGGCTTTGAACTTGTTCAATGATGGGTGGTTGAGTATTTCGTTGTGATTTGAAGGCCGATCTACCACCATGAACTCCACTAGCACTCTATGTTGCTTGGGTTTTTGGTCGAGAAGCACCAGTAGTTGTATGCCTCTCTTCACCATCACTGGATCACCTAAAAAACTGATGAGGTCGAATGTGATGGGTTGCAGTTGGTTGTCCCCTATCAACATCCGCTGGTATGTGTGGTAGAAGATAATATCTACGGAGCTGCCTATGTCTACCAGGTATTTTGCTGCGTCGCAATGCCTGATGATGTTGATACATTCGATTAATGAATCGTTTCACAATTAGTGAACTGGATTTATTGTGATAACCTAAATTTTCCACAGATTCAGAAAGAATCGATTTATTTAAACCCCTACAATGAAGACGATGGCATCCTTATGTGGTACTACCACATTTACGAGGTCTTCATCACTGAAAGTGATGATTTCTCCACTCCTTGCCTTCTTGGATGGCCACTTTGTCTTTGCTACCAGGCGTGAGTAAGCCTTAGCTGACCTATTGGAGGTGTTTCTTACCACGTGTCCCCCTATGATGATGAGGACAACCTTTCCTTCAGCTTTAGGCCCTTTGGTGATTGCTTATACGCCGTCATCTCCAGGGAACCTTAGTCCTGCATGGGTGTGTGGTCTGTTCTCTAGTGAGAGGCTGGCCATAAAGCGCCGGCCACTAGATCGTCTACGAGACGTCGGGCGGGACCTCCGGTTGTGTTGGCCGACTATTACTAGTTCCAAGAAGGACCCGAACTAGATGTGTTGTCATCCTCCAAGGCCCTCCTTTTCGGGTATTCTAGTTTTGTTATCTTCAGACGTCCCTATGACCTAGCCAAATTGAATGGCTTTGATCCACTGCCTGGGTGGAGCTGACCCTCCTTCTGGATCCTTGTTGTCCCTCCGATTTGTGTTGGGGAGTTGGTAGCATTGGTCCTACAATCTTTGGGTAGCTGATTTCTTGCAAGGGGTGGTGGTAAGTCACGATCTCTCCGAGCCGGTGCTGGTCCTTGACTAGCATCCCTGACAAAATTACAGTAGTAGCCCTGCAGGATAAGGCCTTCTATTTCGTCCTTCATGTATTTGCACTTGTCTGTGTCGTGGCTGTAGTCGTGATGGAAGCGACAATATTTTGATCGGTCCTTGTTCCTACCCTTGTTGAGTGGCTTTGGCAGCTGTCAGAGGTTGTGATCATTCCTGATCACCTCTAAGATCTCCGTTATAGAAGTGGTAAGGGGAGTATAGTAGTCAAAGGTTTTGTAGGGGTGCCTGCCCACTTGTTCCTTGCAAGATTGTTGCTTCTTAGGGTCTTGATTCTGAACTTGATCCGCCTAATCAGATCATTTCTTGTCGGTCATTTTCTGGTTGGCCTTGCTCGCATTTGTTTTCTGGGCTTTTGTTGTCTCATTGGTGGACGTGTACTTCTCACATTTGGCGAGCAAATCGTCTAGATCCTTAAGAGGCTTTTTGGCAAGGGACCAACAGAGCTTCTCATCTGTAACGCCTGCCTATAGACTAGACAGGTGTACCACTGGCTCAACATCCTTGATCTTTAGGACTTCGGCATTGAAACGCTTGATGAAGTCCCTCAATGTCTCGTCCTTCTTCTGCTTTACTGTGGACAGGTGATAAGGTGTCTTCTTTCGAACCCAATTGGCCTAGAAGTATGTTAGGAATTTGTTCGAAAGCTGCTCGAAGGAGGTGATACTCCAAGGTGTAGATTATTGAACCAAGTTTGTGCTAAACCCCTGAGTGTTGATGGAAACACTCGACATATTAGACTATCGCTTAGGAGGTAAAAGAGAGTAGTAAAGACGAACGCATCCAAGTGCTGCTTTGGGTCAATCATCCCGTTGTAGGAGTCGAGGACTGGCATCTTAAAATTTTCTGGTGGGGGAGCTTGCATGATCTCATCCGAGAGTGTAGTAATGGTGGTATAGGCCGTCCTCTATGGGGCTACCCGATTCTGCTCGACTTGCTGGAGCTGAGTGGCCAGTGCTTGCAACTGCCTCTTGACCATAGTCTACTAGGCTGCCGGTGGAAAGACCGTGGAAAGCATGTCCTGGATGACCCTTACCCCCTATTAGCGGACTGCCTCGAGTATAGACCTTGCATCCGGATCAGGGTTAGGGTGAGGGTTGTTTCAATCGGAGGCCGATACATGGCCATTAGGAGGGTTGTGTGCAGAAGAGTCCACTACACTAGGAGCTTATCTCCCAGGTACTCTATCGTGAGAATTAGACAAGGCTGGAGGTGGGTTACCTGGAGGTTGTCATGACACAATCCTGACAGATAGTACTAGTGCAGGGTGGGAAGTGACCGAGTTGGCCACTAGTGGCACATTCAGTACTGGAGCAGGAGGAGGATTCGCCCCTCCTTCGACTTGGAAATTGGCCACTCGAGCTCCTTGCAACGTCTGAGCCAACTGGTTGATCTGTTGCCTCAGCTCGTCGAATTGCTGATGAGTCACGTACTACTGAATAGCAGGTGATGGTGGAGCTACTGTCAATGGAGCAGTTGCTGGCAGTGGAGCTTGATTAACCCCTACCATACTAGAGCTACCATCTTTATGTACTTGCATAGATGGCTCCATGGATGGGGGTAGCTAAGAAGCTTGAGCACGAGTTCTCCGATGAGCCATAGAATAGTGGTTGAATTCCCTCATACGCAGTTTGTCAAACTCAGTCTAAAGGCCCCATGGTGGGCACCAAACCGTTACAATAGGAAATCATCCTGCCGATCTACGATCTGGATAACATGTAATTACAAAGATTAGACAAGGGAGTTGGACAACTAAGCCCCAGGTACACTCCCATGCCTAACTTAGATTTCCAATGTAAACAGTCAAGAGACAGTAGGAAGCTATCTCCAATTTAGGAAGAAGGGAACGTAGAGAGAGTCTGAGCGTAGGAAAGAAAGAACGAGTGGATGAATGGGTGAATCGTAAGATGATTTACCTTAGGGGTCCACCCTTTCTTTATAGAGGAAGGCATGAAGCATGGAAGTACTAGGACTCTGAGAGGTAGTCCGCCAATAGGATTGCTAGGTGTCGTGCTATGGGACTCCCAGATCATAGACTCAGAGTTAGAGTAGAAGGCCATAGACAAGGAAGCTACGTCAGTGGAGATAAGGGTGACAAGTATCACCATACGAGTAATCATATGGCCGTGAAGGTTGACGTCGTATTGCATTAGGAGAAGGACTCCTACACAATAGTCAGGTGCTCTTAGGACTCTAGCCTTTGACCAGGAGACGTACCCTAATGGGAGTATACCTCCTACCAGGAGCCGTGTCCTAATGTAACTCCACCTCTGAGTAGTAGAGGCCAAGTAGGACTCTAATACACCCGGCCAACCTAGGCTGTTTTAAGTGCCAAGTGTAAGATTTTCATTGGATGATGTTTTCCCCCTAACAGGTTCAATGATGTCAAACCACAAGGTTTGGTTCAGTTCAATAAATAGAGTCTAGCATAGGAAAGGTATAGGAAACCGATCTTGATCGGGTTGTTTTGGGTGCCTAACCCCTTCCCATAATCATATCCTAACACTTACCCGATCTTTAAACCAAAAAGTTGATCTAAGGGTCATGAGTCAATAGAAGTCTTATCTTATGATGAGACTATATTTGAGGCCCTAGACCTTAATCTTGGAAGTGACTCCAAATCAAAATTTCAAAAATCCTGAAGAAGACTAGATTACCTCTTGTATCTGTCCTCACAGGTGATGTCTACGGTCCCAGTTAAATGTGTAACACTTGGGCACTTTTTTCCCAATGATGCTACATAGAGACTGGTTCCGTTAATATCAGTCTTGTAGTAATGGTACAGTATACAGGGATAATGTTAACTCATGTAAAATTGTGGGGATTGGAGATCTTCGAGTCACAATGTTTGATGACATTATGCATACAAGTTATGGTATATGACATGTACCAAGCCTACCGAAGAGTCTACTATCACTGAGAAAGTTTGATGAAGATGGCTTCAGAATTACTCTAGAAAAGGACTAATTGAAGATCATCATAAGAACACTTATCGTGGTGAAAGGAGACTTGATGGCAGATTATATAGGCTAATCGAAGAAACTATGGTTGATGAAACTATTGTCTCCAATGTTTTGATAGAGTCGACAACTATCTAGCACATATGCTTAGGACACATGAGCATGCATGGATTAAAGGTACTTATTGGTCAAGGCCTTCTTTGTGATTTAAAATCTGTTAACTTAGATTTTTGTGAAGATTTTCTATTTGGAAAGCATTATTGAGCTCCCTTTTGTCGTTCCACTGCTCAACATCAGAGTATTTTTTTATTTGATACATTTTGACATTTGTGAAGATCCTATTGAGTCTTTGGGTGGCTCAAGGTACTTTATTTTTTTTATTAATGATTATTTAAAAAAATTTATATTTATATTATTAAAAGGAAAAGTAATGCTTTTGCTTCTTTTAAGAAGTTTAAAGCATTTGAAAATTGGAAAGGAACAAAAATAAAGTATGTAAGGATCGATATTGGAGAAGAGAATATATTGTAAGAATTCATAGATTTTTATAGCGAACATGGAATCCAGATGCACTACATGGTTCCCAATACTCTACAACAAAATAGAGTGGCTGAGCCATGAATCATACATTGATGGATCATGCTAAAAGTATGTTGAGTTGTGCTGGACTAGAGCTGAAGCTGTATGTACAACTAGTTGTGTAGTGAATCGTTCCTTAATAACTACTCTAGACTAAAAAATTCTAAAAGTGTTATGGTTTAAAAAACTTGTTGACTATTCGTTCCTCCGTACATTTGGTTGTGATGCTTATATGTGAGTTCCTAAAGAGTTAAGGACTAAGCTTAATGTAAGATCTCAAAAATATATTTTTCTTAGCTATGTAGCAGGAGTAAAAGGGTATAGGTTGTGGGATCCTATTTCCCACCAGTTGCTTATTAGTCGAGATGTTGTTTTTAATGAAGATTCATAGCAGAAAGATAAAGAAATGTCGAGTTTTGATGTATCACAGATGTTTGAACTTGGATCACTCAAAGAGTTTAAATCAATTTGAAGAACAACTAATGAAGATGATGCTGATGAAGAGCATAATGAAGAACCAGGTGTTGAAAATCAAGGTGACCAGGGACGACCCAAAAGGACTACAAATCTTCCTATTTAGCTCATGGATTATGTCACAGCTTATGGTTGCATCACTGAAGAACATGGGCCTTGTACATATTGAGAAGCTTGTGAGTCCAGTGATGCGGCTCAATGTTGGGCATCTATGGCAAAAGAGATGGAAGCCCTATATAAAACCAAAACTTTGGATCTTGTCAAGCTGCCAAATGGGCAGAAGGCTATTGATTATAAATGGGTCTACAAGCTGGAAAGAGACACTAATGGAACTATTGAATGATACAAATCTCTTAGGGGTGAAGGGTTATGCTAAAAAATCTGGTATTAATTTTAATGAAATATTTTCTCCAGTTGTTCATCTAACTACTATTTGTACTGCGTCGAGTATCATAGCTTTGTTTGACTTTGAGTCAAAGTAGTTAGATGTGAAAACTATTTTTTTGCATGGAAATCTTGATGAAGAAATTTATATGATTTAACTCAAAAGTTTTAAAGAAAACAAAAAAGATTTGGTTTGTCGACTGAACAAATCCCTATATGGATTGAAGCAAGAGCCAAGATGCAAGATGCTGTAACAAGAGATTTAATTCTTTCATTGTGAGCTTGGGGTTTTAAATATGTAAATCAAATCATTGTGCCTATGTTCGCAATCATGGTAATGATGCTTCATAATCTTATTGTTATATCTTGACGACATGCTAGTTGTAGGTACCTCTAAAGATGGTATTGCAAAACTAAAAGCTTGTCTGGCTTGTAAATTTATTATGAAAGATTTGGGTGCTATAAATCAAATTCTTAGGAGGATTGTACTCTTAGATCGTGATAATAGGAAGATCTGGACAACTCAGAAGAGTCATGCTGAAAAGGTTCTGCATTGCTTCAGTATGCAGAATACTAAACCAGTTAATATACCACTTCCTATTGGTCATAAACTGTCTTTAGAATAGAGTCCTAGGACAGAAGCAAAAACGACAAATATGGCTAAAGTACCATATGCATTAGTAGTATAAAGCATTATCTTTTTAAGGGTATGCACCAAACTAGACATTGCAGAAGCAGTAGAAGCTGTTAGCAAATACATGGCAAAACCAGGTCAAGATCATTGGACTATCGTGAAGTGGATCCTTCGTTACTTGAATGGTAATTTTAACATGGCTATATAGTATAGTAGCAAAAATTTATAGTTCGTTGAGTTTTTGGATGTAGATTATGCAGGTGCCCGTGACAAACAGAGATCTACCACTAGGTACTATTTCACTTTAGTCGGTGGTGCAATCAGTTAGAAGTCAAGATTGTAATAAGTGGTGGCCTTCTCAACTACAGAAGCTGAGTACATTACAGCAACAAATTCATGTAAAGAATGCATATGATTGAAGAGATTATTTGATGTACTAAGGATCAAACAAAAAGTGATAACTATTCATTGTGATAGTCAGGGTGCATTACATTTGATTGTTAATCCAACATTTTACTCTCTTACCAAACACATTGATATAAAGCATCACTTAGTTCGCAACGTGGTGGAAGATGGAATAATCTCACTGCAGAAGATTTACACTAATGACAACGTAGTAGATACAGTGACAAAGCCTATTGTAAGGGAGAAATTCCTACGATACAAAACTTCCCTTGGGCTTGCCGTTACCAAGTGAGTGGAGATGATTAGGCAAATCAAAGCTGTGAAGACTATAAGAAAAATTAGTCTTCAAGTCAAAGAATGTGAATACTAATGGGTATAGGTGATGGGGATGTCACCTACAATGAATGCATTTAAAGCATTCCATATGTGCATTCCATATGAATCCAAGAAGAAGAAAATGAAGCCTTATTCATTAAATCGTGGTGGACTACTGTTACCCTTTTGAAGACGCCTATGATGACTGCCCACCTTTGATGACTTTATGCATGCCGTGTGGTATGCAACTACCACATTCACGCTTGCGAAGAACAAGGTGACAAAACTTACAAAGCTCCCTCTTCCTAGGGAGGGGAAATGAGCTTTAAAGCACAACACACAATAACAAGCTTAACGACGCTTAATAGATAAAAGAGAGCTAAGTGAGCTCTCGGACTTCTCTAGGTTTAGGTTCCTTATATAGGGTTTGGGTTCACTTGTAAGAATTGTTGGGGTGTACAATTTCTTTAGGTGAGTGTTTCATGTGGCATTACTTGTGAGAGTTAATTGGTGAGATTTCTTTGTTGAGTGTGAGACCCATGTATAGTATTGTCAAGGTAAGGGGTGTAGCTTGTAATTTTACTTGATATAGAAAGAAGAATTCTAAGGGATTTCTTATGGATGTAGGCAACCACACCGTAACGAATTATGTATATCTTTGTGTCTTTGCATCTTACTCATTTTTCTATGCTTCGCATTTTTCACCGCTTCGGTAACGTACTTGCCGATTGTGTGGGACATTTTCTGCAACACTCTTTTTGTTTCTTAGGGTGAATTTAATACACCATTATCATGGCAAACATAAACAATGTCATTAGTAGATCGAATCATTACTACCCAATCCGCTTCGAAGGTTCTAACCAAGAAACTCCTATTTGTGACGAGGAGGGTATATCCATCTTGTGGCATACCTAGAGGGCAGAATTTGTTGGGGCAGATGGTCGGAAGCAAAAACCCCTCAAGAGATAAGATGAGAAGGCCCTTGAGAGTCGATCTCCAATTTTGAAATAATGTCTATTTCCAAGCTGGAGCATAATCAAGCTTGAGGGAGAGTGTTAAAGAAAGATATTGGTGTTGTCAACATTATCTCCATATCATCTTCCTAGTGCCTAGTCACCTACCTAATCGATAAGTAGATAATATCTTAATTTTCCCTTTAAGTTCATATATATTTCCTTTGTTTAATGTAACTCACTTAACCTTTATTCATTAGTATAGAGTTGGCCAATAGGAAGAATACACAACGCTTCCATTGACCACTCTTCTTTCTCATCTTCTTCTCCTTCCCTCTTCCTCCCTTTGTTACATTGTATCAGAGCTCTATCCATCAGATTAATCACCCTCTTCATTTCTGGTTTAATAGTCATCTAAGAATAAGTCCATCTTATTCTTGGTTGCAGCTATCTATGCCACCTCTCTACTGTGCTTAAGACCCAATTTTGTGATGTCACAAGTTTGAAACTAGGTATGCCTACTATTGCTGCTGATTATACTACTTCACTTATCTACTACTGCTAATCTGTTACTGTAGTAAGTCGCTGCCCACCCTACTGATCCCGTCTGCACCCTCTGTTGCCTACTACTACCCCAAGGTTCTACTTCGGTTCTTTTAGCCTGCAATTTTGTGCATCATTTCTTCTTTTAGAAGCAACCTATCTTATAAAATCTGATTTGCGAATATAGACCATGATGTGAGAATCAAACTTGAGTTCATAGCTAAATCAAAATTACCACTAGATCTGATTTTAGAGATTTCTTTCTCATCTTATTGATTATTGAATCAGTTGTTGAGTGGATTCGATAAGGTTTCCAGTTGGGAAGGAATTCCTAAATTCTTAGTTTGATTGGCTCATGGATGAGAGAATTCTTTCATTCGAAAGGATTCTTCTTCTTCTTTTTTAATCATAGATTCTGATATATCTAACATACCCTTTTGTTTCCAATATTATCCTTGTTAGGTCCTCTCCCTATAATTTCTTCCAAGTATTCCCTCCTCTTTAAATTTCATTCCTTGCATGTCGTATGATTTCTTCATTTGTTTCAATTCTTTGATGGCAATTGTGGTGACTCCTTATTTCCTTCTTTTCTATTTGTCACTATTGCTTGTGTTGGGGCATATTGTTAGACTTGTGTGGGCTTAATTAATTACCTAAATTAGTTATTCAGTGGGAGTCTCATCAACATGGTGGAACTAGATTGGTTTGGTTCGTCATATGGTATGAGTTAGGTTTGGTAACCCTAATTCTATTATGGGAATGGTATTAGGGTTACAGCAGTATTCTATAAATACTGGGTTAGAGTCCCCATAGCCATAGTTAGTCAAGTTCTTTCTACACCCATTAGCAAGAAACATCAGGATATCCTCTGAAGGTTGTGAAAGACTATAACCGAAGAATTTTGATCAAAGCTTGGAGCATAGAGGAATTTAATCTTCACAAACAGGTATGTCCTAATGATTCATAGTTAAAGACTTCTCCATTATGTTCTATGGTTCATGTATGGATTAAAATGGATTTGATTGAAACCCTAAGCACAGAGATGTCTAACACATATGTCATGAACAGTTGGTGAAGTCTAAACCTGTGTTTCCATAGGTCACTTTAGTTTATGCCACTGTACTCTACCTCTTTATTTTGGTGTGAATCCAATGGTATTTTCTTTTATTTGTCACTTTTCCTTGAAACTTGATGTTGTTGGCACAAGGGTCCTATCATGTGTTGGTTATTTTTCGTTTAGCCATTCTTACTATTTTCTTGGTTGTGGTGGGTCTGAATTGACTCCTAAAGGGGATTTTGATACCCAACGTTGCATTAATTATGATTTACGAAATCCAAAGTTGTAAGAGTTGTTTTTTTTTTTTTTTTTTTTTAGAACTATTGGCTAGTAGTTGATTCTTTATTTGCTGATTCTCCTTTGTCCTTCCACCATGAGCTATTTGTTCATGTAGAATATTCCATGGGAGGGGATAAAGAGCATATACATTACTCGTGTTGGAGCCTACTATTATCCATTGCACGTGATGCAACCTTTGCTACCATTTAGATGTGATGCAACATTTGCACATGTTGGAGCCTACACGTGATGCAACAGCTTGGGTTGGAGCCTATTTTCTCTATGCTTGTGGAATAGCCTACTACTACTACTAACTGAACACGATACAACCCCAGTGCTATGATGATACTAGATATCTTGTTCGTTGGTGATTGTGAAGATCATAGTTCATGATTTGGTATTGCTACCTGAAGAGACCACTCTACTATCTCTATGCTTATGGAATAGCCTACTATTACTACCAATTGGATACAATACAACCCCACGTGCTATGATGATACCACATATCTTGTTTGTTGGTGACTACGAGGATCATAGTTTGTGGTTTGGTATTGCTACCTGAAGAGGCCACTCCGCGTTCCCTAGCATCTCCAATAGTCATATGTTAAAGACTAGTGTCGTGATTGAATATGCTCTTCTTGTTCCAAGCTAGAGCATGCTACAACTTGAGTGGAAGCGTTGAAGATATTGGTGTTATCAACGGATTGAAATCCTCTCCATCCTCGGGTAGGATGGAGACACAGCTGCTGACCCCTGATGCCTGACATATGGGGGTCGGCTGAATCCGAGTCGTCCATCTAGTTGACAAGGTGAGAGATGGAAAGAGGGCTATTCAACTGGCTAGAAGGCTCGGATTCAACCGACCCCCACATGTTGCACATTAGGGGTCGACAACCGTGTCTCCATCCGATACTGAGGATGGAGAGGATTTCATTCGTGTTGTCAACATTATCTTCATATCGTCAACGTAGTGCTGAGTCATCTACCTAATCTACAAGTAGTTGATATGAAGATAATATTGACGACATCAATATCTTTAACACAAATAAAATACATAATAATTATAGAGAAAGATAACAATCGATAAAAAAAAAACTATTTTATTTTGAAAGATATTAGTATATAAAGAAAAGAAGCTCAAGCATCAATTGGTAGGAGAGTGAAACAATGAAGAGAAGAATAATTATGTGAAGAGGAGAGGAAAAATAACAAATAAGAGAAACAAACAACATTATCCAAAAAAATGCTCTTGGAAAAAATATCTAATGGCTGAAATTTTACAAAATCCAATTGATATGGACACGACTATCACCAAATCCTAAGGGCGGATTCAGCGGTCCACCCCTCAAGTTGGCAGGCGGCCAAACCGGGTCCTGGCGGCGGGGGAACCTCCGGAGGCGTTGGATCCCGTAACTATTGGGTTGGATCCAAGTCTATTACAGAGGAAATAGGGGGAAAATATGGTTAAATTGTTGGCATTATTGAGGAAACCATATCTTTACTCGTTAGAGTATTAGTTTAATTGGGATTTCAAAAACTGATTTCTATTCCATAATTCTACCTATAAATTAGTAAAAATACATCTAACTAGTACTTAATTAAGTAAACAACCGATTATCTAAACTAACCATTCCCTAACTCCCATATTACATAAATTACATACTCCATAACCCTACTTAACTGATCACCACCATCTTGTAAGGCAGATAAACAAGGCCCAAAACAATCCTTCTCCCTTCATAGTGCCCTTATTCCAGAGGGTAATAAGGGTAAATACAAATATAAAAAAATTAAATCATTCCTGGATCCCAGATCTTGGTGGAGTGTTCCTTTAACTTCTCACACTTAATGATAATTACCAATGACGCACTTAAGTAGCGACACATAGAGAACATGGTGGTTCTTTTGGGCCAACTTGGACGTGACTGGTCCAATTTGTGTTGACAACTTTTCCATCCTTCTTATGAGGTAGATGATTGTCTCAATTTGAGTGTCAATGGTGGTCGAGCCCCTTGATTCAATGTGGACACCTTTGAACTCTCGTCAACCACAAACTCGGTATTGGGTGATTGTGCACCCAATCTCACAAGTAAATTGTTGAATTTTTAGAGAATTTACTGTTGCTTGATGAGAATCTCCTCCTACCAAACTTTGAGGGAACTCACTTCTCTCTCTAACTTCTCCACGCATTAAATCATGTCAAATGTTATTGATGCTTTTGCTCTGATACCATTTGATATGGACACATATCTTCTGGGTTGGAACAAGGTCTGTTAGAGAGAAAATAGGGGAGAGATATGGTTAGACTTGGCCTTATCGAGGAAGCCACGACCTTTACTCATTAAAGTATTAACTTATCTAACTTCAAATTTTCAATTGGTCCTGCAATTGAGAGATCCAGAACACCTTTCATTCACGAACACACCCCTTCGATCTCTCACCAAATAAACAAAGTGAGGGATTTGCCTTCTTTTAACGGAATGTACTTGCAATTCGATTTGAGCAAACCATGAATCGTTGGACATAAAAATTTGAAAAAGATAAGTGAACTTTCTCTCTCCTCAACATTGAGTGCTCTTAGGTTTCTTTTACCTTGCTTTTCCTCTATGTGACTGGTACATTCGTATGGGTATCTCATTTTTCCTTGGACGTACCTATTGTGCTAACACAAGAAAGAAACAAAAACTAAAAAACAAGTAATAGGTTTAATTGAGGAAACCTTGTCTCTTTGATATAAATCAATAGATTTTTTCCAAGATATCCTCTAATGAATAGCATTTCATTATTTAATAATCTTTTAACATAAAAATAGGAGAGTATAACTACCATGTTCAAATACAAAGATAGGATATTCCATCAAATAAACCCACTAACATTTGGATCCACATCGTCTCCACCCTGAGATTCTGGAGGAGAGGCGGTGATCCCACTGGATGGTCACCACGTGGAGGTCGGATGAATCCGACCCTCCGTTTGAGCCGACACTCCATTGTCGGCTCGGCTTGTCAGCTCGAACGGAGGGGTCGGATTCATCCGACCTCCACGTGACGACCATCCAGTGGGGTCGCCACGCCTCCTCCCGAATCTCAGGGAGGAGACGATTTGAATCCCTAACATTCCCTATTAAATAGGATAAGAGGACATCTATGACTAAGTTTGATAACTCCCCTTATTTTTAGCTAATACTCCTAACAAACAATTAACTACATGATAATTCAAAATACATGGACTCTAACCAACAATTAATCCATGAACTTAATAAAACAATAAAATCTAATAAAAGCTAATAAAAAATAATTAAACCATAACATCTCCTTCCCCTTTAACGTTTGGCATTGTCCTCAATGTCATAATCATTAATTTATTTTACCCATGATCCATTACCACATCACCATCCTCATCATCTTCCTGGCAAACCTCTATGAAAAATAACTTCTTGCTTAATGTCCTAGAATAAACTTCTCATTACAATTATAACATAAACCCTTAGAGCACCGCTTTTGCAATTCAATTTGTGACATCCTTTTAAAGGGAACCATTAATTGACTGATGGAAACTTCCTTGTTAGTTGAAACACTCTCCTTAGAATCCGTCAATACCAATTGGCTTTGGGATGAGTCACGAGCTTCATACAATCAAGCCAAATCGATTGTAGCTGATAAGGTTGTAGGTTGTTTAGCCTACGTTAGTTCGAAGGGATTTTCATAGCCTACTAATGAAACAGCTAACTTGACGAAGTTGTCGAAGATTCCCAACCTTGGACAATAGTCGTTCAAACTGATTTTGATTATCACGTATTGAACCATGTTGTTGAAGTTTGATGAGTTCACCGAAGAAGTCATAGAATTGGTTAGGGCTAAATCGAACATGGAGCCCTACCTTGAATTCCTCCCAAGTTATGGTGGGTGTTTCTTGTTTCAACAATTGAAACCACAACTGGCATCATCCTCAAGACGAAAAGATGCCAAAGATACTCTCTCATTTATAAGGGTCCCATGAAATTGAAAAAATTGTTCTGCCCTACAAATCCAACTAGTGGGATCTTCTCCGCTATTGAAGCGAGGAAAATTCAACTTCACAAGCTTAGGAGCAAATGGCGATGAAGATACATTAAGGTTATTATTGCCATTGCTATTAGCTGAACTTGCATTAGCTCGATTGCTTGAATTTCCTCCTACTTCTCGATTGGAGTAGGCAGCTAGTTGATCCATGATGTGGATTAAATATGTAAGTAACCGCAAGTACACGGTATCGTGCAGTAACGGGTCGATCTCAGGGAGGAATCGCTATTATCCAAACTCAAATAAGGTAAAGCGTACCAAAGGGATATGATTGAATTAACACCCTAATCACTTTAAATAAAAAAATAATCAAGCAATAAAAATAATAATAATCATTCATAACGGTACAAAAATTTACGAAACCACTAACCATAAAATAACACAGATATATTGCAAGAAAGAAACGAAATTAAAAGTAAAAGAATATAAGAAAAACTTATCTCGATAAAAAATTTCTCTGTCGTTGCTCGTCATTTTGTTGTCACTCCAAGGCGATGTGCAAACGTTTACAAATGAAGCTTTCTCCCCTAAATCAAATTAGTAATGGGGTCCAACCTATATTTATCTACCCTACTACAGAGTTCTAAATCTGAAATTAAAACTTAAAAAAATAAATAAATAAAAATAAACTTAAGCAAGAAGAACATAACTTGAGAAGAAAAAAAACTAAGAATTTCAAACTCTTTCATAAATTCTCAAAACTAAGAAAAAACTCATAATAGAATTCTTAGATGGTTTTTCTATTGCTGAGCATCACATATATATACAAGTGAGTAAAGATCACCATCAATCTCTACAATTAGATTACAAGAGATTTTGTGGAGATAATTTTGGTAACCAAATTCCAATCTTGTAGGTTCATTGTATATGGACGATTCTTGAGTAGAAAAATCTTGCACCAACTCATCATATCTTTAGCATCATTATCTCTTCTTGAAAACTTCCATAATCGATTGGAGCTTTCCATTCTTCCATGTCATGCCAATCTTGTAAATTTGATTCCAAATAAGTAAGGAATATTTTCTCAAGAGAATGAAATCTTTCACATGAGATTGGGCTACTCTTTGACTTGGTCTAAGACTGATCTTATACACAAAATTCATAGTTCTCCTCATAAAATTCATCTTATGCCCGGTTACTGAGTTGACTAGGTGAGTTAACTGGACAGGATCACCAAAAATTCATAAAATGATGTTTTCAAGCTCAAATTTCTTCATTCTTTCACCTACACCCAACAAACATAAAATCAACATTAAATACCCGAGAAGCATCATAAATAGAATAAGAGATGTACATTTTATGCCTTAAATTCACACATAAAATGTATTCATTACATTCCCCCACACTTGAGCTTTGCTAGTCTCGAGTAAAGAAAAATATAAAAATAAAATAAAATCCTAACTCACTTTCATAGGAATCACGATTGCACTTAACACATGCAACAAGCCTTTAAACCCCTAGGTCACCCCTAGTGGACGAGTTGTGTCTCGTGAGTATTTTCAGAGAATAAACACACAAAATTCATATAGAAATTTTAAACTTTAATTTTAGTATTAAAGAAAGAGAACACACACACATCTTATTAGTCAAGACACTCAACTTAGGATCAAGAAAACATAAAAAACCCCACACTTGAACTTTGCTACCTCATATGATTCAAAACACTAAGGTTGCATCTCAATTAGGAAATTTTGTTATATCTTCCAAACATATCTCTCCTTAGGGTGAACCCTTTCTAACATACTGGTGTGAGGACAATGGAAAATCGACGTAATCCTCCTCGGGAGAAATGTATCCTGTAATCAATGAAGATCGATTTGTTCTGTTGGAGTCGCCACCTAGATTAAGGTCTAGGACCTCTAAAAATGTAGCCTCACCCTAAGGTAAGACTTCTATTGACTCGTGACCCAATGTATCGGTTCTTTAGTCTGCAAGAGATCGGGTAAGTATTCAGGGTACGGTTATGGGAAGGTGTTAGGCACCCAAACCGCCCGATCAATATCAGCCTTCTAAACTTTCCTTAAATTTTAATTTTGACTGTGCTTGGTCAACTGGATGACTAGGGTTCAATGGGGGATGCCCTAAACCAAGTTGCTAAGTTATTCTAACCTAGGGTTCAGCCAATCATGTTTTAAAGTAAATAATCAAGCAAATTTAATGTACAATATTATACAGTGAACCGAACCAAAGATGGTTCGGTCTTGGACTGAATCTGAGATGTGTAAGACATCTCAAACTGCCTACGTATTCCAATCTTGAAAATCAACTCCAAAAACGTAGTTCGAAATGGTTTGTGTGATTAAAGATTATGGAAGTGATTTATGCATGTACTTCAATTAGATTCTTTGTTGTTCAAGTTGAAGTTTATACTGGATGTATGGTTGATGGGTGGCTTTGTACCGTATTTGAGATTCCCAAATTACCTACGTATTCTAGGGTTTGCCCTAGAAATCAGGTACGACGTAGTTCGAAAACTTGTGGGAGTCAGATTTGGAATGTGTACCAAAATCCTTCCATTTTTGTCAATAGGATCTAGGGATGAGACCTAAATTCCTACCATTTTTATTTGGGATGTGTACCAAATTATTTCTATTTTTGTCAATAGGATCTAGGGATGAGACCTAAATTCCTACCATTTTTATTTGGGATGCGTACGAAATTATTTCCATTTTTGTCAATAGGATCTAGGGATGAGACCTAAATTCCTACCATTTTTATTTGGGATATGTACCAAATTCTTTCCATTTTTGTGAATAGGATCTAGGGATGAGACCTAAATTCCTACTATTTTTATTGTTTCTAATTTTATCAATAGGATTTAGGGATGAGACCTAAATTCCTACCATTTTTATTGTTTCCATTTTTAGGTTTCTAGGGTTTCCTATCCCTTTTCATTGTGATTTTCATTTTTTTAGAATTTTCTACCCTAATTGCTAATTTTTTTCATTTTTAGGGTTTTTTTACCCTAATTGTTCAATTATTTCCATTTTAGGGTGTATCTTGCCCTAGTTGTTATTTTTCTATTTTTTTTTTCTTTCCAAAACAAATATGGCAAATGAAAACATTCCAATTATAGCAGTGGTAGTATTCCAAATATAGCAGTGTACATCCAAACAAGGCAGTAATCATCCAATATAGCATGTGAGCAAGTGTAGCAGACAAATATGGCAATAAGCATATGTAGCATTCCAATCATGGCAATGTGATTATTCCAATTATGGCAGTGTGATCATTCCAATTATGGCAGTGTGACCATTCCAATTATGGCAGTGTGACCATTCCAATTATAATAGTGTATGCATACGAGCATCCGAACATGGCATGCGAAAAAATATAGCATCAAATATGGCACGTGAGAAACAACCAAAGCATATGAGAATCAATCAAAACATGATGGAACACGCAGCAAGATGATAGCTTTGTCAGGCTGGACCAAAATGGGCACATAGGGCACTGTACTTACTCAAAAAATTCTTAAAAGATATCTTCAGAAAGAGGACTCAGAGGCCAACATTTTGTCTCAAGGAAGCTAATCCTAAAAGAGACCATAGGCAGGTCGAAAACATTCCCCAAGTACAGGCAAATACATTGGTCAGGTCTGTTCCAGATTCTGGCTAGTGGTACTATAAAATCAATATAAAATCATATAGCTCATGAAAATAAAATCTGAATACATGGTCAGAAAGAGGACTCAGAGGCCAACATTTTGTCTCAAGGAAGCTAATCCTGAAAGAGACCATAGGCAGGTCGAAAACATTCCCCAAGTACAGGCAAATACACTGGTCAGGTCTGTTCCAGATTCTGGCCAGTGGTACTATAAACTCAATATAAAATCATATAGCTCATGAAAATAAAATCGGAATATATGGTCAGAAAGAGGACTCAGAGGCCAACATTTTGTCTCAAGGAAGCTAATCCTAAAAGGGACCATAGGCAGGTCGAAAATATTCCCCAAGTACAGGCAAATACACTGGTCAGGTCTGTTCTAGATTCTGGCCAATGGTACTATAAAATCAATATAAAATCATATAGCTCATGAAAGTAAAATCCAAATACATGGTCAGAAAGAGAACTCAGAGGCCAACATTTTGTCTCAAGGAACCTAATCCTAAAAGAGACCATAGGCAGGTTGAAAACATTCCCCAAGTACATGCAAATACACTGGTCAGGTCTATTTCAGATTCTGGCCAGTGGTACTATAAAATCAATATAATATCATATAGCTCATGAAAATAAAATCCAAATAGATGGTCAGAAAGAGGACTCAGAGGCCAACATTTTGTCTCAAGGAACCTTATGCAAACAGAGGCATCTTCCTAATGCTAGACACCAATCTCAGACATGCATTTGCAGTATACTTTGACTTTGAAAAAAATAACTGATAGAAAGGATGGATCTCCTACCTCAGGCTTCTTCAATCTGTTTTTCTCCTTTGCATCTTCTCATCATCCTCCTTGCTGCTTCTCTGATCCTTCTCTCTTTTTCCTCTAGATCTTCTCTTCTTAACACCTCTCTCTCTCTCTCTCTCTCTCTCTCTCTCTCTCTTTTCTTCTTCTTCTCCGTTATTGGATTTTTTTTCTCTTTTTTCTCTCCTCTTGGATGTCCCTTCCTCTCCTTGGATTCCTTTTTTCTTTTGGATTATATCTCCTAACCCTAAATCTTCCTTTCTTTCACTCTCTCTTTTCTTTCCTTTTTCTTTTCTTTCATTTTCTCAAAGGAAATCCAAAAGGATTTCCTTTTTTTCTTTTTTTTTTCTCTCCTCTTGGACGTCCCTTACTCTCCTTGGATTCCTTTTTTCTTTTGGATTATACCTCCTAACCCTAAATCCTCCTTTCTTTCACTCTCTCTTTTCTTTCCTTTTTCTTTTCTTTCCTTTTCTCAAAGGAAATCTTTTGGATTTCTTTTTTTCTTTTTTTTTCTCCTCTTGGACGTCCCTTCCTCACTTTTTATTCCTTTCTTTTTTTTCCTTTTGGATTATATGCCCTAACAAAATCTTTTGAATCCAAAATATTTTTTCTCTCTTTTCTTTTTCTTTTCTCAAACAAAATATTTTGGATTTTCCTTTTCTTGGATTTTTTTCTTTTCTCCCTCTCTTGGACGTCTCTTCCCTTCCTCTTTGGATTCTTTGTTTTCTTATATATATATATATATATATATATATATATATATATATATTGATATTATATATATTATATATATTAATATATTGATATTATATATATATATATATATCAATATATATATATATATATATTGATATATATATATAATATCAATATATTAATATATATAATATAATATACATATAAGATATATGTATATATTATATGATATATTACAATATATTATACATTATATAATAATATATAAAGAAATACATGCATATATGCCACTATTAATTGGTCCGGATTGACTGGGTTGATTGGATTGGGCCAAGACTGGCTTGGGTTGAGCTGAGTTGACTGGATTGACTGGAATTCACTAGGTTTTCTCTCCTTATCATTTCATTGTTCATTTCCGCTGTCATCCCGCATGGAATTTTTCAATGGCCTCTATTCCAAATTTTTTACGTTCACTTTGTAGAACACTAAAAATGAGGAATATTGGAGCTTGAATCAACTCATTTGGAAATAAAGTGGCCAACCTATGAATTTTTGAAGTTTAAGCGGGCCAATTATCGATAATTTGGCTGACCATTTTGCATGAGACTCTTCGGAGACTTCTATCCGAAATCCTTTACATCCACTTTGTAGAACATCATGAATGAAGAATAGAGGCCTTGGAATCATCTGAATCCGATGTAGAACGACAAAGATATGAAGCTTTGAAGTTCTAACGATAATTTTGCATGAAAGCTTGCATGGGGCCCACTGGTGACTTCTATCGGAAATCCTTTACGTCCACTTTAAAGATGACTAAAAATAAAGAATAATGGTACTTAAACCATATGATTCAGATGTCGGATGTGAAATTCAAACAATCCAACTTACGATAATTTGCATGAAAGCCCCTAGGATTATTTATGATAATTTCATAAACGTCCCTTGTACGTATCATCTGACTAAAATGACCATATCTTCTTCATTTGATATCAGAATTGGGCAATTCTGATATCATTTCGAAGATAATTTCAAGACTTATGCAACCATGCAGATTATAGCCTATGACTTTATTGTGGGGCCCACTGAAAATTTCCTCAAATTCACAGTCAAAAATCCAAACTTTCAATCACCTTTCTTCCTTTTGTTGTCCACACATCAGCAGGACTTTGTTTAGCTGGGATGGCAAAAATGGGGTGCTTACAACTGGTAACCGAGACCCAATAATAGCTTTCAACACTTGTATTTTTTTTTCTTTCTTCCTCTTTAAGCTACTCCACTACAATTGGCTTAAGAAGTGCAGGTGGTTATGCATTCCCATGTTACAATGTAGCTTCGTTTTTGGCATATATCTTTAAAGACATTGATGTTAAAGAGTAAATTTTTTTTTAACAAGAGCTGTATCCAAGGAATTTCAATCAAGACACCTCGCTTCCTGAGGCAGAATGTCCTGTATAGTTCCAAGAACAAAAAACTCTTATATTATTATTTTCTTATTATGATTTTTTTTATAGTACAAGGAGGTCTTAGCTTTATTCAAAGGTTGAAATTATCAACTATAACCATAAAATATTCATCCCTTTAGGAGAGGTAAGATGTAATTTCTAACTTAATTCCCAACTCAAAATACAGCCTAAGTACTATCCTCACATAAGGTTTCATTACTTCGTATGTGATAGTTTCCTAGGTCTCTTTCTCCTTCCTCTTTTGTGTCAAAACCATAGAAATAGTGATTGATTTTCTCGAAAATCAAAGTTAAAAAGTTAAAATTTACAATGAAAGCTCAAAATTCATTTTTTTTAATGAAATTTCAACCCTTCCCCCATACTTAAATCATGCATTGTCCTCAATGTATACAGAAAAATAAAAGACAAGGACAAGGGGAAGAAAAAACTCCCTGAATCAAGGATCAGTGTAAAAAGGCTCATGGAGATCCATGACTTCTTCAGTGGAGTCGTGTGGAAGCTCCAAAAATGGCTTCAAACACTAGCCATTCACTTTGCTGGTTGCACCTGTACCTGGATTTAAAATCTCAATTGCACCCGATGAGAAAATATTTTAAACAATATAAGGGCCCTCCCAATCGGATCTAAGTTTAGCAGGAAAAATATACAAACGAAAATTATAAAGCAAAACCTTGTCACCAGGGGTAAAAGACTTCCGAAGGATATGTCTGTCATGATAAGCCTTGGTCTTGTCTTTATAGATGCGGGCACTGTCGTGGGTATCATTTATCAATTCATCCAACTCAGAGAGCTAGAGTCCTCTATGAGTGCTAGCATCTGACAAATCAAAATTTTATTTCTTAATTGCCCAAAATGCCAGATGTTCCAATTCGACTGGTAGATGGCAGGATTTTCCATACACCAAACGGTAAGGGGATTGACCAAGAATGGTCTTGAAAGCAGTTCTATAAGCTCACAAAGCATCTATGAGGCAAATGGACCAATCCTTACGAGTAAGATTGATAGTTTTTTTCAAAATTTGCTTGATTTTTTAATTGGACACTTCAACCTATCCACTAGTCTGAGGGTGGTAAGGGGTTGCCAATTTATGGGTAATACCATATTTTCGAACAAGGACCTCAAATGGTTTGTTACAGAAGTGTTTTCCCCTATCGCTAATGATAGCTCGAGGGGTACCAAATTGGGAGAATATATTCTCCTTTAAAAATTTAATGACTACCTTGTGGTCATTGGTCTTAGTAGCAACAGCTTCTATCCATTTGGACACGTAGTCCACAGCTAGCAAGATATACTCATTCCCAAAAGACTTTGGGAACGGACCCATAAAAGCAATACCCCAAACATCAAAAACTTCAACCACCGGAATTGGGTTTAGTGGCATCATATTCCGCTTGGTAATGCGGCCTAAAGACTGACAAGAAAGGCATGCCTTACAGTAATTAAAGGCTTCCTTAAAAAGACTAGGCCAGTAGAATCCAGACTGTAAAACCTTGGCTACGGTCTTATTTGGCCCAAAGTGGCCACCACACGCCTGATCATCACAATTAGACAGCACAGATTGTTGTTCATGGTCAGGTACACATCTCCTGATAATCTGATCAGGGTAAATCTTGAACAGATATGGATCGTCCCAAAAATAGTGCTTGACTTGGGAATGAAATCTATACCTATCCTGGGCAGACCAATGGGAAGGGGTCACACCCGTTGACTGGTGAATCGATAGTCAAAGAATTAGACAGTCGGGATTAGTGGTCAGCAACCAGATTTTCTATTCCTAGTTTATCCCTAATCTCTAAGTCAAACTCTTGTAAAAGCAAAACCCATCTAATGAGACGAGCTTTGGCATCCTTTTTCTGCAAGAGATGCTTGAGAGCGGCATGATCCGTATACACAATGACATGGGATCCTATCAAGTAGGCATGAAATTTCTCTAAAGTGAATACAACAGCTAAGAATTCCTTTTCAGTGGTGGTGTAATAAAGCTGTGCATCGTTTAAAGTCCTACTTGCATAACAAATTACATGGGCTAACTTATTGATTCGTTGCCCAAGGACAGCTCCTAATGTAAAATCAGAAACATCACACATAAGCTCAAAGGGCTTTGTCCATATGGGTGCCTGAATAACAGGGGCAGTGGTCAAAATCTTTTTGAGTTGATTAAAACTCTCAAGACAGACATCATTAAAATCAAAGAGCTGGTCTTTAGCAAGCAAAGAGGTGAGAGGACAAGCAATTTGACTAAAATCTTTAATGAACCTCCGATAGAAATCACCATGTCCTAGAAAGGAGCGAATGTCCTTAACAAATTTGGGAACAGGTAGCTTTTCAATCAATTCTACTTTGGCTCTGTCAACTATGATCCCATCTTTGGAAATGATGTGACCCAACACTATGCCCTGTTTTACCATGAAGTGGTATTTCTCCCAATTTAAAACTAAATCTTTCTCTGTACACCTGACAAGAACTAAGGAAAAATTATGTAGGCAATCAGAAAAAGTAGACCCATGCACAGAAAAATCATCCATGAATATTTCTAAATATTGCTCTACCATATCTGAGAAGATGCTCATCATGCACCTTTGAAAAGTGGCAGGGGCATTGCATAGCCCAAAGGCATTCGTCGGTAAGCATAGGTTTCGTAGGGGCATGTGAAAGTGGTCTTGTGTTGGTCAGCTAAGGCAATGGGGATTTGATTGTAACCGGAGTATCCATCTAAGAAGAAATAGTATTCATGTCCGGCCAACCTCTCTAACATTTGGTCAATGAAAGACAAAGGGAAATGATCCTTCCACGTTGCCATATTCAGCTTTTTGTAGTCTATGCAGACTCTCCATCCTGTTTGGATACAGGTTGGAATCAATTCATTGTCAGCATTAGCAACTACAGTGACTCCTGACTTCTTTGGTACCACATGTACCGAATTTACACATTCACTGTCAGATATGGGATATATGATCCCATGAGCTAAGCACTTTAGAATCTCTTTCTTAATGGCTTCCTTCATCACAGGATTTACCCGTCTCTAAGGTTCCCTTGAGGGGTTGGTATCTTCCATAAGGTGTATATGATGCTGAACAATAGTGTCACACCCCAATTCCAGCTGAACCAGAAGTGTGAGTGAACCGGCTCTAAACCACAGTTCACACCAAGATCTCAATAGACCGTATCAACCAATCATTCCCAAGCAATCTAACTTAATCAAAGACTAATACATAGCAACGAAATAAAATAAATGAACTGAGATCTATGTGGTAATTTAAAATAATTATTCAACTTATTCCATCATCCATAAAATTTAAATAATAATTATTACAATGCTTTAACAGAAAATAAATCAATCACTGAGAGAAGACACAGAACGAGCACTTGCATGACACATCATGCTCGTCTTCCACTATCTAGGAGTCCAGGGCAGCCACCGTGTTGTAAGCTGGAGCAGACATAAAGTCCTCCACCGTATACCCTGCATCAAGATTGGGAAAGAAATATTTATATATTTGGGTGAGCTCACAACTTAGCTCAGTAAGTACAAGACCAATGCAACATACAAAATGCATGAGATAACATTACAAATTGGGTCAGGTATAACTTGCAAATATGCTATGGTAAGGTTTGGCGGCCACCGCACCTCCATGCACGAGATTGTGAGCACACCCAATAGTCAGACACCTACCACACAACTGTTGTTGCCCCACATCACTCACTCCGGTATGGAGATAGGACTCGAGTCTGGCGGGGAGGAAGAACCACAATCCCACGTCCTCCCCCTGATACCCCACACCGTACCAGTACCTAAACCCCTACTGGAAAGGGCTTGCAAGTGGGTTCCGTTTCTAACCAGTCCTAAATGTCAATACAGTATTAATGGCCTTACCCTAGCACGGCTCCCTACGACATAGAGATAGGGCTCGAGTCTGACGACCAGGAAGAACCACAATCCCACGTCCTCCCCCTAATACCCTATTCGCACCAAGTCTGCTAAAGTAAAAGGTTATATGACCCTACCCCAACACAACTCTCTACGACATAGGGATAAGACTCGAGTCTGGTGGGCAGGAAGAACCACAATCCCATGTCCTTCCCCTGATATCCTATTCGCACTGAGTTTGCTAAGGTAGAAGGCGATACGAGAAAAGTGTTAGCTGTGGATATATCCAGGGCACACCCCCGTTCACATTCCACATACTAACTAAAACATACACATGCCTAACATCCAACAATCCTAGCATATGAAATGCATGAGTAGATAATAATAAAAGAGACAACTACATGGCATGTGAGATGCACAAACATCAAGCAATCAGATAAACATAAAATTATTCACAAGGTTTACTATTCTTTAATTAATTAGAGTTTGGGGTCTTGTCCCTTACCTGACGCCTGATAACAATCACGCTCTGTGTCACAGGGTTCACTCACATTGTCTATAGGTCCTACATAATCATATTCAAATGTTAAAATCCATTTATTAAGGTTACAGAGGTCAGAACCAGGTTTGGCCAAGCAAACCAGGCTCAGGAGGCATACCGGTCGCAGGTACCGGTCTCAGTATAGTGAGACCGGTATGTGCCACTGGTATGTATACCGATTGCAGTATATACCGGTTGCACATAGGTGAGACCGGTATGTGCCTCCGGTATACACCACAGGCCCATACCGTCGGACCTTGTGTCCCACCGGTATAGTACGTGGTTTGGATCTGAGAGCAATGTCTCGGATCTCCCTTCCTTGTTGGTATCGGCTAAGTTTTCTAGGGTTTCTCCTAATCCATTCTAAGGTTCAAATACTATGTTGGTCTTTTGATTTCGACTAGAATGCCGTATCAAGTCTAGGTTAGATCCGAATGAGAAAACTAATGAAAATCCTAGGCTTTTTGGATCGCTGCGCCGCTTCGCGGCTCGGATCCGACATCCTAATATTACTAATAGTATAGAGCACTATCCGGCGGTGTTCGTCGATTGGCGACGTGCTCCTCCACTGAAGTCTCCTTCCTGGGCGGCCTCTTCCTCCTTGCTCCTTCTCAACTCTTCTCCAGAATGCTAGGGTTTGAGAAGGATCAATGGAGTGGGATCATCCCTATAAATAGAAGAGGGCCGTTCTTAGGAAGGTTTTCCATGGTTGGAAACTTTCCAAGTTTTCATTCGGAGTGAGGGACCCGCTGGAGTCCGTCTCCCGCAGAAAATAAGTATACCGATCGCACATACCGGTTTGAGTGACTCAGACCGGTATACTCGGATCGGTATACCATACCGGTTGCACTATACCGGTCTGACGGTCTGACTGAGTCAGACCGGTATAATTAGACTGGTATGAGTTTTATCAATTTTGAATGGTTCTTGTACCTGAAATTTTGCGTGGTTCATCACTTGGCTTCACCTTCCGCTCCGGCTATGATTGGGACACCTGTCATCATATAAAACCATGGTTTAGACCCGGTTTTAGAATACAGTTCTTACAACTCTACCACCCTTAAAAGAAATTTCATCCCCGAAATTTGCATGTAGGTCTCACAATTCCCCCTCCCTTAAAAGAAATTTTGTCCCCAAAATTGTACGTACCTTCAGAGTCGAAAAGATGAGGGTATTCTTGTCGCATGGCATCCTCCTCCTCCCAAGTAATTTCTTCTACATCCTGACTTTTCCAAACGACCTTGACGTAGTGGATAGCTCGCCTTCGAAGCTGTTGTACCTTTTTACTAATGAGTTGGATTGGCACCACCTCAAAGGTTAAGTCTTCTGTCAAATCTGGGGGGTCTGCAACAAGAATGTGTAAAGGGTCTCTCACGTACTTCTTTAGTAAGGACACGTGAAAGACGTTATGGACGCTAGACATTGCTGGTGGCAACGCAAGTTGATAGGCCACTTTACCGCATCGGGATAGAATTTCATATGGTCCCACATATCTAAGACATAGTTTTCCTTTTCTGCCGAACCACTTCAGACCTCTTACTGGTGACACCTTCAAGAAAACTTTATCACCAATCATGAATTCCAGGTCTCGACGCCTGTTGTCAGCATAGTGCTTTTGACGCACCTGAGCTGTTTTTACTTAGTTCTTGATTTGATCTACTGCCTTGCAGGTTTCTTCTACAAATTCTGGTCTGACGGTCCTTCTTTCTCCAACTTCGTCCCATAATAATGGTGTCCGACATTTCTTGCCATACAAGGCCTCATATGGGGCCATCTGGATCGTAGACTGGTAACTGTTGTTATATGCAAACTCAATGAGGGAATGTTTCTCATCCCAAGCCCCCTTAAAGTCGATAGCACATGCACGAAGCATATCTTCTAGAATTTGGATGGTCCTCTCTAACTGCCCATCCGTTTAAAGGTGGAAGGCTGTACTGAACTTTAGTTTTGTCCCCATTGCCTTCTGTAGCCCCTCCCAGAACTTCGATGTGAAGCGTGGATCTCTATCAGATACTATGCTCTCTGGGACACCATGCAGTCTGACTATATTGTCCACATACAATCTTGCCAACTTATCCATGGTATATTACGGTCTGACTGGGATAAATCTGACGGTCTTGGTGGGGCGATCTACAACTACCCAAACAGCATTCACTGACCTTGGAGTCATAGGTAGACCAGTAACAAAATCCATGGTATTACAATCCCATTTCCATGCCAGCTCAGGTAACGATTGCAATAATCCTGCAGGCATCTGTCTTTCTGCTTTGACTTGCTGGCAGTTTAAACATTGAAACACATATCGGGCCACATCTGCTTTCATACCCCTCCACCAGTATCATCTCTTTAGGTCATAGTACATCTTGGTGCTCCCAGGATGTACTGAATATGGAGTAGAGTGAGCTTCCAACATGATTCGGTTTTGGATTTCCAGATCTTCATTCTCAGGTACACATAAACGCCCATGATATCTGAGTACCTTGTCTTCATCCAAGGTGAAATCAGGGTTGGCTTGACCCTTTTCCAAATCTTCTTGAACTGTCCTGAGGTATGGGTCCTGTAGGACTGCTGCCTTTATTTCTTCCTTCAAGTCGGGCAAAATCTTCAATGCTGCAAACATAAGGGTAAACTGGTGTATCAACCCTTGCTCAATAGGATCATCTGCTGACTTTATTAAGAGCTGTTCTTCATCCTCTGATGGGCCAGAAACAGCAGCACACAATGCTGCATTTGTACTTGGTCCCGCTTCAGGGTTCAATGCCCATTTCCTGCTCAGCGCATCAGCTACAATTAGCTCAAGTATCACCCCAATTCTAGACTAACCAGAATGATGTGATGAACCATCAATAAATCAATGGTTCAACCAGGATCTCACTCAGGCTATCCCACATATGATAAACCAAAACACATTCCACAATAATTAGAGGTAATAAAGTAAATAGCGGAAGGCTTACAGATAATGAACTGAGGTATATTCATGAAAAATAATTAATATTCTATTTATTTCCAAGTAACCAAAACATAACTTAATACATATTACAATATTCAAATACGAAAATTAAACACTAAACGTATCCATCGTTGAAACGCTCGCTTAACGAATCATGTTCCTCCTCCACATCTTGCTCATCATGGCGTGTTGACATAATCTTCAATCATAATACCTGCAACATCAGAAACTAAAAGATTTGTGCGCACGAGGGTCAGCTCTCCAACTTGAGCTCAGTGAGTAAACAAAACAATGCAATAATACATATGCATGCGATTCAATTCATATCTTTGGTCTGGTTTTACGTTTGCACTGTGCTATAGAAAGGATAGGTGGCCACCGCACCTCTATGCACGAAAGTGTGGATACGCCCGGTGAACCTCTCACCGTCGCCCACAACACCCACAATGAACATTGTACACGAAGGTCACGTTTATCGCTGCACAACTTCATACCAACAAATAAACCTCTGATGGCTAGGGCTGCAAACGGGGCTCGCTACTAACCAATCCTAATGTCAAACATTGTATCCAAGGCCTCACCCCAGCATCCCTCAGAGCACCCGTAGAGATAGAGCTAAGGCCTCCCGGTAGAGTATAGGACTCAAGGACCGAGACCCTCCTTGATGCCCTACGTCGCAATAGTTCTACTAAGGTAATGGCGATACGACGATGCTAATGCACAAGACTTGAGTTAGAGATAGCGCTAAAGTGCCCGGATTAAACACCGCCTAACACTTCCCCTGATGCCCTACTCGCATCAAGCACACTAAACACACATAAACAATCACATGCCTATTCCTATCATCATCATCATCATCTTTTTATCAACAATAAAGTAAATATGCATGAAACAATAATAGAAATATTGGATGACATGTTACATGCACATTACAAGCATACTCGCATAGAATCAAGCATGGCATTGGACTCAAGAAAATAAAAGTAGTTTGTTATTATTCAGTTAATGTAGGTCTTGTTTCCTCACCTTAGCTTGCTAGTAGATCCTCTTTCAAGCTTTAAGAATCACCTTTATATTGTTAATATATTGCTAGAAGACCTAACAAAGCCGATAGAATTTATTTAGATTTTATTCCAATTTTTCTAACTTACTGTTAACTATAGGGTCGATGCTAGGGTCGGATCTGCCATCGACCCTAGGTGCGACCCCCCATAGTTTGAGTCAAAAATATCAGATTTCGTTCTCTCTTTCATGGTTGGGTCCTATGGCTTACTTCCACAATCCATTCTATACATGTTCTATGGTTTAGAACTATACTTTATTCACCTACATGGTTTTAATGATCTCCTCCATGGTTTCCATTGAAACGAAACCATGGATGGATGATTTGGATTCCTCCTAGATAATCCCCTCTTCATTATCTACTCTAAGGTTTTAATAAATTCATGGAGATAGTATCCATACCTGAGAAGTATGTTTCTTCCTCTGAATCCCTTCTCCTTGGTCTTCTTCTCCACTTTCCTTCTCTTCTCCTTCTCTTCCTTCTCTTCTCTTTCTCTCAATCCAATTAGGGTTGTAAAAGGAGTGAAAGAGGCTTAGGGATGTCCTATTTATAGAGTGAAACTTTCCAAAATAAGTCTCATTGAGTTTAGGAAAGGTTCCAATTGAAATTAGGAAGGTTTCCTAATTTTCGATTCGTGCTGTTTTTTCCTGATTACTGAGGGTCGATAAGAGGGTCGATGAGAGGGTCGACCCCCCTGCTACCCGTGGTTGAGGGTCGATGAGGGGGTCGGACCTGTCTATTAAGACATGCGACCCTACCCTTATTTTGACTGTTTTGGTAAATTTTCATATTGGGTCTTGGGTTTCTTCACACACTTGGTCCCCTTGGCTCGACCATGATATGTAGACGGTTCACGACATGAAATGTAAGGTTAGACCGGGTTCATGGCGTGCGGGTCTTACAACTCCATCACCCTTAAAAAAAAATTCATCCTCGAAATTTGAACGTATGGATCTTACAACTCCCCCATCCTTAAAATAAATTTTATCCTTAAAATTTGAATTTACTTCGGAGTCACTAGGTGGGAATTCTATTTTTGCATTGCATCTTCTTCTTTCCATGCCGTCTTCTCCACGTCTTGTCTTCGTCAGATTATCTTCGTATAATTGATACCAAGTTTTTAAGGTGTTGTACCTTTCAACTAGTGAACTAGGCTGGTACCACTTCAATAGTTAAATCTTCTATTTAATCCAGTGATTCCGTGGTCAATACTTTTGATATGGATCTCCAATGTACTTCTTCAATAGAGACACACGAATACATCATGCACACTAGACATGGATAGCAGTAACGCCAATTGATATGCAACTTTTCTACGTCTCTCTAGAGTTTATAAGATCCGACGCATATATAGAATACTACTTTCCTTCTTGTCTAATCATTTCAAACTATGCATAAGTGATATCTTCAAAAATACTTTGTCACTAATGGCGAACTCAAGGTCTTGGTGTCTATTCTGACAATCCTGAGCTATCCTGCCCCTTTTCTTTGATCTTGTCTGTCACTCGATAGTTTTCTTCATTAGACTTAGGTTTCCAAAATTCTTCATTCACCAACTTTATTTCAAAATAAAGGAATTTGACATTTCTATCATACCATGCTTGATAGGTGACATTTACATGGTAGCTTAATAGCAACTTCAATTCACGGTAACTTCTCAACTCAAGTTCCTTGAAATCAATTTCATAAACTCGGGGCATATCTCTTAGGATTTGTATAGTCCGCCCCGACTGTCCGTCGGTTTAAGGTAAAATGTGGTACTAAATTTCAACTTTGTTCCCATTGTTTCCTGTAGATTCTTCCAAAACTTCAAGATAAAGCATGAGCTTCTGGCCGATACTAAGCTCTCATGCATACCATTCAATCTGACAATACTATCCATATATAGCTTAGTTAGCCACTCCAAAGCATACCGAGGTTGTATCGCAATGGAATAAACTATCTTCATAATGCGATCAACAATCACCCAAACTGCGTCAATCGATCAGTGGTATACCGATGACATAGTTCATTGTAATGCAGTTCCACTTTCAGACTGGCTCCGATAGTTATTATAGTAAGTCATGCTGGTCTTTGTCTTTCAGCCTTTACTTGCTGATAATCCAGACACTAGAACACGCACTACACCACCTTTGTTATCATTCCTCTTTACCAATACAATCTCTTCAGCTCATGATACATATTGGTACTCTAGGATGTCCTGAATATTGAGTACAATGGGCTCTTATCATTATCCTCTTCCTGACATCCGAATCTTTATCTTCAGGTATTCAGAATCTACCACTGTATCTGAGTACCGTCTCCGCATCCAAAATAAGTCAGGTTTGGTTTTCCTTTCTCCAAATCTCTTTGCATTGTTCTTATATACAGATCTAACAAAATTGCTACTTTTACTTCATCCATTAATTCAAAGATGACCTTTAATGTACTGAACGCAAGCGAGGAATTATTGCTCCATAAGTTCATCCATATGTTTTCGCTTAATTGGATCATCCCTAGCTTCTATTATATGTTACTCTTTTTCCAAATCTGAATCTATTGCTGCAGAACATAAGGCAACATTTATACTCGGTCCTTCTTCAGACCTCATAATCCCTTTTTGCGTAAGGCCTTAGCTACTACATTAGCCTTGCTCGGGTGACACTGAATATCACAGTCTTAATCCTTGGGCAATTTCAGCTATTTTATCCTCATGTTCAACTCTTTCTGGTGAAGAGATAAATAAACTCTTGTATTCCCATTAAATCCAACATTCTTTTCCGTATAGATAATGTCTCCAAGTTTTGATTGCATAATTCATCATCGATAATTTCAGGTCATGAGTAGGGCAACTCTTCTCATGCTCTTTCAGTTTTCTTAAAGCATATGAAATCACTTATTTACCTTGCATTATCTCGCATCTTAGATCCAATCCGAAAGCTTCAATGTATAGGGTAAAAGGTTTCCTGGTGTACAACGATCAAGGTGAGAGTTGATATCAACCATTCTTTACACTGGTCAGTCCAATTGAACTCATCTCCCTTCCTGGTTAGCTTGGTAAGAGGTTTTGCGATCTTAGAGTGGTCCTCCGAAAATCATCTGTAATAACCAGCTAAACTCAAGAAACTTCTGATCTTCGCAATATTCTTCAGGTGTTTCTCACCATACAATTGCTTCTATCTTAATAGGGTCCATTTTAATCCCTTTTTATGATGCTACGTGATCTAAGAAGATCACTTTATTTAATCAGGTTTCATATTCCTTGGAATTGGCAATAAGCTTTTTACTTCTCAACTGTTGTGAAGCTGTTCTAAAATCCATTGTATGAGTTGCTTCATTCTTGGAATCAACCAAATATCATCTATGAAAACTATGACCGACGTGTCCAACATGTCATGAAACACCCAGTTCATCAGTTCCATAAAAGTTGTAAGGGCATTTGTTAATCCAAACGTCAAAATCGATAACTCATAATGTCCAATCTCGATTCTAACAGCTATCTTTGAGATATTTCTGTCCAAATTCTTCCGCTGATGCTATCTTGATCGAAGATCAATCTTAGAAAATACCTTTGCTCCTTGCAACTATTTAAACAAGTCATCGATCTGAGGTAGTAGATATCGATTCTTGATCTTGAACTTGTTTAGTTCCCGGTAGTCTATGCATAATCTGACACTACCGTCCTTCTTCTTCACGAATTGCATTGGCGTTCCCTGTGATGCAATACTTAGCCGATTAGAACCCTTGTCTAATAACTCTTGTAGTTGAGTCTCAATTCCTTCAACCCCATAGGAGCTTTCTCTATGGTGCATTTGACACAAGTATCGTCCTTGGTAACAAGTCGATGACGAACTCGGTCACTTAATCAGATGGTAACCCGATAAGTTTCCTGGAAATACATCAAAAAATTCACGCATCACATCAATATCTTTCATCTGTGGTGCTTCTTTGGTAATGTATACCACAAGATACCATATATCCAACTTCTTTCTGTTCAAAGCATCTCTTCGCCTTTAGCATAGAGAGGATCAGCTTCCGCTTCCTAGGCAATAGGCTTCCAATGAAACCAAATTATATGCCATCTTTATTCTTGAATGATAACCTCTTCTATGCACATAATAACTTTGTAGAGTGTTGAAACAACCAGTCTATCCCCAAGATGACGTCAAAGTTTGCCATCTCAAGTCTAATTAGGTTGCATCCAAATTTCACCCATCCATACGATTTGGACATTGTTCATAACACTCATCTAATACAACATTTAGTCCAAAAGGGCTTGAACTAGCAAAATCTAGTATTAAGGTCTTAAGAGCTTGTCTAGTTCCTTCATCTCTTATGATTTTTCAAAGACTATCGTCAAAATCTCATATTGCACTCATTAGCTTATATTTCTTTTATCCTTGCTGTTCTACCCTGATCTCTCTTTCATATACCTCAAAAATATCTTATGATTGTTACTTCATATCCCAAGTCTATCTATAAGCATTAGGGTATATGCTTATAAATTCATTAATTCAGCCAAACTCTTTTGGTCTTTTCTTAATCATATCACTCAATATTGGGCATAACTCAATTATCATTGTATTAAACCGAGTACTATTAATGCCATGATTTTTTTGACTTTATCCTTGTATCCACTCTTAGCTTTGCCTTTAGGAATCTTCTACCTTGTCAAAATTCATACCGATATAGTCATCCTTAACTCTAATTGAGTGTTATCTATTTCTTTACTGGCTACTCTTGATAGTTCTCACTTTTGCTCATGCACTCTTTTATAGACATGACTCATATCCATCCATTTAAAAATATCAAAATAGATTCTCCATTACTTCATTGGAGGTCTCTTGGCTATAGCATTTAATCTGAATCCAATCATCTTTCTTCCAATCATTCCATTATCACTACACATCTTTATCAACAATGATCAGGGAGTGTATAAATCAGAATGTTTGTCCAAAACAATTCATTTCCTTCTTTCAATTTAGCATAATGGCAACACTTGCTTTATCTAGTGAACCTAGGTTTAAAGGATCAGGAGTAAATCTATGGTAATCCAATCGGGATCCAAAGGTCGTTAGGTTGCACGGTGGTCCAAATACATGGAATAGAGGTTTTTCATTTCTTAACCTCATGGTTACAGGTTCTATCGAATATATAATGCCATTGGTCGAGGCACTACAGGAGTAAATCTGGAGAAAGATTTCGCACATCAGTAAATAAGGTATAATCTGGAGAAAAATTTTGTACATCAATAAATCAGGTGTAAATCGAAAAGATGTACGCTCAACATGATTAAACATTTAACTATTCGTTCAGTTCACATCTCTGTTCATGTGGTCGATCATGAGAGTGGCTAAGATTGGTATAATCAGGACTACTACTAAAGAAACAATATCTATGACTTCAATTGACAGGTTAAATCAAGAAGGTATCCTGTCAAGGTATGAGAATTAAAATCTGGTATGTGCATCCTCTATAATTATAAGAGTAAATCAATAATGCACCGCATTCTATATAAACTATCCTGCCATATGGTCACAATAGATTCGATCTTTGCTGAAAATGTTTGAGGCTTCATCTTTAGAAAATATTCCTCAACCCCTGTTGGATCATTCTGTCATAATGCAGCTATCCCATACTTTGGTGGCTGATAAGGGTAACCACCTTGATACACTGCTTGTTGTGCACCAAACTTCTGCACGGGGTTGTGCATTACTGGGACTTGCTATATGGTAGGCACTGTGTTATAGTTAACAGGTGTTGGGGTACAGTGTTGCTACCAATTGGTACCGTACTTGGTTTGACTCAGAGGTGTTGATGTGGCATCGGCAACTTGGGTAGTAATTCACATAGCAACTTGCATAGTCGGTCTCATCTGTTGTTGCTCTTGTATTTTATTGGGCCAAGTTTATTACAACCATAGCCAAGGTATTTGGTAGTCCAGGTGGTTGGCTGGAGTGGCCTGGTTGTTCACTTTTTTAATTCGATACAGTCTGATTATCTACTCAGATGAGTTTTTATTATCCATTCTCGACCCTGATAGTGGTGGGGTCAAGTTGCAACCTCTTCTTAATGCTCAACGGGTAATGGATCAACTTGTGGTGGATCTCACTTTGAGTTTCCATGTCACCCAGAGTATAGCTTTATCTTCTTGTAGTTACTCTTATTTTTAATATAGGGCCGTTACTCTCCTATCTCTGTTGGATTCGGCCCGAGATCTTTCCCTTTACCTTTGTAGGGAATTAGGCATTACTAGCCATTTTTTCCTTCCTTAGTCATACATCGAGTTTCACATCTTGTGAGTACTAACTCGGTATTCAATTTTCTGCTTTACAGAAGCTCCCTTCTTGCTACTGTACTATATCCTTGTATACTTGGATAACTACCCAACTTATAGATAATACCCTATATTATTTATTTATTAGGATAATTTTTTGGTCTTCTCTTTCTGTTTGAGTGTATATATATGGTTCCACATTTTATATGTACATTATCGTCTTGTTTAATTTCTGTCTCAATCAACACAGGTGCTTATGGTTTGTTTGTATTAAAGCTTTTAATTTATCCTAACTCAGTTCATGGACTCCAGTGGAAGTTCAGGTTTAATGGGTAAGGCCTACGAGAGCTCTGATACAAAGTTGTCACACCCCAATTCTGGACTAACCAGAATGATGTGATGAACCGTCAATAAACCAACAGTTCAACCAGGATCTCACTCAGGCTATCCCACATATGATAAACCAAAACACTTTTCACAATAATCAGAGGTAATAAAGTAAATAGCGGAAGGCTTACAGATAATGAACTGAGGTCTATTCATGATAAATAATTAATATTCCATTTATTTCCAAGTAACCAAAACATAACTTAATACATATTACAATATTCAAATACGAAAACTAAACACTAAACGTATCCATCGTTGAAACGCTCGCTTAACGAATCATGTTCCTCCTCCACAGCTTGCTCATCATGGCATGTTGACATAATCTTCAATCATAATACATACAACATCAGAAACTAAAAGATTTATGCGCACGAGGGTCAGTTCTCCAACTTGAGCTCAGTGAGTAAACAAAAAAATGCAACAATACATATGCATGCGATTCAATTCATATCTTTGGTCTGATTTTACGTTTGCATTGTGCTATAGAAAGGATAGGTGGCCACCGCACCTCTATGCACGAAAGTGTGGATACGCCCGGTGAACCTCTCACCGTCGCCCACAGCACCCACAATGAACATTGTACACGAAGGTCACGTTTATCACTGCACAACTTCATACCAACAAATAAACCCCTGATGGCTAGGGCTGCAAATGGGGCTCGCTACTAACCAATCCTAATGTCAAACATTGTATCCAAGGCCTCACCCCAGCATCCCTGAGAGCACCCGTAGAGATAGAGCTAAGGCCTCCCGATAAAGTATAGGACTCAAGGACCGAGACCCTCCTTGATGCCCTACGTCGCAATAATTCTACTAAGGTAATGGCGATACGACGATGCTAATGCACAAGACTTGAGTTAGAGATAGCGCTAAAGTGCCCGGATCAAACACCGCCTAACACTTCCCCTGATGCCCTACTCGCATCAAGCACACTAACCACACACAAACAATCACATGCCTATTCCTATCATCATCATCATCATCATGTTATCAACAATAAAGTAAATATGCATGAAACAATAATAGAAATATTGGATGACATGTTATATGCACATTAGAAGCATATTCGCATAGAATCAAGCATGGCATTGGACTCAAGAAAATAAAAGTAGTTTGTTATTCTTCAGTTAATGTAGGTCTTGTTTCCTCACCTTAGCTTGCTAGTAGATCCTCTTTCAAGCTTTAAGAATCACCTTTATATTGTTAATATATTGCTAGAAGACCTAACAAAGTCGATAGAATTTAATTAGATTTTATTCCAATTTTTCTAACTTACTGTTAACTGTAGGGTCGATGCTAGGGTCGTATCTGCCATCGACCCTAGGTGCGACCCCCCCATAGTTTGAGTCAAAAATATCAGATTTCGTTCTCTCTTTCATGGTTGGGTCATATGGCTTACTTTCACAATCCATTCTATACATGTTCTATGGTTTAGAACTATACTTTATTCACCTACATGGTTTTAATGATCTCCTCCATGGTTTCCATTGAAACGAAACCATGGATGGATGATTTGGGTTCCTCCTAGATAATCCCCTCTTCATTATCTACTCTAAGGTCTTAAGAAATTCATGGAGATAGTATCCATACCTGAGAATCCCTTCTCCTTGGTCTTCTTCTCCACTTTCCTTCTCTTCTCCTTCTCTTCCTTCTCTTCTCTTTCTCTCAATCCAATTAGGGTTGTTAAAGGAGTTAAAGAGGCTTAGGGATGTCCTATTTATAGAGTGAAACCTCCCAAAATAAGTCCCATTGAGTTTAGGAAAGGTTCCAATTGAAATTAGGAAGGTTTCCTAATTTTCGGTTCGTGCTGTTTTTTCCCGATTACTGAGGGTCGATAAGAGGGTTGATGAGAGGGTCGACCCCCCTGCTACCCGTGGTTGAGGGTCGATAGTGAGGGTCGATGAGGGGGTCGGACCTGTCTATTAAGACATGCGACCCTACCCTCATTTTGACTATTTTTTGGTAAATTTTCATATTGGGTCTTGGATTTCTTCACACACTTGGTCCACTTGGCTCGACCATGATATGTAGACGGTTCACGACACGAAATGTAAGGTTAGACCGGGTTCATGGCGTGCGGGTCTTACAATACTGAATGTCACAGTTGTAGTCCTTGAGTAATTCTAACCACCTCCTCTGACTCATGTTCAGGTCTTTTTGGGTGAAAAGATAGGTCAGGCTTTTGTGATCAGACTTAATCAGGAATTTCTCACCATACAGATAATGCCTCCAAGTCTTGATAGCATGAATGACCGCTGCCAATTCTAGGTCATGTGTAGGGTAGTTCTTCTCATGCTCTTTCAGCTGTCTTGAGGCATAGGCTATCACCTGTTCTCCTTGCATCAACATACAACCCAGTCCCAAACCTGAAGCATCTGTATATAGTGTGAATGGATGGTCTGGAGCTGGAATAGTCAATATAGGTGCTGATACAAGTCTTGACTTCAATGTCTGGAAGCATTTCTCACATTCTTTAGTCCATATAAATTTCTCCCCCTTTTTGGTCAACCTGGTGAGTGGGACAGAAATCTTGGAATAGTCCTCCACAAACCTTCTATAGTATCCAGCTAAGCCCAGGAAACTACGAATTTCAGCAACTATCTTCGGCGCCTCCCATCCTACTATGGCAGAAATTTTACTGGGATCGACCTTGATTCCTTCAGCAGACACCACGTGACCAAGAAAGGCCACTTCATTTAACCAGAATTCATATTTCTTGAATTTTGCATAAAGCTTCTCTCTCCTCAGTCTTTGTAATGCTGCTCTTAGATGCGCTGCATGTGTCTCCTGGTCCTTGGAGTATACTAAAATATCGTCGATGAACACGATAACCGATGTATCCAACATGTCATGGAATACCCGGTTCATTAGCTCCATGAATGATGCAGGTGCATTAGTCAACCCAAAGGACATCACAAGGAACTCATAGTGTCTATAACGCGTCTTGAAAGCTGTCTTGGGGATGTCTGCTTCCTTAATCTTGAGTTGATGATTCCCTGACCTCAGATCAATCTTCGAAAATACACTCGAACCTTGTAATTGGTCAAACAAATCATCTATTCTTGGTAGTGGGTACCTGTTCTTGATAGTGAGCTTATTTAATTCTCGATAGTCCATACAAAGACGTACGCTACCATCTTTTTTCTTGACAAAGAGCACAGGTGCTCCCCAAGGTGAGATACTAGGCCTTATAAATCCCTTGTCTAACAGTTCTTGCATCTGAGTTTTTAACTCTTTCAACTCGGTAGGTGCCATCCTGTAAGGTGCTTTAGACACAGGTGCTACCCCTGGTAGGAGGTCTATCACAAACTCAGTAGCTCTGTCTGGTGGCAAGCCGGGTAGGTCTTCTGAAAATACATCAGGAAATTCCCATACTACTTTGATGTCCTCCATTTTTGGCAAGTCAGCGGTCACATCCACCATTGATACGAGGTATCCTACCCCCCCTTTCTCTAAACACTTCTTTGCTTTTAGGGCTGAGAGTATAAGTTTTCTCTTTCTAGGCAGCCTAGCCCCTTTAAAGTTGAACTCTGACCCTTCACTGTCCTTGAACACCAACTTCTTCTCAGCACATAATAGGTTTGCTGAATGTTTAGATAACCAGTCTGCCAAGAATGACATCGAAATCTGACATCTTCAGCTGGACTAGATTGGCTTCCAATTCTCGTCCTTCAATAAGCACTAGGCAAGGACCATAATATTCTTCTAATACTACCTCCATTCCCATGGGAGACCGAACTAACAGACTTGGTTGTAGAGTCTTGATGGGTTGATCTAGTCATTTTTCGAATGACACTGACACAAAGGAATGGGTGGCCCCCGAGTCAAACAGGACTCTGGCGGGTAATCCTGCTATATTTACTGTACCTGAGGTTTTTTCAAATTCTCCCTTAGTTTCAAATGCACAAACAATTAATGCAATAGTTAAGGAGTAAGTATAAAATCATACCTGTAACCACATCTGGTGATGCGGCTGCCTCTTCTGTGGTAACAGCATACGCCTTGCCTTGCTGCTGCTCCCTCTTTGGTTGTGGGCATGTTCTGGCATAATGCCCCACCTGTTGACAATTGAAACACTTTACATTAGGGTTCGGCCCCGTTGCCTGTGGTGTCATTGCAAGAGCCGGTCTGGGAGGCACTGTGCTAGTTGGTGGCCTGAATGGACGGTATGGCATGTTGCTTCTTCCACCTTGGGACTCAAGATTAGGCCTCTTCAGACCCCTATTTTGTTCGAAGAAGCTTTCTCTCTGACATGCCTCGATGACTCGAGCCACCTGTACAGCTTCATTATATATATTCAACCCTCGACCTAGCACATGCTCTCTGATAACACCCCGAAGACCCATAGTGAAATGGCAAGTCTTTGTTTCTTCCTCCTACATACTGGTTGGAGCAAAAAAGAATAACTCCTCATACCTTTGTTAGTATGCTTCTACGGTCATTTGAGACTGCTACAAATTAAGAAACTCCCTCTTCATCTGATCGCAAAAACTCCTGGGAAAGTATTTTTCAAAGAAGGCCTCCTTGAATATGGGCCAAGTGATTATCTGATGCTTTATTTTCAGATACGCTCTAGTTGAGTTCTACCATCCATTGGCTTCTTCCTTCAGCATGTGGGTAGCATATAACACTTTTTCCCCATCAAGACACTCCAGTAGACGGAAATTTTTCTCCATCTCGGCTATCCACTATGTTGGCCATAGTGTTTTCCCTGACTTTCCTGTAAAAGTTGGTGGCTTTAGCTTTAAAAATCCATCCACCGCTCTGGAAAGACTACTCTGTCCATATGGGACATGTCCATATGGTGCTTGTCCATACACTGTCTGACCATACCATTGTGGCTGGTAAGAGTAGCCACTCTGATTTATTCCCTGATTCCCACCATAGTATGCACCCTGATATGGACCCTGATATTCACCCTTGTCCTGGTTAGGGATGGGCATTCCTGAAAACTGCTGAGGGAAAGTTGTATGTTGCGTTGCTTGCTGTGGCTGCCCCTCGACAGTTGTATTACCATCCATCGGTACGGTGTTCACATTTTCTATAGTTTTTGGTAACACATTTATGGGTGTAGGCCCAAACATTATCTCCTTCTCTTATATACAGTTTATTTTGATAACAAGGTAACTGTCCGACCTATGGACTGTACCCTGTCGCACACTTTATGTTTTTCCTTTTTGTTCATGTTATTACATGTTTATTTGATTTTTCTCCCTAGTCATCAGTGCTTATAATTTCTCTTTCATTGTTAGTATATTATGCATCTTCTTTTATGTCTCAGGCATCAAACAAGCTTATGATGTATTTTTATTAAAATTTTTAATTTTCCTATCTCAGTTCACTGGACACCGTTAGATGCAGAATGGTTAGCTGGACAGAGCCTAAGAGCTCTGATACCAAGTTGTCACACCCCAATTCCAGCTGAACCAAAAGTGTGAGTGAACCGGCTCTAAACCATAGTTCACACCAGGATCTCAATAGATCGTGTCAACCAATCATTCTCAAGCAATCTAACTTAATTAGAGATTAATACATAGCAGCGGAATAAAATAAATGAACTGAGATCTATGTGGTAATTTAAAATAATTATTCAACTTATTCCATCATCCACAAAATTTAAATAATAATTATTACAATGCTTTAACAGAAAATAAATCAATCACTGAGAGAAGACACAAAACAAGCACTCGCATGACGCATCATGCTCGTCTTCCATTATTTGGGAGTCCAGGGCAGCCACCGTGCTGTAAGCTGGAGCAGTCATAAAGTCCTCCACCGTATACCCTGCATCAAGATCTGAAAAGAAATATATATATATTTGGGTGAGCTCACAACTTAGCTCAGTAAGTACAAGACCAATGCAACATACAAAATGCATGAGATAACATTACAAATTGGGTCAGGTATAACTTGCAAATATGCTATGGTAAGGTTTGGCGGCCACCGCACCTCCATGCATGAGAGTGTAAGCACACCCAACTGTCAGGCACGTACCACACTACTGCTGTTGCCCCACATCACTCACTCTGGTATGGAGATAGGACTCGAGTCTGGCGGGCAGGTAGAACCACAATCTCACGTCCTCCCCCTGATACCCCACACCGTACCAGTACCTAAACCCCTACTGGCAAGGGCTTGCAAGTGGGTTCCATTTCTAACTAGTCCTAAATTTCAATACAGTATCAATGGCCTTACCCCAGCATGGATCCCTACGACATAGAGATAGGGCTCGAGTCTGGCGGGCAGAAAGAACCAGAATCCCACGTCCTCCCCCTAATACCCTATTCGCACCAAGTCTGCTAAAGTAAAAGACTATATGACCCTACCCCAGCACAACTCCCTACAACATAGGGATAGGACTCGAGTCTGGTGTGCAGGAAGAACCACAATCCCACGTCCTCCCCCTGATACCCTATTCGCACTGAGTTTGCTAAGGTAGAAGGCGATACGAGAAAATTATTAGCTGTGGATATATCCAGGGCACACCCCCCCTTCACATTCCACACACTAACTAAAACATACACATGCCTAACATCCAACAATCCTAGCATATGAAATGCATGAGTAGATAATAATAAAAGAGACAACTACATGGCATGTGAGATGCACAAACATCAAGCAATCAGATAAACATAAAATTATTCACAAGGTTTACTGTTCTTTAATTAATTAGAGTTTGAGGTCTTGTCCCTTACCTGACGCGTGATAACAATCCGGCTCTATGTACAGGGTTCACTCACGTTGTCTACAGGTCCTACATAATCATATTCAAATGTTAAAATCCATTTATTAAGGTTACAGAGGTCAGAACCAGGTTTGGCCAAGCAAACCAGGCTCGGGAGCCATACCGGTCGCAGGTACCGATCTCAGTATAGTGAGACTGGTATATGCCACCGGAATGTATACCGGTTGCACATAGGTGAGACCGGTATGTACCTCCGGTATATACCGCAAGCCCATACCTTGTGTCCCACCGGTATAGTCCGTGGTTTGGATCCGAGAGCAAGGTCTCGGATCTCCCTTCCTTGTTGGTATCGGTTAAGTTTTCTAGGGTTTCTCCTAACCCATTCTAAGTTTCAAATACTATGTTGGTCTTTTGATTTCGACTAGAATGTCGTATCAAGTCTAGGTTAGATCCGAACAAAAAAACTAATGGAAATCCTGGGCTTCTTGGATCGCTTCGCGGCTCCGATCCGACATCCTAATATTACTAATAGTATAGAGCACTTACCGACGGTGTTTGTCAGTTGGCGGCGTGCTCCTCCACTGAATTCTCCTTCCTGGGCGGCCTCTTCCTCCTTGCTCCTTCTCAACTCTTCTCCAGACGGCTAGGGTTTGAGAAGGAAGAATGGAGTGGGATCATCCCTATAAATAGAAGAGGGCCGTTCTTGGGAAGGTTTTCCATGGTTGAAAACTTTCCAAATTTCCATTCGGAGTGAGGGATCCGCTGGAGTCCAGTTGTCACACCCCAATTTTGATTGAACCAGAACTGTGAGTGAACCGGCTCTAAACCACGGTTCAAACCAGGTTCTCAATAGACTGTGTCAACCAATCATTCCCAAGCAATCTAACTTAATCAAAGATTAATACATAGCAGCAGAATAAAATAAATGAGCTGAGATCTATGTGGTAATTTAAAATAATTATTCAACTTATTCCATCATCTACAAAATTTAAATAATAATTATTACAATGCTTTAACAGAAAATAAATCAATCATTGAGAGAAGACACAGAACGAGCACTCGCATGACGCATCATGCTCGTCTTCCACTTTCTGGGAGTCCAGGGCAGCCACCGTGCTGTAAGCTAGAGCAGTCATAAAGTCCTCCACCGTCCCAATAAAGTCCTATATATATATATATATACATCAATATCTAAAAAGAAATATATATATATATATATATATATATATATATATATATATATATATATATATATATATATATATATATATATTTGGGTGAACTCACAACTTAGCTCAGTAAGTACAAGACCAATGCAACATACAAAATGCATGAGATAACATTACAAATTGGGTCAGTTATAACTTGCAAATATGCTATGGTAAGGTTCGGCGACCACCGCACCTCCATGCACGAGAGTGTGAGCACACCCAATAGTCAGGCACCTACTACACTACTGTTGTTGCCCCACATCACTCACTCCCGTATGGAGATAGGACTCGAGTCTGGCAGGCAGGAAGAACCATAATCCCACATCCTCCCCCTGATACCCCATACAGTACGAGTACCTAAACCCCTACTGGAAAAGGCTTGTAAGTGGGTTTCATTTCTAACCAGTCCTAAATGTCAATATAGTATCAATGGTCTTACTCCAGCATGGCTCCCTACGACATAGAGATAGGGCTCGAGTCTGGCGGGCAGGAAGAACCACAATCCCACGTCCTCCCCCTGATACCCTATTCGCACCAAGTCTGCTAGAGTAGAAGGCTATATGACCCTACCCCAGCATAATTCCCTACGACATAGGGATAGGACTCGAGTCTGGTGGGCAGGAAGAACCACAATCCCACGTCCTCCCCCTGATACCCTATTCGCACTGAGTTTGCTAAGGTAGAAGGCGATACGAGAAAAATGTTAGCTGTGGATATATCCAGGGCACACCCCCCCTTCACATTCCACACACTAACTAAAACATACACATGCCTAACATCCAACAATCCTAGCATATGAAATGCATGAGTAGATAATAATAAAAGAGACAACTACATGGCATGTGAGATGCACAAACATCAAGCAATCAGATAAACATAAAATTATTCACAAGGTTTACTATTCTTTAATTAATTAGAGTTTGGGGTCTTGTCCCTTACCTGACGCGTGATAACAATCCCGCTCTGTGTCACAAGGTTCACTCACGTTGTCTATAGGTCCTACATAATCATATTCAAATGTTAAAATCCATTTATTAAGGTTACAGAGGTCAGAACCAGGTTTGACCAAGCAAACCAGGCTTGGGAGCCATACCGGTCGCAGGTACCGATCTCAGTATAGTGAGACCGGTATGTGCCACCGGTATGTATACCGGTTGCGGTATATACCGGTTGCACATAGGTGAGACCGGTATGTGCCTCCGGTATACACCGCAGGCCCATACCGCCGGACCTTGTGTCCCACCGATATAGTCCGTGGTTTGGATCCGAGAGCAAGGTCTCGGATCTCCCTTCCTTGTTGGTATCGGCTAAGTTTTCTAGGGTTTCTCCTAACCCATTCTAAGGTTCAAATACTATGTTGGTCTTTTGATTTCGACTAAAATGCCGTATCAAGTCTAGGTTAGATCCGAATGAGAAAACTAATGGAAATCCTAGGCTTTTTGGATCGCTGCGCCGCTTCGCGGCTCCGATCCGACATCCTAATATTACTAATAGTATAGAGCACTTACCGACGGTGTTCGTCGGTTGGCGGCGTGCTCCTCCACTGAAGTCTCCTTCCTGGGTGGCCTCTTCCTCCTTGCTCCTTCTCAACTCTTCTCCAGACGGCTAGGGTTTGAGAAGGATCAATGGAGTGGGATCATCCCTATAAATAGAAGAGGGCCGTTCTTGGGATGGTTTTCCATGGTTGAAAACTTTTCAAGTTTCCATTCGGAGTAAGGGACCCGCTGGAGTCCGTTTCCCATAGAAAATAAGTATACCGGTCGCACATACCGGTCTGAGTGACTCAGACCGGTATACTCAGACCGGTATACCATACCGGTTGCACTATACCAGTCTGATTGAGTCAGACCGGTTCAGTCAGACCGGTATAGTCAGACCGGTATGAGTTTTATCAATTTTGAATGGTTCTTGTACCTGAAATTTTGCGTGGTTCGTCACCCGGCTTCGTCTTCCGGTTCGGCTATGATTGAGACACCTGTCATCATATAAAACCATGGTTTAGACTCGATTTTAGAACACGATTCTTACAACTAGACGGACTAATACCTTTGATGTCAGCCACAGTCCAACCTAAGGCTTCCTTGTGATTTTGTAAGAGTTTGATTAACTCTTCTTCCTTATTAGAAGTCAAATCAAATGCAATAATAACAAGAAGAGTCTGGTCAGGTCCTAGGAAGGCATATGCATCATTGGTAATGTGATAAAAAAAACTTATCTTTCTCTACCACTTGTTTATAAATAGACTCATGATGCTGCAACTTTGTTGCCTAATGGGTCTATGGTGTCATCGTTTCCTTTGGTTATGTGTATATATGTCAAATCCCACTCCCAAAACACTAGAATTACGACTAGGACATGTTTACCACCATCCCAACCTACCATCAGGATCTCGATATAGTGGCACCACATCACATTGACACATCATATAACAACCTACAATAATTAGAGTAAACAATAAATCAATGAAAGACTTATAATAATCACAGTACTGATGGAATCAAACTGTGGTAGTTATCATCTGTATCAAAGAGTTAAACAAGTCATAGTATAAAATATACAAACTATATAATACCAAAATATATAGAATTTCCGAGGACACTCGGCCCATTAACAAAATATATCAAAAATCATGCCTGACACAATTCCTCTGCGAACACGTTGTAATAATTGACAACGAAAGGAGCATCCAAGAAATTGGCAACAACATTACCTACATCATCTAAAAAGAAACATGTGTGTGGCTGTAAGCTTCAACAAGCTTAACGATGGGACTGGTAACATACAAACAGAAAAAGAAATGATAAATGAATATATTAATGAAGTCAGGTTTTGTGAACTACAAACAACATCATGGGTACTGCTCAGCTTATAGGAACAAAAACCCATACTTTGGGGATGGATTCAGTATTGCCTCAGCAAGTTGGGCAACACTCACTAATTCTAATGTAGGCCCCTTCTTGGCATCTCACTTACGAACATATCAGTAAATTCAAGACATCATCCCTGACACCAAAACAAACCTCAGCCAAAAGGGGTGTGTTACGGGTTACATGGCCGACACTATCCCAACACCGGAACAACCCTCAGTTCCAATGGGAGAACATCACATCAATGACTAGACATGTCTAATAATAGAAAAACCCTCAGCCACAAAGGAATACCACTCTTATGCCCATACCCTTTCATAATTAAGCTTACATCAACACATAACCCTCTATAAAGATGTGTACACTCACAAGAGTCCTAAACTACCCCACGAATAAATAAACAATAGTAGAAATATCACTATAGCTTCCCAAGTATTGAAAAGGATTCTTGCAACATTAGTCCACTCTAAGTATGAAGATTAATTTAGTATGATAAAGAAAACCCCATTATAACTGACCCAAGCACTGCACTATATACATTCATTTAGAAATACAAAAGTGGAAGAATAAATTAATTCCTAAGTGGATCCTAGTATTATTAGTGGGTATATTTAACTCACAAACACATTAAATTAGTAATTAAGGGTTCATATTGTTATAAGGTGGTAAACCAAGAAATCATAAACCTTTTTCTATTGTCCATTGTCTTATTTTTAGAAGTTTCTTACCCAATATAAGAAAATTGTTTTTCAAAAATAATTTCAAAATGATTTAACATTGTCGTTTTCAAGAATTTTTGTTGTTTTATATATTTTTTAGTACACATGTGAAATTATAGCATTTTACAAAAGAAAAATGTGTTATTATAAAATGACAAAAATTTAAGATTATAATTTATTTTCCACCCACATTGGTTATTACAAGATTCTTCACTATATTAAATGCCTTACTTCTTACTTGAAAAGCCTCTACCAATTATTTCCCTAACCCTTGAAGTCTAAAAATTTATATTAGTACCACACACATGTTATAGTAGGATTCCAATGCTCTCCAGCACAGATGTTGGGCAATGGGACACCTTTCTTAGTGGCAATTGTCAATGATATCCAACAGCCACAATATCACACCCATGATGCAACCTTGCAACATGTTACGAATGAATTTCCATATATCTTTTCATCTTATATTGATTTTTTTGTGGTGAGCGTTCTCTCACTCTCTTTCTCTCTCATAGATCTTTCACCGACTATAATCGTGCTACTGTATAGATACAACTAAAATCTCTGAATTTTCTTGGAATCTCTCTATTTTCTCCTTTCGACATTTTCTTTTTTTAGACTTTTACAGTTTTTACAGCACCCAAATTAAAACTTTCCTCCATTTCCTCACTAATCCCATCTAAATTATATCTATTTTTTTCTCTCCTCCCTCATACTATAGTTATATTCTTCCATTTCTCAGGCTCTAAAATATCTTGTGCCCTTACAAAAATACCACATTCCTAGTAAACAACTAGCACCATGGTTCATTTTATTACATAGACATGGATATATTATAACTTACAATTTATATGGAATTGTAAAAAATCTAACATAATCCTTGGGAATGAATTTGGTGGTAGTCCTTGCCTTTTTTAGGGATGGGGCACCACTGCCCTTACCGTCAGACCACACCTCTTGGTCTGGGGTCTCGGTTACCTTGGGGCAAGGAGCTTTAGTCTTCCCCCCCATTTTCTTGGAGCCCTCAGCACCCTTTGCCGCCTTCCTTTGCTCCTGCTTTCTCTTGAGCTCTTCAGGGTCGAGAGAAAACTTTTCCCCTACAAAGTCATTAAAGGGTACAAAGTTAGTACAGAGAAAAAAATGAAATTTGAAGTTGGCACATGATTCAAGCCTTCCTAGCTTACTTGAACTCTCAGAGGCAAGATGAAACCTAGGGATTATGGCATCATCATACATGTCGTCCCCTTTACTGAAGTTGCCAGGAGAATTAAAGAAGGGGGAGTTAAGGTCATCATAACCTAGGAGCATCCCCGATTTCATCATAGAGTGGCTGTGGGAGTCCTCTTCATTCAAAGTCAGGCGGTGGTTTAACTTGGTGACTTCAGGAAAACACCATATGTTCAGTAGAGGCATGGCTTTCATATCGTGACGGCCGATGAAAAAGAACTTGGAAGACCAGCACGGGACTTTATTCCTTTTCCTATACAAGATCTCAAAGATGTTGGGTCATTTGTTGAAGTAATACCAGCCCGACCTCTTCATCTCTTCGGTGCTTGGCTTAGTATCGCTTAGGAGGTACAAGTACCTAAACATGTCCACACTCAGCGTCTTCTTCAATTTTGAAAGAAAACAACAAAGGCCAAAATCATGAACCACTTGTCACACCCCAATTCCACACTGTTCAGAATGGTGTGATGAACCGCTAAATAACCAACGGTTCAACCAGGATCTCTAATAGGCCATCCCCGCGTTATCCAAACTTTACACACACCCACAATCATAATCAGAGTAAATACACAATAGCGGAAATCTTGTAAATAAATGAACTGAGAACTAAGATGATACCATTAATTAAATAGTAAATTATTTTCGTGTTTAATCGAGACATAAATATTTAAGCACCAAATACATGTCTTATAAATCCAATAAAGAAACCTATAAAAATATCTAGTTAAATACACACGAGTTGCACTCGCAAGAGGAGTCGTGTGTATCATCTTCAGCTCCAGCGTCCATGGCTGCTATATTCCCGTATGTAGACGCGTTCATATAATCTTCGACTGTGTAACCTGCATCATCAACTAAAAATATTCGACGTCGAGGGGTGAGCACACAACACGGCTCAGTAAGTAGCCAAAACAATGCAACAATACATATGCATGCAAAAATCAATTTATATCTTTGGTCCGGTTTATAGTTTGCAATGTGCAATAGAAAGGTTGGGTGGTCAAAGGTTAACATTTATTGACACCGCCTCTATACACAGGGTGTGGAAGCCCACCCGAAGGTTAACGTTTATCGTCGTCCCCATCCACCCTACCATAACATTATACAACAAAGGTTAACGTTTATTGCTATATAATGTTATACCAACACGTAAGCCCCTGTTAGCGAGGGCTTGCAAACTGGGCTCGCTACTAACCAATCCTAATGCCAAACAGTGTATCCAAGGCCTCACCCCAGCATCCCTCAGAATGCCCATAGAGATAGAGCTAAGGCCCCCGATAGAGTCAGAGACTACAAGGACCGAGACCACCTCCCCTGATACTCTACGACATAATAGTTCTGCTAAGGTAATGGCGATACGACGATATCAATGCACAAGACTTGAGTTAGAGATAGAGCTAAAGTGCTGAGACCCGCCAAAGGTTAACGTTTATTGACGTCCTCATCACACCTCCCCTGATACTCGCTCGCATCAAGTACATCAACCACACACATACAAGCACATGCCTATTCCTATCATCATCATCATCATCATCATGTTATAAACCATAAAGTAAATATGCATGAACAAGTAATAGAAATATTGGATGGCATGCTGTATGCACATTACAAACATATTCGCATAGAATCAAACATGGCATAGGACTCAAGAATAGAAAACAGTTTATTATTAATCAATTTAGTTTGGAGTTAAGGTTCCTCACCTTAGCTTGCTAAAAGATACTTTTCCAAGCTTTAGAATCACCGTTATAACGTTATTATATTGCTAGCAAACCTAACAAAGTCGATAGAATTTAATTAGAATTAATTCAGAATTTAAAACCATTCTGTCAACTAAGGGTCGATGCTAGGGTCAATGCTAGGGTCGATGGGTCTATCGACCCTCCCTCCATTCTAAACTTCCCGAATGCTGAGGGTCAATGGTCAGAAACACCTAGGGTCGGATGGTCTATCGACCCTCGGTGCGACCCTCGATGCACTCTGGTCCAATTTGCACTTTTAAATCCACTCTTCGTGTTTGGGGTCCTATGGCTTGCTTCCTACATTCATTCAACAGTCATTCCATGGTCTAGAACCATGTATAATCCATCTAAATAGTTTTCGTGCATCATCCTATAATTTTCCATGAAAATCTAATCATGAATGGATGGTTTGGGTTTCTCCGAAATCCTACACTCAACCATATCTAACCTAAGGTCTGTAGAAACTCATGGAATTAGCATCCATACCTGAGAAGATTACTTTTCTCTGGAATTTCTTCTCCTTTTTGCTAAGTCTTCCTCCTTGTCTCCTTTCTTCCTCTTTTCCTTCTTCTCTCTTTCTCTTAATTCAATTAGGGTTGTGAAAGGAGTGAAAGTGGCTTAGGGACATCCTTTAAATAGAGTAGGAATGTCCTATAATAGTCCCATTGGGATTTGAAAAGAATCCCAATCGAAAATTAGGAAATTTCCAAATTTCTCTATTCGTCAGAAACCGAGGGTTGATGGGAGGGTCGATGATCCCGTCGACCCTAGGGTCTTAAGCTGTCCGACCCTCCCTTCAAATCTGAGGGTCTGACATTCTGTTTTGGGGGTCCGACCCTACTTGGCTGGGTATTCGACCCTCCCCTAAAATTAAGTGTTTTTGGGTCGATTTTATACCTGGGATCTCGATCTCCATCACGCCCTTGGTCCACTTGACTCTACCATGATGGGTAAACCTGGTTCAAGGTGGTAAGAGCGGGTTAGTTTGACACGGGTCTTACACATATCGGCTGGACTTTGAGTCTAACCGGTATGCCTGCCAAGGACAGTTTGTTGGCCAGTCTTGGTTCTGACAAACTTATACCTTGTAAACCTAATTCTAATCAATAAATATTATTGTGTAAGACTTGGGATGGCGTGAGTGGACTCTGTAACGTAGAGCATATTTGCAATCACGCGTCAAGTAAAGAACAAGACCCCATACCCTAATTAATAATAAACAGTAAACCATTGTTTCTGTAATCTATTTGTCTGTTGCCTATGCATTTCACCTGTCATCTATTTTATTGATTATTATTATTTGTTCATGCATATTCATATGCTAGCAATGTTGTTTATTTAGGCATGTGATTGTTTTCATTAGTGTGTAGAATGTGAAGGGGAGTAGAGCCCTATATATATCCTCACACTAACACATTTTTTTGTATCACCGTCTACCTTAGGGAGCTTGGTATGAGTAGGGCATCAGGGGGAAGATGTGGCACGTGCTTCATCCTGGCTACCAGACTCGAGTCCTATCTCTATGTCGTAGGGAGCTATGCTGGAGTAAAGCCATATATAATGTGATGACATATAGGACTGGTTAGAAACGGAACCCACTTGCAAACTCTTACCAATAGGGGTTTATGTATTGGTACGGTGTAGGGTATCAGGGGGAGGACGTAGGATTGTGGCGCCGCTTGCCCAACACACTTTAGCTCTATCTCTATACCGGAGTGAGTAATGGGGGGCAACAACAATAGTGTGGATTGGAGCCTGACTGTTGGGTGTGCTCACACTCTCGTGCATGGAGGTGCGGTGGCCACCAAACCTTATCATAGCACTTTGCAAATACTAACTGACCTAATGTAATATTATTTCATGCATTTTGTATATTGCATGGTCTTGTGCTTTACTGAACTAAGTTGTGAGCTCACCTTGTATATATACACCCTTTTTCATTGTTGATGCAGGTTACACCGTAGGGGATTTTATGGTTGCTCCAGTGTATGGGACTGTAGCTGCGTTGATACACATGCAATGGAGGACGAGCATGATGCTTCATGCCAGTGTTCCTTCTGTGTGTTTCTTTAGGATTTAGTATTTATTCCTTTCGATTGATTATAAACGATGTAATTGATTTATTCATTTACGTTTTGGTTGGGAATAATTTGGATACATTACTTATTTATAATTAGCAAACTCAGTTCATTTATTTATTATCTCCGCTGCTATTTATTATTTCCTGATTGTGATTAGTATGCATGGTTGGTTTGTTGACACGGTTTATTGAGATCCTAGTGTAAGTCGTTGGGTTAGAGACGGTTCACTCACATTCTTGGTTCAACCAGAATTGGGGTGTGACACCGTCTGTCGACATTGTGGACTTACTGAGGAAACAATGTCTCATGTTCTTCTAGCTTGTCCCTTTGCAAAGCTTTCTGGTTTGGGTGTAGTCTCAATTATAAGATTCCAAAGTCTGTCAACCCTCTATTTCATGAGTGGATACAAGTGGTCTTCTTTCTAGTATTTGGGATATAACAAAAGAAAACATATAACTACACTGTGTGCTTTTATTTGCTAGCATTTGTGGCTAACCTGTAATGATTTGGTTTTTGGTCCTCAGAATCTATCTCCTTCGGATGTGATTGTGCTAGGCTGAACATCACTTCCTTTTGTATCTACCTACCATTTCATTTCAGTAGTCTAAAGATGAAACTTCACAGCATATATCAATAGTGAACAAGGTTGGTCAGTGGACGCCACCACGGGTAACGTATTATAAACTGAACATGGATGCAAGTTTTTCTTTAGAACATCTGAGAGGGTTAGGATACATCTGTTGTAAGTTAAATGGCACTCCTCAAATTGCTATTTTTGAACTTTGCAATTTCCCGCAACCAATTGTAGGTGAGGCTCTGGCAATTTGTGCAACTCTATTGGTAGCCATTAACGAGGGGGTTGAACAGGTAATGGTGGAGTTAGATAATTAGGTAATGGCCGACTATTTGCAGCGGCAGACCTTGTTTCCACCATTTCATTGTATTCAAATACTGGAAGATATTATGCACTTACAGCCTTATTTTGAACAGTGTAACTTTTTTTATATCTCTAAAGAGCAAAATAGTATTGTTGGCTCTCTAGCTAGGAGGGCCCTGTTGTTATCGCATACAACGGTTTGGCTTGAATCCGATTCTTAGTTAGAGACTAATTGTAATCTGCGACCTTGTGTAATACACCTATCAATAAATAAGTTCATTATTTACCAAAAAAAAAAAAATTTCTCTTCATTACTAATCATTAAGGGTGTCAAAAATGGGCCCGGCCCGGTAGCATGGACCGAGCCAGCCCGATATAACCCGAACCCAACCCGGAACCGAACCTTAATGGACAGGTTTCGATCTCGGCTTGTAAAGCCCGACACCGTTTCAGCCCAAACCGAAACCAGACCGGACCAGCCCGTTAAGAAGCCCGAACTAGCCCGAATCAATAATACCTAACCCGAACATCGGTAAGGTCCATTCGAGCCCATTTTCTTAATTTTAATTGTTTTAAATTTTGATGGATTATATTACACTGTTATAGTTCACTTCTTGATCGAAAAGATTATATGAATCTAAAGTTGAAAAGAGTATGTTAATTGTTACAATTTACTGAATTACATGCATATAGAATGAATGATGCTAATTTTATAGATAGAAATAATAAAATAGGCTATATATCTTACATATAAAATAGGCCCGATAAGCTTGATAAGTCCGGTCCGAACCGAACCAATCCGAAATCACCTCAATAAGCCCAACCCGATAACAAACTCACACCGGACCAGCCCGATTGTTATTGTGTTTAGCGCATCCCAACCCAGCCCGAACTCTTAATGGACATGTTTTGGGCTGGGCTTATAAAACCCGACACCGATTTAGCCCAGACCAAAACCGGCCCGGACCGACCCGTTGACACCCTTACTAATCATGCACCCATAACCACTTAGCCACGTAAATCTCCCTCTAACTGCACCATACTAACCACCCATGTTACAGAAATTACATACCCATACCCCTACTTAACGGATCATAACTTTCTACAGTCCAAATAAGTCAGGCCCCTAACACCAGTAGTGGGTGGGGATGTAGTAAGCCTAGAAATCACTAGAAGCTTCCTTCACTACTGACATTCCCTCCTTGCCTTAGGACAGAAAAGCTTCTTCAAAGGCTGCTCCCTCACTGTTTTTACTTGCTCTGAGGCTCTGAGTTGCCATGCAACAAACCCCAAATGTTGCCTTCTTGTGTTCTGATTGTGGAAGCCACTGATTTAAATTGCCTAAAGCAAAATCTGAATTGGTCTGCAAGTGAAGGAAGCTGCCGTCTACAACAAACTTTTAAATGGGCCTCTCTCTCTCTTCCAGTTTAAACCAGCCGGTTCTCACTCATATAAGGCACTTGACATTATTATGTGTGAAATTACATCCTTTACCCATATATCAAAGGATACAATTCCATGTAACCGAAGAAGTGAACAGAAGAAGTAACCTTCTTTTATTGCCTTTTTTTTCTTATTCTCAAAAATTATTTTAAATCAAAGGTAAAAGAGGATTTTCAAAATTAATTTATAAGTGACTTTTCATTCATTATATCATTTTCTAGTGTCATTGTCATAAACGTTTTTTTTTCAAGTATATATGTAATATGCCAAATTTGTATCCTTTTTGAAAAAAAAATGTCATTCTAGGACAAAAAGAAGAAGGTTACATAATTTTTTTCACCTACTTTATTTACAAGAAAATTTTTCCTATGTTAAAAGTGAACCAATAATGTTGGGGGCACAAGAATTCCTACCAGAGTCTAATATCTTCAATTAAATCCAAAGGCTTTGTTCAATTGCAAGGGGAATTGAAAGGAAAGGAAGTGAAAATTTTAAACTTTAAATAGAAACTTTTATAATTGTATAAATTATCTAAATTTTTTAACATATTTGGTAATGATACTTATAAGATGTAAAAAAATTTCCTTATCAAATGAGAGGGATTTTGATGTAAATTGAAATGTAAATTAATAACTAAATGTAGAATAATTTGATATTAGTTACATACTAATGTGATAGCATGTGATATAATCAACTAAAATTACAATTTTACCCAAAAAAAATATAAACCCTAATCATAACAAAAATTTCCATTTAAAGTTTAAAAAATTTGTTTCCCTTCCCTTCAATTCCCCTTGCAACCAAACAAAGGAAAGTGGAAAACATATAATTCAATCCAAAGCTTTTCTATTAGGCTGGATAAAAAATCAGAATCGGCTATTTCCGATCCCATATTCTTTGAACCGTGATACAAAATGGATTCCTTTTTTCCATAAAAAAATGCAGAGGGGCTTTTTCTTAATCACAAGACAGAATAGATACCCACAAGTCAACAACAAATCTACCCACCCCCATTTCGTTCGAATCAAAGAAAGAAGAGCCTATAATATAGATTAACAACATAATTTAACACTTCGTCATCCTTTTCACTATCTTTTTGTTATCCAATTGTAGAAATCACGGGTCCAGCATTTTCAGGCATTTAACAGAAAACAATCAATCAAAAACACTTACAGTGGTGCAGCAAGCAAACCCAATCAAGCTGTCTGATATTTCTGAGATGAAATTGTTCATATGACAAAACAATTAAAGAATAAAAAAAATTTCAATACATTTGGATGTTTCTGTATTCTGTAGTCAGGCTATCTCATCTTTAATAGGTATTGTCAATGCCTTGCTCATCATGACTGTCTCTGCTTAAAAGGCTCGACCTGATTCAGGCTAGATTCTGTGGATTGAACTGACTCCCCACTTCTCTTCCCATTTTTCTTCTCATACTCCTCCTTGAGCTCCTCCAAACGATTGGATACCTATTGATTACCAGGAAGACATCCTAAATAAATAATAGAATACAAAATAGCAAGGTAATAACTAATCCTGAATGTACCTGAAATTTAATTTCTTAATCAGATAGTAGCATAAAATGTCATGGAAAACAAAATGCATAGAGCATGGCTTCAAATCAAATCCATGATGTGTCAGAGTATCAGTTTTCAGGCACGAGAAGAGACGCCACCCCCTGCATATTTTGTACCACTTCCCTGGGACTGATTCTGAGCACATTTCAAATCTCTGAACCGACGCTTCTGGAATTTGACTCTTCAAAGTAACTCTTAATTCTTTGAAATTTTGTTCTTTAGGAATTTCCTTCTTCTTTGTTAGCAAAAGATTGTTGATTCTCATTCTAAGAATGAACTCCTCAATATTTTTTGGTGGGGATCATTTCCAGAAAACATCCATTTATTTTAGGAATCCAAGGAAAATCAGAACTGATACTAAACACACGGTCTTACTCCCCCTGTTTCGGAAAGGAAATAGCCTTCTGCAAGATTTACCATTTGATTATAACTAAAAAGATACAAAGGCATTTCCACAGCCCTATAGCATGTTTTGGGTTTAGAGAGAGAGAGAGATGCAGTGGGTCATCAACAGCGATTTCCTGAAATGGCTCACTGTCATGGGATGCAATTCACTTAACTACAAGACAAATCCTGTTGATTGTAGAAATCAAGAATTCATTGCTCTACAATCCTTGGCTCTACTGAAAAAAGAAATAAAGTACTCCCTCCATCCCAAAAAAACTGTCTGCATTAGCGCATTGTTGTAATCTAGGCATGGGATCTTTCCACTTTTCCACAATACATCTATTAAATCATTACAAAAATCAAGATATGGAATATAGCCAGGAGGGTGGAATTGGGGAAAAAAATATTAGTAGTGGGTTTTAATGCTTTTGAAGGACTCATCTTAAAATGGGAATTTTCCCCAAATGAGACAGTCAGTTTGGGACAAAGAGTAACACATTTAATATGAATATGAGCACTGCTGGAACAGAAAGAGTATCACATTTAATATGAATAAGAGTACTGCAGAATGCCAGCAGATGAAGACAGAAAACCTTGATTGAATATGCCATAGGTAATAGTACATCTGGATTCAAGGCATTCTCGGGGAAGTTCCGCAAAGCATGTATGAGCTTCTCAAAAGGCAGTTTTATCTGGTCAAATGAAGTCCTCAGTTAGCAATGTAATACTAGTACATTTCTTTCCCCACCTGGGGGGTGGGGGGAGGTGGGATATGTGATAATAGTATATCAACTCCAGAGATATAGAAGCAGAATTACTCACTAAGTCATTATGGCAATATTTCAACAGAGCCAGACCAACTTGAAAAACAATCTCAACACCCTGCCAAAAAATTATTCAACTTTTAGGAACAGAACCATGAGTTGATTTGATGGACGAAAGCGAGTTGATTTGATGGACGAAAGCAAGTAAGTAGGAGCCTCAGAGAAAATAAATTCATTTAATTTCCATACATTGATGAATCATAGAATGTATATCAAGAATGTCGCAAGTATATATAATCACCAGAATATAATCACTAACCTCAAATAGAAAGACATCCCAGATCCGAAGGGCCAAATGGAAAGGAAATGAGTACGAGAACACAGTTATGAACCATTGACTTGCATACATGCTAGGATTTATCATTTCCTGGGAAAAATGCTCACCCAGCATTGGCAAATTCTCTCTCACTAATTGCTCAAACTGAAAAAGGTAGAGTTGTACAAGTGGTAGTCCCACCTGCTCCACCAGCATGAAATTTACAATTTCAATAATAGAAGAGAATTATGTAATTGTAAATTGGGTGCATAAGAGGCTTCAAGATGATACTGAACCAATGGTTCAACTTAGCAGTCATTAGATGAGCATAACTTCAATATAACCACCAACATAACTTCAATAAACGGCATGCGCAGAATCAAACATAAAAGTTATGAGATTGCAAGCTAGATACTTTATTTGAACTATGCAAAAATACTGACAGCACAGTACATGAAGCCATGATATAATCTACCCATGTAACTGCACATGGACAGAGTCCCGTCTTTTTAGCATATTCTTAAAAGATCAGTATGAGATTAATCTAGTCCATCATACTTCATGGATTGGTCAATCATGTCATATCATGATGCCCCAACCAGATAAGCTGATCTTGATGTAGATCGATATACAGGGGCCAAGTACAGATGCAAGAAGAAGCTGCCTCGCCCCTGTGTCGACTCAATTTCTCCTGCATGCATGGTAAGTCCATATATGGTAGACTCATACAAAGCATGCGTGCGATATTGGAAGGCTCATACAACGCAACCACAACAAAGGCAATAGCAGCGATATTTGGAAGGCATGATTTTGGAAGGCAGCAGCTAGTTAGCATAGTTAGTAATAAGCTCAGTTATGGTAGATTTCCTTTTGGCTGTTTTCGTAGTTTCCCTTTTAATTGTAATATTACCAAGTTCCATTCCTTCCCATAACTTGGTAATTCCTTTTTTGTTATTTTGTTTCTAACATTTGAAACTCAGTTTGGGCTTATATATACTTAGCACTGTAAAGCTATGAGAGTTGACGTTGACTAAAATAAAACCGTGAGTACTTGCTGCTGCTGTCATAATGGTATAGTGTGTGCATGGGTGAGAAACCCATTGGCCTGAGATCGGCCTCTCTTACTCCTCTTCTCCATAACTTTGATTTATATTGATACTAGCGGCATTTGGAAATTATCGGCAATCATCGGATTCACTCGTATTGGGCATTGTTCCTTGCAAACTGTAGCAGCGTTTCCGTTTCATATTTGATTTTGCATAAGATCTTCTGTTTGGATAGTCTAATGGGGAAGGATCAGCATCAGTTACTTCAAGGAACAATCCAAGCTGTGACACTGAACCTTAAATTATTCTTTTTAGTAAACTAGGTGGCATTCATGAAATGAACAATGTATAATATAAATAAGTGATGTAAGCCAACCTGCTTCTCAAAAGAATGGATCAGGAGAGTGAATTACGCAAGGTCCAAACAAGCACGAGATTTATAGAATTGACAGATTTGCACGACTTCAAAGAAATGACTGTATTCTCAGATTCTGAGTGAAGTATGTAAAAGTGAGCTAAAATTGACATAAAGTGCAAGAACAGATTCTGGAAAATTTTCAAGATTCCAAGAACAATAAAGTAACTTCGATGGAGTGAAGGTAAAATGAATCACTTCTCTTTTAAGATGTAAATCTACTCCAATGGTGGCACAACTCTTTAGGATGTAGATGAAGAATAAAATTCCAACTATCCTATGATGGAATGAAGAAGTTTCAAGGAAGAACTCTTCTAAAAGTATGAGGTTGGCCCACTTAAATAGAGAGTTGGTCGGGGACAATCACGTGGGTGTGGCAGTGGGCTGCATTAATAAGGGTATTAGTTGCTGTAACCAAAGAGGTAAAATTAGGAAGTTGTATCCTCCTTTTGATTGTCTCTTTGTCTATTCCAAAAATTACTTTATGCCAAGGGTGAAACAGGCTTTCAAAAATGATTTGAAAATGACTTGTCATTATGTCATTTTCAAGAGTGTCATTATAATGCACATTTTTTCAAATATACATGTGAAAGGACCAGATTTTACCATCAGAAATGTGTTAGTGCATGCAAAGAACGTTGCTTGAGGCTTTTTTTAATTTTTTTGCATGATCAACTGGTACTAGAACAGCCTCTAAGATCTTCAGTGTCACTTGAACTTGTTTTCCATGCAAATTATAACTTACTTAAGCTGCGTTTGGCAACACTCTGCGGAAGTGATTCCATTGTTCTTGTGTTCTCCAGGAGTGAAATGCGAGTAGAATCTGCTTGCAAATCCAGCCTGATTTTATGTTCTGATGGATTGAACCAGAACAAAAATCAATGAGAACAGGATTAATGGAACAAAAAAGTTGTTCCACTATTTTGGAAACAGATTGAAAAGATCAACTTAAGGGTAAAAAATCCCCATGTTCTGATGGAAACCCCTCAACCCGAACGAAGCACATCACCTCCCTCCCATTGACCTTAAGGTATATACACTGATCAACACCTAATTATCGTTGCTTCTACCTCTGGGGAGGGACAGAAACTTCATTTTTTTTAATCCCTATGCAAAATCGAGCTCCCCCCAATCAGAATAAATCTGGCACATAAGGAAATACAAATATCAATTTGCTAACCGCCTGCTATATTAGCTAAACTCGCGACATAGTATACACTGCGAGTTATTCAAGCCATGCTGGTGCGGGTGGAAAACCTTTTATCTGTTACTTCCAATCTTTTATCCCCTGTGGAGTCAAGTTCCGACACCCTAGTGGTTTGGGGGTGGAAGAAGTTGTTTCATCGGGCTAGGGATCCCTGAGATGTAAGGGCAGAAGAGGCTAAGTTAAAGGTAGCAAGTTTCAATTTAATAATTGACAATGTGAAATGAACCTTCTTGCAGATGTATTTGTCCAAGATCAGTTTTTGTACCTGTAATCTACGATTCCACAAGGCGAGCCCTGTTTTCTATTCAGATTGAGAGTATAAGAGGTATGATTGAATTTGCCCTCTTTTATGTATCATCTTATGCTATGAATTTGCCTTGGCACTTTCATCTTTCATCTATTCAGCACCAGAGGGCCATCATTTACTGATAGTCTGCTGGGATTATAACTAAGGCTCATGGTCTCGGTTTCAACCAACCTCAAAACCGAGTTGGCCTAGGTTTTAGTCGAAACTTGGAATTTTTCCCAGGTCATCTTAAAACTTAGGTTTCGAGGTCTAGAAGTGATTTTTTTTTTTTTATCTTTTTATCTTTCTTTTTTTTTTTTCTTTTTCTTTTTTTTTTTTTTTTTTTTTTTTATAGCATATTTGAACCATTTTGCACCTATTTTCCATATTAGTTTGAAAAAGGAAAAAAAAATCATAAATAATATTATGTGGTGTGGATCCAAGTTTTTGCTAGTGTACACTAGACCTAGGATTGTGTCTAGATTGTCCAGAGTTTAATACGCAACACTTATTTTTGCCTAATATCATTTTATATTACATTTACTTAAAAAATTATTCATAAATAAACAAACATCTCCCATTTGAATCCAATAAACATAGTCTAAAATTCAAATTCCAAAAAGTTAAGAAGTCAACTCTCCAATTCAAGAACAAAACTGAATTTTCGATCACATGATGATTTTCAACTTTCAAAGGTAGGCTTTTTCTCAAATCTAAAAATTTCATAATCTTATTAGAGTAAAACATCATCAAAAACCATGAATTTGCTTTATTTTGATGCTCAAAAAATTATTTTCATTCAATGCGACTTTAAACAGCATTCGCATACTCCAAATAAGGTTTGATTGAACGTAACTCCTTCAATATTGTTCAAATTCAAGCAATCTCAAATTTGTTGCAAAACTAGCATAACCAGCTTTTCAACAAATCCAAAATTGCTTAAATCCAAGTTGTATTAAACGAGTTATGCTCCGTTCAAACCTTGTTTGGAGTACGTAAATATTGTTTAAAGTCGCCCTGGATGAAAATAATTTTTTAGGCATCGAAATAAAAGATTATTTTAACGGACTCTTGGGTATTTGTGATGTTTTACCATACTATGATTTATGAAATTTTAAATTTAATAAAAACCTAGCATTTGAAAGTTGAAAATCGCCCATTGATCAAAATTTTGGTTTTTGTTCTTGAGCTGAAGAGTTGACTCTTATTTTTTTGGAATTTGAATTTTAGACTATTTTTATTGGATTCAAATGGAGTGTACTTATTTATGAATAATATTTTAAATAACTGAAATATAAAGAATAAGAAATATTCAATCGAAACCTAATTCAAGTATCCGTCGAAACCAATCGAGTCCAGTCGAGTTTATGAACAAATCAGTATTGGCCTATGTTTTCGACTCGGTAAGAGTCAAAACCGAGATAAGTCGGTTTAAAAAAACATAAACGACCCATCTTCTACCTAAAGTGGAACAAGAAGAGCTATCGTCTTCTTAGTGGAAACAACAACAACAAAACCTTATCCCAACTAAATGGGGTCAGCTACATGGATTCTTGTCCTCTAAGCAGTTCTGTTCGATGTCATATACTTGAAACAAGACCAAAGCTGTTCATATCTTTCCTCACCACCTTACCTAGAATCATCTTAGGTCTACTCATAGCCATTTTAGATCTTTCAATCTTGAATTAAATCACTCCTCCATATTGGAACATCTAACAGCCTCCGTTGAAGATGGTCGTACCATCTCAAACAACTTTCTCGTACCTTATCATGTATCGAAACTACTTGCAAGTCAGCTCTAATATGATCATTCCTTACCTTATCCTTCTTAGTTTTGCCACACATCCATTTCAACATCTTCATCTTAACTACCCAATATTCTGCACCATACATCATAGCCGGTCGAATGACTGTCCTATACAATTTTCCTTTTAAGTAATATGCCAATCACACAGCACTCCAGACACACCTCACCACTTCATCCATTCTATTTTAATACTCTATGAAACATCATCCTTTATATCTCTTTCTTTACTTATGATTGAACCTAGACACGTACAATAATCACTTTGTGTATTTCCCTCTCATCAATTTTCACCACCTCATTATTCATCCTTGTGTGACTAAAGTTACACACCATGTACTCCGTCTTCATTTTACTTATCTTAAAACCATTTGAATTTAATGTTGATCTCCATAGGCATAGCTCCAACTTGTCATTAATCCCTACTTTTGTCTCATCTTCCAAAACAATATCATCAGTAAAAAAAAATGCACCAAGGAACTTCATCCTGAATGTCTCTGGTTAAATAATTCATAATGAGGGCAAACAGATAAGCGCTTAATACTGATCCTTGATGTAACCCAATTGTAATTGGGAATTCACTACCTTGACCCCACCAACTGTTATCACACTAATCACCTATAATACAGAAGATCCTTGACTATGTCCACATATTTTCTTGAAACGTTTTTCTCTAGTACTTGCCAAATTAATTCTCTAGGGACTCTGTCATAAGCTTTTTCTAGGTCAATAAAGACCATATGGAAGTCTTTCTTACCGTCTCTAAATCTTTTCATGAATCTCCTAAACAAGTAAATAGCTTCTATCGTAGATTAACCTGGCATAAAACCAAACTGGTTCTCCATAATAGTAGTTTATTGTCTTATGCTAGTTTCAATAATTCTCTCTCATTAGTTTCATATTATGACTTATTAGTTTTATGTCTTTGTAGTTATTGCAGCTCTAAATATCACCTTAAAATCAGAACCACAATGCGTCCCCTCCATTCATCTGGCATTTTCCTGGTGCTATAATCTTTTTGAACAACTTAGTTAGCAAGGATTAAAGTATCATGTATCGATAGCATATCGGTCAGGCGATTTTAAGAGACGTATCGTATCGTATCGTATCATGGATATGGTGGATACGCTAAAATAAGCTACGATATGAGGCAAGATACATATGAAAATCATTAGGGAACATGTAAAACACAATTTTTAGGCATAACAACACTATAATAAGCAATCTTGAAGTATTTCCTAGGATTAAAGATATAATTGATGACATTCAATGAGCTGCAACCTTCGGTTCACATGAACTATAGGTTTTCAGCAAGGAAGAAGACCAGAAAAGTGAAAAAAAAAATCGGTTGTATCAAGCTTTATAAGTGCGTATCGATCGTATCGAACTGTATCGGTTCGTATCGAGGTGAATCGGTCTGTATCGAGGTGTATCGAGCAGTATCAGTAAGTGTATCTTATTTTTTGCGAAAATGGAAATATAAGTGTATTGACACGTATCGAGTATATCGACCGTATCGAAGTGTATCGAGCCGTATCGGTTGATACATGTGGATACACTTTTTATTTTAAAAAAAGGGATATGTATCAAAGAGTATTGTATTGACCACTACCGATACGGATACGTATCCGTATCGGTGGATACGGGGCGTATCGGTGGATACGGGGCGTATCGGTGGATACGGTGGATACGGGGCGTATCATATCGATACTTAAAACCATGTTAGTTAGCTAAGATACTCCATAGAAATCTAGGCTCTTCCTAACTTCTTTTGGGACCTCATTTGGGCCTGGTGCTTTGCCTACATTCATCCTCCTTAAAGTTTATTTTATTTTAATCACCCTAATTTTGCATATATATATATATCTACAACCTGTAATGCCTTGGTAAGTAATGTAGCCTTTTGGGTCACAATTACTCGAAATGTCTACATAATTTATATCTTTTGGCACGGGTAAGCTAGAACCAAGGTTTGAAATTTCGGTTTCACCAGGCATTTTGCTGCCTAGCGAAACCAAAATATTTCACCAAAGTGTGAAAATTTGGTCGAAATATGGTATTATGGCTGTAAATTGTGGTTGGCCATTTGATAGTTAAATGGATACATTTTGGCTCAAAACTTCAGGGAAACGATGTAATACCCCAAAAATTTAAACCCTGATGGTAGATGGTGATTCCAATGTGGAGCGTGTCTTTAGATGTGAAAGCATGTGATTTAGATGTGAAAGCATGTGATTTAGATGTGAAAGCATGTAATTTAAATGTGTAGGTACGTGATTATGATGAGTAGGCATGTGTAGTGAAGTGACAAGCATGTGTGGCATGTGAGTACATGCTAATTAATACTTATATATAGAAATATGTGTGTTAGGATAAAATTGGAATCTCTTAAAATAAAGTAGTTATTTAAAGTTACTTTTGGGAAAATTTAGGAAACTTCAAGAGAGTAAAATCATGGACAAGAAAGGAAGAGAAGAGGAGGAAAAAAAAAGGGGGGGGGTGGTTTGAACTTCCATTACTAGTTTTACTTCAGTTTTGGGGTTTTTCAGGGTTCTGACAGAACAGATTCTGTCCAACTGTATGAGAAAGTGTATAACCCGTGATAGGGAGGGTATTTAACCCAAAGTTGTGTGCATGTGTTGGAGACACATGTAGGAATGTGGACCAAGTTGGTCCCCAAACTAAATTCATTTGCTAGGTCAGAGAAAGGTATACTTGGGACCATAGTGCAGACAGGGCAGATTCTGAACCTAAGCCTGGGAAGAACTAAACCTGAACCTAGATATAGTTTTTTGTTATGATATTAGGTATGAAAACTCCTTAACGAATGTAGTATAAACCATGAGAAGCCCAGGATCATTAAAATCCAGGAAGTACAGATTTTCAATGAAGAATTTTGACAAATAAAAAAAAATTGAGGTTTCTAGTAATTTTGGAGTTCTTAGGCAAAAGGGGAGTAAAAGAAGTGAAATGACCAAAACTTTGATGAAATCTATTGAAATTTTGTCGAAATAGTGTACGAAATCTGTCGAAATAATAGAAATTTCAGCAAAATGTACAAAATGAGGAGGAATTTTGGCAAAATGACAAAAAATTCAGGCAAAATTGTGTAAACCTGCTGAGTCGCCTTCCATTTTCGTTTCGACAAACAAAATATTTCGGCTAATTTTCCAAAACTTTGCCGAAATCTTGAACTATGGCAGGAACTCTAAGAATGAAATCTTCGACAACTTAAAATGGCCAATTACCAAATACAGTCCTTCCATTGGGGCATGAACAGCTCCTTTCAACAAAGCAACCAATAGCCAAAACGCATCTTCTTCACTCATATACAGAAGTAATAGGCCAGCTAAAAATCCCATTCCCTGGATGGTAAACCATTTTGATGTCAAATGTAGTCTAAGAAACTTCAAACTGAGAGTGCACTCCACTTTAGGAACTAAAACAATAATAATCTAAGCATCAGGGTGAAGTTAATACAACCAAACCTGAACATATCCAACATCTCTGTCAAACACAGAGTACGCTTTCAAGACATTGTAGAGTGACCGTTGACCTGGCCCATGTCTTTGCTGAAAGAAAACATGTGAAGGGAAAGTACGAGAAATATCTCGAATAATATCCAGTTCTGATGCTGATGTTTCATAGATCAATAGTTGCTGCATCATGACATGGAGTAATCAGGACAAGAAGGCAAACAAAAACAAAAGACCAGCAAGGAAATAATAGCAGCATCAACAGGAATGACATCCTCCAATTAAAGGTATTGAAGGAAAATCATAAAAAGAGACAAAATATCCTGTTTCAGAGTACTATTCACTCATTCTTGTGACACAGCTGACAGAGTGATACAACTAAACTCCATGTTGATGTTCGCCAACTTAAAAATAATCAATAAATAGTGCCCTGAGACTAGAATATCTTATTTCTGAGGAGAACTAGGTCAATACACAATAAACAAGGAACTAAAATATGGACACCCATCCAGCCATGCACAAAGCAAGACCCTTTCTATTGTCCACATTTCAAAGGTTCTCTCAGTGGTTCAGTCCCACAAGTGATATGCTTGTTATGTAACTTCATCACTAGCTTTGCACATTACTCCAAGAGTCACCAAACTTTTATGGGTGCAAATTCATTCCTCAAACAATTAAACAAATAAGTTAGCCCAGTACCTGTCAACACTAATTTATAAACATGATAAGAATATGGAGAGCAGGCAATACTTGCTTTTTTATTTATAGTGGGCAAAAGTTAAACATATTTACAATTAACTTTGTGACAATGGAGAAGAAAGAGAGAGAGAGAGAGAGAGAGAGAGAGAGAGTTGTAGAAGAGATACCTGAGAGAGGGGAGAGAAAATAATTGTCTCCCCCTCAATCCATGCTTTCTTTATAGAATATGAAAGGACTCAAAAAAAATCAACATACAATAGATAGAGTCCAAGTAAGAACATACAAAAGATAGAGTCCAATTTAGAAACTCTATTAATAGAGTCCATGTAGAAAAACTAAAAATAAAGAAAATAAACATCACCAAGTAGGTGACACCTAAACAACTGAACTAAAATCTCAATGCTCCCCCTCAAGCTGGAGGTAGGGCATAAATATCACCAAGACCCAGCTTGGAACAGTTTTGAAGAAATACGGCCTTGAACAACGTCTTTGTAAACATATCACCAAGTTGATGACTGGAACTAATGAACGGAGTAGATATCTTGTGGCGCATAACAACATCTCGAACAAAGTGAGGACGAATTCGATATGCTTGGTGTGCTCCTTGAAAACAGGGTTGCTAGCAATATCGGTTGCCTAATTATCACAATAGACAAGAATAGGCTAAGTAATTGGGAAAAGCCCAATTCACCAAGAATATTCTTTACCCACATCAACCATATCATAGTTTGAGTCATAGCACGATATTCAACTTTGGCACTAGATCTAGCAATTGTAGTTTGCTTCTAGTTGCGCCAAGTAATAAGGTTACCTCCAAGAAAGGTATAATAACTAGTAGTAGATCCACGATCATCATTAGCACTGGCCCAATCAGCATCAGAATAACCACAGAGATCAATATTTTGATGTGAGTAATAAAGCAATCCTTTACCGGGAGCTGCCTTGAGATATCTCAAAATTCAACAAGCAGTATCCCAATGAATTTGCTTCGGAGTCTGCAAGAACTGACTTAGATCCCCAACCGAATAGGAAATGTCAGGCTCAGTAATAGTGAAATAAATAAGCTTGCCAATAAGACAGCAATAAGATTAACATCACTAAAATCCACGTCATCATAAGTAGCAAATTTAAAGTGAGGGTCCATAGGAATATCAATAGGTTTGCAACCTAGCATACTAGTTTCAATCAGAAGATCAAGGACATACTTCCGCTAAGAAAGGTTAATACCTTTGGAACTACAAACCACTTCAATGCCAAGAAAATAACAAAGAACCCCCAAATTTTTCATTTGAAAATGCTAATGGAAGTAGGCTTTAGCCTTATCAATATCTGTCAAGTCATCTCCAAAAACAATAATATCATCCACATAGACCATAAGAATAATAACTTGGGAATTTTGGTGACAAACAAAAACTATATGGAAATTTTCACCTTCCACCCAAAAAGCTTTCGACAAATCACCTACCACCCAAGTTTTTTAAAAACATCACCTACCACCCAAATTACCCAAACGTTAGTCCATTAACTGACGAGAAAGAGTTGAAATTGTGTGTAGATGTTTATACCCTTGACATTTTAAATTTAAAAATATTAACCAATGTGAAAATTACTTATTTGACTTTCTAGTGTAAATAATACCATCTATCCCTATCAGATTCAATCTAACCGAAACTTGTCGATCTCCTTCGTTCTGGGCTGCAACAACGAATCTCCTGCAAAAGGTTAGGATTTTTCTCCCATATCTTTCCTCTCTCCCCCATCGTTCTCCCCTTCCTCTCTCCCTCATCGTGATTCTGATTCCCTTTCCCCTCTCCTTCCTCTCTCCCTCATTGTGATTCTAATTTTCTTTCCCCTCTCCTTCCTCTCTCCCTCATTGTGATTCTGATTCCCTTTCCCCTCTCCTTCCTCTCTCCCTCATTGTGTGTTAGTCCCAGGTTGACACTGAGAGGGGGGGGTGAATCAGTGGCCACTAAAAACTTTTTCCACTAAACAATTTGCCCAAATGCTATGAACACTGCTGCTAAGAGCTGTTGATCAAACTGTGCTATGCTGCCTTGAGCTGATTTCTTGAGACCTTCTCACGGACAATCTGTCAAACACATTTCGTGCACACACCAACCACCCACCCACGGGTATCCATACCGGGGCTTGGTCGCCAAGTGTGTACACCCGGACCTGCAAAGACACGGACTTCTATTCCACAATCACAATCACACGCATGGGCACACAATATAACGTGGTTCACCAATCACACATTGTGATGGCTACTCCACGGGGCAAACCTAACCGGGGTTTCGTATATACCCGATACACTGAGAAATGCTACGGTTGCACCTACAACCTCGATGCTACAACATCAACCGCATTCAGACTACAAGCGTGCTCGAGGCACCTACCCCAACTCGGTCAAGCACCCACTTGACCGGGTTATACAAAATGGATATCATAAATCATTACAAACCCTTCCCAATATCTCGATACAATAAGTAGGATTTGTGTGCGTGATTACCTTCCGGCGTGATCACGGTAAGATTGGTTCTCACCAAATGGATGTTCCAAGCTCTCCGGTAGTGATAGATACGCTCGTCAATGGAATGGACCTTGGCATTCTTTAAGCATCTCGACACCATCAATCACATCAAACGTCACTCATACTCACACTTCACTTCAAACTGCCAAATACCCATGTGTATCGAAGGAAGAAGGTGAAGAGTGATTTGTTCTTAAAGAAAGCTCCAAAGCACCATTTCCCCAAAACCAGCAGCTCTTTTCACCAAAACCTTGATTTTTGTTAACGAGGTTCTACTCGGAGAGAGAAAGCCGTGAGTTTTGAATCGCCTCAATCGAGCTCGGACGGCCAAGATATGGCCAAAAGAAGTTCGGCCGGTGAGATTATTCCAAATGGAATCTCCGACCATGCCGGTGCGCCGCGACACACCATAGCGACGCCGCATCTGGCGCAGCGACATCGTTGTCGTCCGTTGATTGGCGGAGAAGGATCTTTGTCTTCGGGCCGTTGGATCAAAGCGCAAAGGGCGGGATCTCCTCTAGGCCCTCCGATCGGCCTCATCGCGCGGCGCGATCGGAGTCTACGAGATCCATCGGATCGCATCTTTGCGCATGTGCACCATGTGCGTGCTCCACGAATCGGGGATCCACTCCCGTGCGACGCAAACCACCATTTAATCTTGCTTCCACCTCGGAAGGTTCGCGATGGAATCTTTGCGCGATCGACGCTATAAGATCCCGATTTTGACGACCCTCCATTTGGAATCTTGCTGTCGTGGCTTGATCCAAGCCACCCATACGGAATATGCCTCTTCAAAATGACAAAATACCCCGGAATGTGTGGTAATGCCCGAAGTCGATTTTTCCGGTAGGGTTCGGACATTTTCCTTCATTGCGGCATTTCAAGAGCGGGCTGCGTGCATGCCTCGCCCAGCGATGCGCGCGAGCGGCTCTGGCGCGCGGCGCGCAGCTGGCTTCCGAGGCGCCGCGGCGGCGTTGGGCGCTGCTCGCGTGCGCGGGCTACGCTGGCGATCGCCGAGAAGCTTGCGCGGCGGGCCGGCTTGCGGCGGCGTCATGGCCTTGGCGCGGGGCTGCCGCTGCGTGGCCTCGCTGTGCGTGGCCCTGCGTGAGTGGCCTATGCGCATGCCCTGCGTGTGTGGCTTTGTGGATGCCCCTGGGCTGTTGCCATGGGCATCGGCCCTGTGGGCCAAGGGGTTGCCATCGGCTTTGCCACCCAAAGTGGGACCCACCTGGTCCCCACCCATTCTCCCTCCTCTTCTCTCTCTTCCATTTTCTCTCTCTTCCATTTCTCTCTCTTCTCTCTCTCTTCCATTTCCCTCTTCTTCTCTCTCTTCTTTAGTTGGATTGTTTCATCAATTAAGCTTCATTCTCTTTGGTTGCTTGCGACGAGAGTCCTGCGGATACTCTCTCTCCTCCATATCACCTTCTCTGCTTGGGTTTCCAACAATGACAACACTGACTGCACTGACTGGACAGGGTGTCAACATTGTGATTCTGATTCCCTTTCCCCTCTCCTTCCTCTCTCTCTCATTGTTCTTCGCACCCTTCCATGTTCAAATTCCATCTCAAAAAGATCAGTAAACTATTTTTTTAAATCTGTTTTGGTCCCATCTTTTTTTTTAATTAATATATATTTTAGATCTAAGGTACATTATTCCAATAACTTGACTCAGCTATCTCCGAAACCGGAAATTTTGAAAATTTTATTTTCAAAAAAATCCCCAACTAAATGGCAGATCCCCTTCTAAACCGCAGATCCCCAACTAAATCACAGATCCCAACTAAATTGCAAATACCCAACTAAATCGCAGTTAATTGCGACATTGAATCTTTGCAGGTAGAAACTTGAACCTTGGAGAACATCAAAAACAAAATCGTAGATCCCCTTCAGCCGGACACAGTGAAACGGCTGAAAAGAAGTCGTCTTTGCTTTCCGGACTCTGCCCAAACTGCTTGGCACAAAGAGTTGGTAAATATCTGAGCTGAGGTCAACAGTCAACACCGCTACTAGGAAACGTCTGAGAGGAGTCCATTCCGTAACCGATGGAAATTTTAGAAGCGGAGTAAGAGAGAGAAAGAAGTGAGGAGGGGAGTAACACGCTTTGGAATTCTTCACCGATGCGTTCTTGTTTATGGATTTCTCTTGCAGATATTTAGTTTGTTTTCTGGATTTAGGAATCTGAACAAAACTCGAAATGGGGGGTAGGATAAAAAAATAAGGGTAAATTGGATTTTTCCTCTTACAATAAGGGTATTATTGTCATTCATGAATTTTATAACGGCTGACATCAGCAACTAACGGCTCTGTTATATGGTTTTGGATCTTTTTGATAAACGTTTGTGTAATTTGGGTGGTAGATTATGTTTTTAAAAACTTAGGTGGTAGATGATTTGTTAAAAGCTTTTTGGGTGGTAGGTGAAAATTTTCCAAAACTATATGATCAGAATAACATTGTGTGAATCCATTCTCAACCACTACTTTTATGAACTTGTCAAACCATGCACAAGGAGATTGCTTCAGACCATATATTACTTTGTGAAGTTTACACACTCTGTGGGCAGCACTCTCCCCCCTTAGCAACATACCCCAGAAGTTGCTCCATATAAACTTCCTTGTGTAAATCATCATATAAAAAAAGTATTTTTTTATATCCAATTGAAAAAGAAGCCAATCTAGATTGAAAGCAAATGATATAAGAACCCAAACATAGTTGAGATGAGCAAGACCAATTTCGAAATAATCAACCTCATAGATATGAGTAAACCCTTTGGCAACCAAGCGCGCTTTCAGACATTCCATAATACCATCTAGGTTATATTTCACAGTGAATATCCAATGACAACGAACCACCTCCTTGTTCGTAGGTAAATCAACAAGCGACCAAGTATGTCGGGAAAAGAGAGCATCCATCCTGACATCCATAGCCTTCTTCCACTCAGGCCAGGTTAAAGGCTCAGTATGAGAGGTGGAAATATCATTATGGGACAAGTCACAAGCAAAGGACTGGTGGAACAATAGGAGATGGGATATAGACATATAATAAGCAATAGGATAAGTTACCTATGGCAAAGAGTGCACAAATAGGTACCTTTGCGAAGTGCAATAGGAAGATCAGCAGACAAAAGGTCTGGTAAGGAGTATAGTTGTCAAGGCGACAAGGCGATCCAAAACGTTCGGGGCCATCCTGAGCGCCTAGGCGCCTAGGCAACCAAAATGTTCCCAGTGTATTTTTTTTTTATTTCTAAAATATTAATGCTATATTAATGTTTATATATATGCAGCATTCTACATAAATAATCAACATTTAAGACATAACTTAATTAATATGAGAAAATCAACAAGGCAATAAATAATGAATAAAGTATAGGACATAAAAAAACATATTTATAATAAACAAAAAATCACAAATCAATAAAGTAAGAAGTTAGAACTTAGAACATCCTAGCATATAAGTAAGAAACAAAACTATAAAGAGGAAGACTATAATGTTACTTACCTCTATGATGCCAAAATAAGTGTTTGTGCCTCTATTCCTCTAAAAGTAAACTTGTACCCATAGTTCGAGGTGCCGATTTCGAGGCCGGTTTCGGCCAACCTCGAAACAGAGATACCTCGGGTTTTGACCGAAACTTGATCGAAACCTGTATTTTTCCCGAGACATCTCGAAGCTTGGTTTCAAGAGCCCAAAAATGTTTTTCTTGATCTGAGTTTTTTTTTTTCTGGAGCTTATTTTAACCATTTTACACATATTCCTCCATTAGTTTAAATAAAAACATCCAAAATGATAATATCTGGTGTGGACCCAAGTTTGCTAGTGTACGCTGAGACCTGAGATTGTGTCTATTGTTAAGTATGCAACACGTATTTATGACTAACATTTGCATACTTCTAACAAATTTGACCAAAGCGTAACTCCTTTAATAGAGTTTGGATTCAAGCAATTTCGAATTCATTGTAAAGCTAGCATAATCAACTTTCCAACAAATCCGAAATTGTTTGAATCCGAGTTATAATGAAGGAGTTACACTCCAATCAAACCTTGTTCGGAGTACGCGAATGTTATTTAAAGGTGTCTGAATGTAAATTATTTTTTGGGCATCAAAGTAAGAGATTATTTTGATGCGCTCTTGGTTTTTAATGATGTTTTATTATAATAAGATTTATGAAATTTTTACATTTGAAAAAAAAAAAAAAAAACCTAGTATTTGGAAATTGAAAATCGCCCCCGCATCCAAACCAAAAATACGGTTTTTGTTCTTCAACTAAAGGGTTGACTTTTTATTCTTCTGGAATTTGAATTTTCGACTATTTTTATTGGATTCAAATGGTGGGGGGTATTTGCTTATTTATAAATAATATCTTAAGTAAATAAAATCTTTTACTTAAATGATATTAGTCATAAATAAGTATTTCTTGGTAAATGTTGTTCCTGTCTAGCTTAATAAATCTTGTAAAGAAAATTCAAAGACCAAGGAAAAATGAGGGAAAAAAAAAACACATTGAAAACAAAGCGGCCGCCCAGACATTCTAGGCATCCAAGGCGTCCAAGGCGCCCTAGGCACTACCTTGCGACCCCCAGGCACCCTTGGCAACCGCCTTTCTCATGTTCATAAGGCGCCTTGGCGCCCAGGCCTACAGAAACCGCCCGGACGCCTAAGCAACGCCTTGACAACTATGGAAAAGGAGGAGGACGAAGAGGGAGCCAATAGCGGGGTAGCCGCCTGTGCTGGTGCAAGCTGTGAACGTCGATGATACACCTAGAGAGGAGCAAGAGCAGGGGCTGGTGCCAGTCGGGTGGGAAGCCACATCAAGGAATGAACCAATGCCAAAATCAATGTATCAGAGCCGAGAACCAGATAATAAGAACCCAGCATCAACACTGACAACCTGGCTCTGGGTAAGAGGATCATAACACCTATATCTTTTCTAAGTGCAAAAGTAGCCCATGAAAACACAATTGCCCGCACAGGGAGACAACTTGTCGAGGCTTGGCCGAAGGTCGTCGACGAAACAGGTGCTCCCAAAGGTATGCGGTGGTAAGGCAAACAATGGAGAGGAGGGAGTAACCAGGGATATATGTGATTTATTCTGAAAAACTAAAGATGGCATCCGATTAATCAAGTAGTAAGCGGTTAATATTGCATCACCCCAAAAATAACAAGGCAAGTGCATATGAAAAAGGAGAGAACAAGCAATCTCTAATAAGTTATGGTTTTTATATTTTGCAACACCATTTTACTGAGGGGTATAAGGGCAAGTACTCTGGTGAAGGATAATATTGGAGGCACAAAACAAGGAAATAGCCAATTGAGTGTATTTAAGCGCATTATCAGACCGAAAGATTTTAGTGCCAACACCAAGCTGATTTAATTTCTAAATAAAATTATTTAAATATGGAAAAGAACTCGAAATGACCCTTTAACAAATATAACCACGTGGTATGAGAATAATCATCCACAAAAGTGACAAAATAACTAAAACCAGCACAACTCTATACTTTAATAAGACCCCAAATGTCTGAATGAACAAAGGAAAGAGGACAAGACATCAGGACACATTACAAGAAGGGAAGGAAGTGAAGTGGTGTTTCCCAATTGGCATGCCTCACACCCAAGGGTAAAAACCGACTTGCAACTTAGAACCATGATCTATAACTTGGAGAGAGGCAAACGACCCAAGCGAAAATGTCATTGTAGCGAAGAAACACCGGTAGACCAATCGTCGCCTTTATTTGTAGATCTTGAAATACACAATGGGTAGGGAAAATTAAGGGTGTTAAATAGTTTATAATCGGTTTAACAGTCCGATGTCCGATGCGGTGTATAAGAGGGCAAAACCAAAACCGAACCGATTAACTAAACAATCTTAAAATTGTAACCAAAACCGATTACTCGGTTTACCGGTTTTTAAACTGTTTTTCATTAATAGGTATTGCTTGCGGTTTATAAATAGTTTAACGCATCGGTTATTAGTCGGTTTTTCATTAAAAAAAAATGAAAAAGTTTAAACGGGAAGGTGAATCGAGATTCGAGGAGTAAGACTGTTGTTATGCCTAATCACTAATGCCTATTATGTTTTTCCATTTTGGTTTTATGGTTTAGACTTTCGGGAATTGGGATTGGGTCTTGGGGAAATAATATATTAACTGGGGGCTGTTGGGGTTGGGGTCTTGGGGAAATAAAATATTAAATTTTAATAGGGAATGACTAATGAGATTAAGATTTACTAGTTTAGCTTTTAGGGAATTAAACGGTTCACATTCTATTCAGTTTAATTGGTGTCTAGCCGGTGTAACCTGTCGGTTTAAACGGTTTCAAATCGAACCAAACCGAACCGATTAAGTAAATGGTGTCATATTTCAAAACATAACTGAACTGATTACTAATGGTCTCTCGGTTATGGTGTAAACGGTTTGGTTTCGATAAACGATTTTGGTGCAAATGTTGCACCCTTATGAAAAATAAGAATTTTAGCCCAAAGTAATAACTGAAAGTAAATTCCAAGGAAAACGAAGGACATGAAGAACATATGACAATGATAAAGTAGGGGACAAGGATACATCACCCTCGCCAAAAATCTGGGTGGTAAGGCCATCAGCTAGGTAAAATCTCGGCAAGATCCCGGCGAGACCTCGAGTTTCTTGAAAATCTCGCGGGGGTCGAGACGAGACACCCCCTATAAATCAAAACTCGACCTCATCAACCATTTCTCGAGCAGGTCTCGACCAGTTCCAACCAACTAGAACCAAATTTGTCTATAAAAGGTGAGTCTTGGTCGAAATTTCAACCAAGACTTACTGTTTTCGATTCTTTTCTTTTGTTTTGCTTCTCCTCTTCTCCAAGTTGGTGTTCTATGCTTGGAAGGTTGCTGTTTTTGCCAAATCACTCCACGAAAATCTTGTGCGAGGTTGGAATGGAGTAATGGGAAGATGAAACTAGGGCTAGAACTTAGGATCATTGTATTTTAGTAGTTGATCTTGATCACATATTCACATGTACTATTTGATTTTGAGTATTTAAAACTTTAAGTATTTGTGTCATTGTATGGATTTATGATTTATGAATGTATGATTTTCCCATAATATGATTAGTTTTACAATTTTATGTTTTAAATGTGTTTATATATGTTAAAATATTCCCTAGAGTATATAGCCTTAAAATTGCCTTAAAATGGTCTTAAACATGTCTAAACTCCCATTTTAGCCTTTGAGGAGTTTAGGCAAGATCTCGCCGAGATCTCCTCCAAGATCTCGGAGATCTCAAGGGTCGAGACACCCTCGAGTTTCAAGATTTTAATCCTTGAACGGGTAATGACAATTGTTAAATGAGGAAAATATCGATGCCTTACCCATCATGTGTGAAGAAGCACCAAAGTCCATACTTTTAATTCTCAGCAAAATCTCGAAAATCTCAACCTTTTCAAGATCTCAAAATATCGAAAAACTCAACTTCTATATATTCAAAAAATGCAGTCTCGATGAGATTTTTGAAATCTCGAACCTCATTGAGACAGGTCGAGATCCGAGATTTAGAACCTTGCCAGAGTCAATAACTCAATTGGTAAAGGCTATGGATGCAAATAAATTAGTAGTACTTGTTGAGCCAAAGTAACAGTTAAAAAAGAAGTAGATCCCTAAGTGTCAAGTTGATTGAGATAAGTGAGCATGCTATGAAAATCTTCTTTAATCAAAGTAATTGAAAAGTGAAGCCCCATCAGTTGGAACTGCAGGTATAAGAGAATCACCATCGGATTGAGCCGAACCTGTGAACTGAGATGTAGACCCAGAACTCCACTGCGAGACTTACCATGCAATACCCAACAGTGATTAACTGTATGATTCTATTTACCACTGTGAGAGCAGTGACGATCAGAGGGGCTACATCCACCATAACCACGACCTCCACTGGTAATTAATAAGGCATAACTGTCTGTGGTAGAGGCACCGTGAAACTTGGAGAAGTTGGAATTGATGATGCGCAGAACCCAACAGAAGGCCTCATTCAAGGTAGGGACTTAATCACTGTCAAGAAGCTAGCTTTTGATAAACTGTAACTCAGAACTAAGGCCAGAGAGAAAGGTAGCAACCTAAAATTCTGCGCGTTGAGCCTTCAGAGTAGTAAGGTCCGTAGTGAGACGTTGGTGGACATTCAATTCTTTCCAGATAACCTTGAGGGTACTAAAAAACTCAGCAATTGATTTATCACCCTGCTTGCAATTAAACAGACGTTCATATAAATCATAAACACGAGGCAAGTTAGTATCTTGAGAAAAATTCTCCATTCCAAACACCTTTTGCGCAGAACATGACATTGGCAGCAATAAAAGGCTCCATGTTATTGAATAGCTAGACCATAATGGTGGCATTTGCACGAGTCCAAGTAGCATAAGTTGCAGCCTTAGAATTAAGAGGATCATCCTTTAAATATGCCAGTTTATTGCGGCCAGAAATATAAATGGTCACAACCTGCTTCAAGAGAAGGTAATTGGATGATCCATACAACTTGATGGATGTGATTTGGACATGGACAGAGTCCACATTAGTCTTCGGATCGCTCATACTGGCAAAAATAATACTTAGTAGTTGATAATAAAACTTGGGATAGGACATGCTGCTTGCTGTAATAAGAACTCAATCTTCAGCTGAGAAAAAAAATTTTCTGTGAGCTGGTCTAGGAAAACAATATGGCAAGAAGGAATCGATCCATGCTGATCTGAATCTGACCAGAAACAGATCCTGGTAAAGAAAAAATTGATCCCTGCTGAAAGAGGGAATAGATCCTAGCTGTATAAAAAATTACTCGATAATGCTGTGATCTGGTTCAGAAAAAGAATAGCAAGACGGAATCGATCCTGGCTGAAAACAGGGAATCGATCCTTGCTGATCTGGATCTGACCAGAAACAGATCTGGGTCTGATCAGGGACTCGATAATTATGGGATCGGGTGCTCATAAAGAAAGAATTGAGTCCCGCTGAAATAGGGAATCGATCCATACAGTAAACAGATCTCCAGAAAAAGTATGATGCAAAAAATCAGCAGCTATCCTCAGCAGCCATCGTGAGTATTAGGAGAAAATTTGCAACAGGAAACAAAACTCGAACCAAAATCAGTCTCGATCAGCAGCCAAGTCTCGATCCACATCCCTTTGCGATAATATGAAAAAAAAATCTGTCAAAATCTCCTTTATATACAAGGAGTCTTGAGAGGATCCATTAATGGTGGTCTGCAGTTGAGACACACATGACTGTAGTCATCATTGATGGTGAAACAATTATTTTGTTATCCAGGATCTCCTTCAAACCATCTTGAATCCCTATAGACAGCAGCCAAAATAAATAATAAGAACTTCCCAAAGGAAGGAAGAAGCAAGATAGAACGTTGAAGGACTCTCAAAACAGATAAGTGAGTTTTGTTGTATATGGTTTGATTACCCTTGCTTTGATACCATGTAACAATGGAGAAGAAGAACCAACAGAGAGGGAGTGAGAAATTGTGGAAAAGAAAACCAAGAGAGGGTAAAGAAAATAATGTTATCTCTCCCCCCTCAATCCATGTTTTATTTATAGAATATTAAAGGACTCCTAAAAAGAGTCAACATACAAAAGATAGAGTCCAACTAGAAAATTAAAAATAAAGAAAATAAACCTCACCAACTAGGTGTCACTTAGACTGATCAAGGTGACACCCAGACAACCGAACTAAAATCTCAGCAAACTTCATCATTTTAATTTCGATTTGACCAATTGGAAGGTGCAAAATATAAAATGGGTCTTGTCAAATCCAAGCTACGAAAAAACATGCAAAAAAAAAAAGAGGGGTTATTCTACTAGAGGTTGGCCAGTGTTATGCTGCCGGTCCCAACCTCGGATAAAAGAGGAGGGTTGGTGCGTCAGATCTGCAGCTGGAACCCAAAAAAACCTAGTCAAACCTCAACATGGATTCACAAATGAAAAATATTCAGCGCAATGCTAAGGTGTTCTCTATAAACTACACACTACACCTGGTCCCTAATGTAGCTGCATCAGTGCCCAGATGCAGTGATAAATAGGCAAGGGTTCTTGCACCGTGGACAAGTGCGGGTAAAGAAACTAGTCCATAAGCGTAGGATTAGATTAACATCTTGGAACATAGGATCATTAACGGGTAAGAATCTAGAACTGATTGATGTTATGAGGAAAAGAAGGATTAACATAGCCTACATTCAAGAGACTAGATGGAAGGGTAAAAAGCCAAGGAGTTGGATAACTTTAATCTTTGGTATACTAGGGATAAAAAATGATAGCAATGGAGTAGGCATAATAGTGGATAAAGATTTAAAGAATGATGTCATGGATGTTAAAAGATACAGTGATAAGATTATAGTTTTCAAATTGGTGGAGTAAGAAATCGTCAATATAATTAGTGCTTACGCACCCCAAGTAGGAGTGGATGTGAACATGGTTTAAAATCTCGCCGAGATCTCGGTAATCTCGCTAGTCTCGACACTAGCCGAGACGAAATTGAGGTCGATGACTCATCTCGGCGAGATCTCGCTGTTTTCAACTAATTTCGTCAATTTCTCGCGAGATCTCGAAGAGAAATTGCTTTTTGACCTTTTTTCAAAATGAATAAAATGATCTATGCTCTGCTCTCGGTAGAGAACTCAACGAGAACAGGTAAGTTGGTGTTTTCTCTACTTTTTTGAAGAAAACTTGATTTCTTCCTCATTTTTTCTCGGTTTGATCATTGAATTTGCTTCCGGTGGTGCTTCGGACTGCGAGGATTGTTGTGGGAGCTTTGTATCAACTGTTGAAGGTAAGATTCTTGCTCAAAAATGAGATTTTTACATGAGGTTATGAGAGAGAAAAAAAAAACAAAAGTTTGTAGAATGTATGATGATAGTAGGATGGATCATCTACGACACTCTACATATTATTAGACATTGTATGTGGATTGTGGAGTTGTGGACTATGGGCTCATGGGGACTATAGAATCATCCAGTATTGAACATTTGAACTATGATGTAATGATTTATAATGAAGTGTTATGTAGTTTCTCATTCCCGTAATGCATTATGTTATTGTCTCATTTGTCATATTTGATTGAGTATAATAGCCAATATTAGCCTAAGTTTATAACAGACTTCAACGTTTACTGCCAAAACATGGGTGTAAACCCAAAAAATCACAAAAAGTCATTATTTTTATAATTTTAGGCTCTAAATGTGTTCATGTATGCAAAAATGAGGTACCTCTGAAGTTTGAAGCCTAAAAAATGAGTTTTGGCCACCAAGACAGCCTTTTTACACTGTCTCGGTGTTTTTACATTGTCTCAGCGAGATCAGCTCTCGTCGAGTTCTCGTTTTCGGAGGACGCCAAGACTCCTCCGAGACACGAGATTTTAAACCTTGGATGTGAATAGTAAACTACAATTTTGGTAACACATGAATGGACTAGAGCAAAGTTTTAGACAAAGAGAAAAGATTTATGAGGTGTTTTAAATGAATATGTAGGGGGAGATAGTAGAGGTTATGAAGGTGTACATAGAGAATATGGTTTTGAAATAAGGAATGAGGAATGAAGAAGGGACTTCAATTTTAGACTTTGCTACAGCTTATAATTTATCCATTGTAAACACATACTTTGAAAAGAGAGAAGCATCTAGTTATCTTCAAAAGTGGGCATCATAATAGCCAAATAAATTTATTTCTAACTAGAAGGTTTGATAGGTTGTTAGGTAAGGATTGTAAAGTTATACCAGGGGAGAACCTAACCACTCAATATAATTATTAGTCATGGATGTGTCTCATTACGTTGAATCATAAGAAAAGGTAAGGTTTTTTGCCCTAGGATAAGGTAGCGGAGCTTAAGGAAGTACTTTGAAAGCTTTTACTGATAATGTGGTCAAACAAGGAAAGTGGGACTTTGAAGAGAGACACTAATACAATACAAAATGAAATGACTGTTTATATTAAGAAAGTTGCCAAAGATATCCTATGTGTATAGAAAGGAAAATGTCATTCTCTTAGAGACTGTTGATGGTGGGATGATGAGGTTCAAAGAGTCATTAAAACTAAAAAAGATAGCTTTAAGACATGACAAAAGACTAAAGATATAGATGATCTAAAAAGGCATAAACTTGCTAGAATTGAAGCCAAAAAGATTGTGGAAAAAATAAGAGCATAAAAATATGAAGATCTTTATAACAATCTGAGCACAAAAGAAGGAGAAAAAGTAAAATAGCAAAGATGGGCGAAAGGAAGAGTAAAGATATAGACCATGTTAGATGTATTAAAAGTACAGATGGTACAATTCAAGTAAAGGATGAAGACATTAAAGAGAAATGGAACGATCATTTCTACAGCCTACTAAATGAAGACACTTTAAATAATAGTGTCCCAGAACACTACATTACCCACCAAGACACCACAAGTTGTAGATACATATGCAAAATATGGATGACATAGATAAAATAAACTTTAAGGAAGATGAATGTAGGCAAAGCACCAGACTCAGATGAGGTACCAATAGAATTTTGGAAGAGTCTAGGAATCTATGGAGTATCTTGGCTAGCTAAGTTGTTTAATAAGACCATGAGCACAAGGAAAATGCCTGATGAATGGAAGAGAGAAGGATTGTGGTTCCGATTTAGAAAAATAAAGGTGATACTTAGAGTTGCAATAATTACAGACGTAAAACTAATAAGTCATACTACGAAACAATGGGAGAGAGTTAGTGAAACTGGCATGAGGCAAGAAACTATTATTATAGAGAACTAGTTTGGTTTTATGCCACGTAGATCCACAACAGAAGCTATTTACTTTCTTAGGAGACTCGTGGAAAGATTTAGAAAAGACAAGAAAGACCTCCACATGGCCTTTATTAACCTAAAAAAGCTTATGACAAAGTCCTTAGAGAATTAATCTCGCAAATCATAAAGAAGAAATGTGTCAAGCAAATATGTAGACATAGTCAAGGATATGTATTATAATGTGATGACTAGTGTAAGAACCATAGGGGGTAAAGGTAGTGGTTTCTCAATTACAATTGGATTATATCAAGGATTAGTTTTAAGCCCTTATCTATTTACCCTCATTATGGATGATTTAAGTAGAGACATTCAAGATCAAGTTATTTGGTGCATGCTTTTTGTTGATGTTATTGTTATGGTGAATAAGACAAAAGCAGGGATTAATGCCAAGTTGGAGCAATAGAGATCAACATTGGAATCAAAAGGTTTTAAGATAAGTAGAAGAAAGACGGAGTATATAGTGGGTAACTTTAGTCACACAAGGACACAGACAATGAAGAGGCAAAAATTGATAAGAGGGAGATACAGCAAAATGGTTATTTTAGGTATCTCGGTTCAATCATAAATAAAGGTGATATAGAGGATGATGTTTCACAGAGGATTAAAATAAGATGGATGAAGTTAAGAGGTGCATCAAGAGTGTTGTGTAATCGACGTAATCCTATAAAACTTAAAGGAAAATTTTATAGGACAATCATTCAAACGGCTATGATGTATGGTACAGAATGTTGGGCAGTTAAGAAACATCATATGGATAAACTTAGTATAATTGAGATGAGACGTTGAGATGGGCCTGTGGCAAAACTAGGAAGAATAAGGTAAGGAATGATGATCGTATTAGAACTGATTTGGGAGTATTGCTGATACATGATAAGCTAAGAAAAAGTCATTTGAGATGATATGGTCATATGCAATTGAGGTCGTTAAATGCTCAAGTATGGAGGAGTGATCTAATTCATATTGAAGGATCTGAAAGAGCTATGGATAAACTTAAGATGATTCTACAAGAGGTAGTAAAGAAAGACATGCATAACTTAGGCCATAATCAAATATGATATCGAACAAAGCTGATTGGAGGACAAGAATCCATAAGTTGACCCCATTTAGTTGGAATAAGATTTTGTTGTTGTCTACTAGAGGTTGGCCAATGACAGATTTTATGTTTCGACCTTCAAATAAGTGGTTCTGACACATTTGTGCAATTAGGATTGCAATAGTTCATAGAATTTTTCTCATTTCCATTAGCAATTCGAGTAAATTTTTAATAAATTGAAGCAATCATGCGGTTTAGACTCACTTTACATGATGCCCTAGATATCATAGAAAAGCTTACCATTTCAGAAATCCTATGAAGCATTTGATTGTAAACAATGCAAAACAATGTATGGAAGTACCAAACAAAGCAAACATAGCTTTCAGAACCATTATAAAAGGAAGAGGCAGGAGGAGATGGGAAAGTCGATGTTTGTTGGGATGGGATGAAATGGAGTACCTCATAAACTCCTGGGTTCATTAACAAGAGGTCTCGACTTCCAGAGATCAACTGCCATACCAGACCCCTTAAACAATCAGGAATGCCCTTTCTAATGCGTCTTTGGACCACATGAGGTTTTCTTCTGAGATAATGTTTCCAATCACTTCCACCAACACCAATCATCTTTCTCCACTTTCTAACCCGTCTTTCCTCCCTGAAAATGATCCATATCCATAAATAAAACAAGTAAGGCTAATAAATAAAAGACAATTTAAGCAATGCTGCTTCAGTGCATACAGGACGTTGAGGATAAGTTGGGATACCAATATTATTTCTGCTAAGGGGGAGGGCTAATGTTGCTTTCCTTGATTCTGTTTCTCAAAAAAAAAATTCAAGTCCAAGTGAGGTATTTCATTATGATTTGGCATGGCAAATGAAACTTCGGTACCTGAAATGTTTCAAGCCCTAGTGCCAACACTACCAGCAACTGTCAATGACCAGTTTGATGAGGTCAGTGGCACCACAAATAGAGGTTGACCAAGTTTAAGACCATCCTCTGAAGTAAAGCTGTGCAAAATGCTGTTAAGGTGAGTTGCTTATTCAATATTGTCTTTTCTACTGGGGATTCTTACATAACTTCTACAGAAGCTAGAATCAAGGGAACGGAACAAAAGAAACACCCCAGGAAAAAGACAACCACCTATTCGCAACAAGAAGGAATTCAGAAGACTATTGAAGGAGAAGGTTAAGACAAATCTGGAACAAGAAAATCATCATCAGGGAGGATCCTATCCAAGTGCTAAAAAAACATGGGTTATCACATTGATTTTGCTAGGTCTCATTGATTCCTGGTACCTTGACCCAGTAGAATATGGCTCGAAAATCTGGTTTTGGGATATGTTAAAGAGGGTTATTAACCTCTTGCTGTGTCTTTCTACATTTATGTCACTTCAGTACTTCACAAATATGCTAGGTTTAACAATATCTGGGTTTCAATTTTGGTTTATCGAGCTTAAAGAAGCTGCAAATTGTTGGACATGGAAAAATGGAGTCAGGGAATGTCCTTTGTTAGGTCGTACTATGAATCCTTGGACTTTGCAGACCTGATATGGGATTTCTTTTCATGGTTATGAAGTTTCTTTTACCAATTGGACTTAATTTGTTTCTTAATTCAATGGCCTGCATTTTGTGGAGAATACCCGCTATGGTTCTTCTTGATTCATTTGCAAGGAAAGGAATAATTTATATTCAATTGTAATGTCCATATTCTGCCTCATACATTTGTGTTCATAGGAAAATATTTTGTGAGCATCGGAGGATTTTCAAGACGTTTGTCTTTCTTAATGGTTCATAAGGGCTGACTTTATTCACAGTTGATCGGCACTCAGATAAGGTCATTTTGTTTATAGATTCAGCTGCTTCTTTTGTAGAGATACACTTTGATCATACTATTGTAATTCTACATTCTCTTTGCCTCACTAACAAAAAATTTGCCTTTTCACCATCAGAAAAGAAGCTGGGTTTTAAGTGAAAAGAAAGGTTAACACGTTAAACTAGAAGAAGCAATTTCAAACTACAGCAACGGGTATGAAAAAGAAGATTCTTACTGATAAAAATATGTGCAAATTAAAGAAGTTAACAAAAAATCCCCTTTAGAGATATAGACAATTTCTCTTTTTCACACTGACATATTAATGAATGAGGAAACTCAACAATAAATCTTAAGGTTATGCACGTTGCAGAGATAATATTATGAAATATTCATAATAAACCAACAAGCTTGAGCATGAAGGAACCTATTTATTATAGTACAGAAAAAAAGAATCCATGACACAAGAACCACTATACATCACTTATTCTCTCAATACAAATATATTCAACAGAAAAGACTTGCGTCCACTTTTTGTCAGAATGGGCTTGTTTTTTATCTGCAGTAGATTGCTGCATGTAAACAGTTAAAGTCGCCAGACCAAATGGGTGGACATGTCAGACCACTCCAGCAGTCCTTCATATGGAAAATTTTAATCCAAGGGACATTCAGTACATGGTGAAAGAGAAGACCCTTACCTCTTTCAACTTTAAAAGAAAAGGGTTCATCAACTTCCATTCAATTCGAACAAGTCCTAAAGCTAATAGGTTGTAAGAATAACATGAGATGGGAACTGCCACATTGCCAATAAATTGCCAATTTACTGAATAACCCTGGCAGTATTAGCTTTCCCATGGACTGTCTTAACAGAAAAACAAGGAAGATGTCTCTATAAAGGCACACTTTTTTTTAATCAAAAGCAATAGAGATGGAGCATACAAAGCCCCAAATACAATCACAAGGACACAGACCCAAAACAAGAAAGAAAATAATGAAAAACCCACACTACTCAGGCCAAAGAGACTCCCAAAAACCCAACAATATTAGTTAATCTTTGCCTAGCCAGGAGTTCAACCATGCCATTTGCAAACAAACAAGCAGTTCATATGAGGGACCAGGTGCTTTATAAACCTAATAACATAGCATATCTGCAAGGACCGTCTGGCCTAAAGTGTGTGGCATATCTGCAAGGACCGTCTGGCCTAAAGTGTGTGGCTCACAAAAAGGTGAGTGGTCCTAGTAGTCGGGGAAATTAAAAACGAATGTAGTGTCTGGAGACCTGAACCAATCAATAACTGTGACAAGTCACCCTCCACTATGATGTTACGAAAGCCTTCCCTCCAAGAATACTCCCATCCCATAAGAAGAGGTATTCTGTAAAGGCTTACTTTACCCTTTAAGAAATTTCTGAAATCTAATATATACAGAAAGACCTATAAATGTAGACTACCAATAAAAGCAACTTCGTTAAAAAAGGATCTAAATAATTGGATCATCAAAGCAATGAATCCAATGCTCCTTGGAAAGTGCCTCTGGGAATTTCCCCTTCAATCTAATACCTTCAAGCAACACTGGTTCTCAGGAAGTATGGCACAGATTCAAAAGATCGGATAGCCTTAAAGGTTATTTGATTGTCTGCCTTGGACATCAAATCCATTATTACCACCTTCCCCTCTTCCTGCCCAGTGTTAAGCATAAGCATTATTTAAATTTGGCCAAACATTTGGATGAATGCAAACTTCCACTCAGAGTTTGCGATTATGAATGGCTCATTCAAAAGAATACTCTCATTTCTGCTTCAATAATATCTTCTTTGAGAATTTTTAGAAACTTCTGTGTCCAAAATGTCTAGGGCATCTAGAGGCAGAGGAGTTTTTCCCTCGTTTGAAAAAACAAGATGTCAATAACACTCGATGACACTCCAATTCATGTTTTCTCTATAAAAGTTTTCTCCAGAACCTCATGGTTTCATTAAAAGTCTCATGTTTTCCCCCAACCCTTCTGTCCTAGTTCCAACAGAAGATCAGTCAATGATTTTCACTGTTAAAGCCCCTGGAAACAATTACTTTGGCCATCTCTCAAGAAAATCAATTATGTGACATGCCAAGAGAAAAGGTGGAGAAAAAACTTTTCTTTGTATGTGTTATCACAAAAGCTCTGATTGAAGTTTAACCTCAACAAAGTGACAATCGGCTAATAATGGCTCTATGGGGATCTGTAACCTATTTTCAGTATCATAAAACTTAAGTATGGTGTGCCCCATCTCTGCTACATAAGCTGCAGGTGTGACCTGTTACGTATTCAAGTTTCAAACTAAACAAATCCTGGAAAATAGGATTTCGGGACTTGACAGTTCTACAAGTATTGTTCCATTTACAAAATTTTCAAATATTTTAATAACTATCATATGGTATGAATAATTCTAGAAATATACAATGTACAAAGATATTTTAGAATCAAAAGGTTTTTATGTTAAGCCCCACTAAAGCAAAATATATGATGAGAAACTTTAGTAAAAATATGAATAAATATAAAAGCATAGTTAAGATTTGATGAAAAAGAGCTACCTCAAAGTCCTTATTTTCCTTATCTTGGTTCAATCATCCATAAGGAGTAAGTGACTGAAAAGAATACGGACCATAAGATTTATTGCAGGGACGAGAAGTAGAAGACACTTCTAAAGTTCTACATCGTCACTTCATGACATTAAAATTGAGATGAATATGTAAAAGACGAAGGAAATTCAGCTGAGATGGTTCAGACATATCCAACGAAAACATTGATTGGACAAGTGAGAACGACTTATTGTGCAAGCTCAAAAGGGAAAACTTAAAGGACTTGGAGTTGAAATAGTAAGACAAGAGATTGCAAATTATTAGTACATGGGCTTATATGGTTGGGATAAAGTGTAGTTTGGTTGAGTTGTGGAAGCCATAAGAGACAAAGATTTTGACGTGGGAGCAGAATCATAAAAAGCCAACTGTCTAATGCTCATTCTAACATATTTATACATTACCAACTTTATTGCTGGAACTCAAAGATGAACATTGATAGCAAGATCTAATGAAAGACCTCAAAACTCCTACCAATTCTTGGGAAGCTTCTTCACATATTCATAATCTAATTATAGCATGTTTATGCATAACCAATCTTTACCATCATTGCAACACAAAATTATGAAATAGATATAACACCAAGACTTCATACAAGACCTGAGATATATTGTCATCTTTCCATATAGCCACATAAGTAGTTTTCTATAGATAAAGGTACAATTGAAAAGGTATAATATAATAATATATTTATCTTCTACCACTTTGTTTCAGATGCCCCATTGATGGAACCTGTCAAAGCTAATAAATAATTGGTTCTAAATACATTAAGTCTGTCTAATATGAAGAAGACAATGCTAAAACAATCATATACAACATTCTCAGTGATCCTCTAATAACAGAAGTACTTCTTTGAAAGGAAAAAAAAAACAAAAAAATAAATAAATAAATAAAAAGAGGGGGGAGGTCAGAGGGAAAAATGCAAAATCATACCTCTCATGTTCATTAGTGGACCTGCTTTTGGTTAAGCCTTCAGGAGAGTTATTTGGTTCTTGCTTTATAAAACCAAACCTGTCCACTGCTTTAACAGGAGGAACAGGGCCTGGTTCGAACTCATCTACAATTTTCCTCTCCATTCCACTATCTCAAACAGCTTATTCATTCCAAAGGAAAATTGACAAGGTCATTCTTTTCCTCAAAATGACTACTGCTCAGAGAATAGGGTATCTAATTGACAGACAAATAAACAAATATAAATTTGCATATCAATTATACAAAATTGAACAAATTGATCAAAGAAAAGACCATGACAGAGAATTTTGATTATCCCAACGACAGTAAGATCAATCAACACCGGATGAATAGGGCTATATCAGTAAATCAGAATTTGAACTCCCGGAAATGATAACTGTTGAATCAACCAATCATACAAACATTTAAAATGCAAAGGCCTACCTACCGGAAAAAAAAAATTTAAAGGCGAAGCTTTTGGATTAGGGCAAACATTTAAAGCTTTTGATTTGTATCAAAATATAGCAAAAATTGGAAGAACAAACCAATGAAATAGAGCAAGGGCAGAAAAATGTGCCGTAATGAAACTGAAGTACAACTACTATAAAGCATCTAGTTAAAAGTGACGACAAAGCATAAAATATAATTTCAAGTCTATGAGCTAAATAATACCAAACGAAGAACACTATAAATAATGTCTACCTACAAAGCCCATTTGCCAGAACCAAACACGTAACACAAAGCATTTATATGGTCAAAAATGAAACTAAAATCTTAATAAAAATGAAAAAAAAAATTAACGAAATTAATAGATGAAGCTAATTAGCCAACACAAATTACCCCAATAACAATTCTACAGCAAGCAGTACAGATATAGTTCACAAGACATTATATGCTTTCGAAGACCGAGTGAAAACGTTGATCATAGAAAGGGGGTAAAAATTCAGGAATCGAAATACCCTGCTTTAACAGATAAAACAAAGCACAACCCCCGATGATCAATAGCTCAGTTGGTAAGGATCAAACACCTCAGAAGTCAAAAGTTCAAGTCTTCTTGGCGCTACGCGACGATGATCAAAGTAATATACAGAAAGCCTGAAATGATTTTAATGTAACTAAAACACGAGAAAATTTTCTGAGTAGCATTTAAATGGATTCATCTCGATATAATAGATTTGCTCGAATGGAAGACATGTATCATAATAAAAAATAAAAAATAAAAATAAATAAAAATAAAAAAGGAAGACATGTCAGCAAATTAAAATTCGCTTGCTCAATAGAAATGTAGAATGCCAGGAAAAACGATAAAACTTCAGAAAACCCACCTCAGAGCATGTGGACTTATGCGAAGTAGACGGGAGAGAATACAAAAGCAAAAATAGATTGGAACGCAAATACGCATAAACTTCTCACAATCTGAGTGGGTGACCATAAAAGCTATTTGTTTTATTTTTTTTTATTATTATTATTTTTTTTTTTTTTTGGTAAGACCCCTAGAAGCTATCAATGACCAGATTTATTCGTATTTCCCTTATAAAAATAGGATAATTATTTTCACTACTCATACTTGTCCTATAATTACTTAAATTCTCCTATCTCACCCACCTTTGCATTATGACTTAATCTCATCCATTCATCTTTTTTTGCAATAATATCAATAACATCCCTTAAAAAATTTCATCTAGACCCTATCAAAGATCATTAACATCATCTACACTCACAAGAATGCCAAAACATCACATACTCCCCAAAGGTTTGACTGTGGTAATCAAAGAAGTGCACTCCGTCAGTTGATGTCCGTTAGATATTAACGTCATGTGGATTTAAATATTTCACAGACGAGGATACCTTTTTGGTCTGTTGAAAAGATGATTCTACCCACTTGATATATTTCACCCTCCCTCTGTTTCACTTCGAAACAGTAATAAAAGTTGTTTACAATAGTGAAAAGAGGGAAAAGAAACGAAGCCCTACCTGTACTCAACGAGGACGACGAAGACCGACTTGAGATTTTCGCTGTCAACGGTGCAACAAAGCTAGCTAAATCGACCATTCCTCTGCAACCCTACCTCTACTTGACGAGGATGACGAAGAACAACATGAACTTTTTGTCTTCTTCATCCCCGACCACCCCAAGTTATTCAATCCTCTGAATATCTTCGTCCTTGACAATGATAAACTTCATCAAGTATGAAACCACTTATTTTTCATTCAATCCCCTCTTTCCCACAACTTCTTCTTCTTCGACTAACAGGACCATGACAGTGTACAAGTGGTCCTAGACCGCCGACAGGTAAGTCATACAGCCCTTCGTTGTTGACCTATGGGTATGTGAATATATATCCTTTGTATCATTTTTTGCAAAAACCCTTTAATTTACTATTTTCTTTGTTTATTTATTTCTTTGTTTATTGTCTGCAGGTTGGTTCTATTACTTTTTCTCTGCTGGTGAGCAGTTTGTTAATTTCATCTGTGTAAAAGTGTATATTGTTCAGTCAGGTATGCATTTCCACTTTTTATTGTTTTTTGTCCATCGACTAGTGTTATTCTTTATAAGCCCTACCCTAAATGTTTTTTGTCCAGTCAGTATATCACTACATAAGTAATTTTGTCCTCTGCTATGTAGGCTTGTTGTCACACCCTAATTTTGCACCAACCAGAATGGTGTGATGAACCGTCTATGATCCAACGATTCAACCAGGATCTCGAATAGGCTATGTCATTTTGTTAAACCATACACATCCACAACCATAATCAGAGTAAATAAACAATAGCGGAAGTCTTTAATACTAATGAATTGAGAATCTAACAGTGATAATATAAATAAATTATTCAATTATCTCCAAATGACTAAGACATAAAATAAAATAAATTTAATCAATTACATGTCCTTAATAATCCAATAAATAAATCTAATCAAAGACGCATGAGTTGCACTCGCACAACGAATCATGAGACTCCATCATAGCTTCTGCATCCATCGCTGCAACATGCCCGTACATTGGAGCATTCATGTAATCTTCTATGGTAGGACCTGCATCATCAACTAAAAATATTCGACGTCGAAAGGGTGAGCACACATCATGGCTTAGTGAGCAAACAAAACAATGCAACAAACATATGCATGCATTCAATTCATATCTTTGGTCTGGTTCATAAGTTTGCAATGTGCAATAGAAAGGATAAATGTCATCTGCACCTCTATACACGAGTGTGTGAAGCCGCCCAATGGATCAAACACCATTTGTAAGACCCGTATCAAACTAATCCGGTCTTACCACCTTGAACCAGGTCTACCCATCATGGATGAGCCAAATGGACCAAGTGCGTAAAGGAGATCACGATCCCAGGTATTAAACTGACCCAAAAAACACTTAAATTAAGGGGAGGATCGCATACCCAATAAGGGAGGGTCGGACCCCCCCAAGACAGAAGTCAGACCCCCAGTTTTACATGGGGGGTCGGACACTTCAGGAACCAGGGGTCGACGGGATCTCCGACCCCCCTATCGACTCGGTAAATCTGAAAAATTAGAAAAGTTTCCTAATTTCAATGGGATTCCTTCCAAATCTCAATGGGACTTATTTTAGGAGTTTCTACTCTATAAATAGGACGTCCTAAGCTTCTTTTACTCCTTTTACAACCCTAATTGAATTGAGAGAAAGAGAAGAGAAGGAAGAAAAGGAAAATATAAGGAAAGAAGAGAAGAAGGCCAAGGGAGAAGAGTTGCAGAGAAGAAGTATTCTTCTCAGATATGGATACTAATTCCATGAATTGCTAAAGATCTTAGGATATATAATGCAGAGAGTATGATCTCGGAGAAACCCAAACCATCAACCTATGGTTAGGTTTTCATGGAAAACTATGGGGGAAAATCATGAAAGCCATATAGGTGGTAGAGTCATGGTTCTAGACCAAAGAACATGTGTAGAATGGATTATAGGAGCAAGCCATAAGACCCCAAACACGAAGAATGGATTTAAGGAAGAAAATCGACCAAAACCCACAGGGGGTCGCATGGGGGGTCGATGGCCAATCGACCCTACCAGACCCTGAGCATCGACCCCCAGTGTCTGGAAAGTCCAGAATAGGGGTGGTCGCACCCAAGGTCGATCATTACTCCGACCCTACCTCCGACCCCCAATTAACAGAATGAGTTTTAAATTCAGAATTAATTATAATTAAATTCTGTCGACTTTGTTAGGTTTTCTAGAAATATAATAACAATATAAAGGTGATCTTAAAGCTTGTAAGAGGATCTATTAGCAAGCTAAGGTGAGGAAACAGAACTCTAAACTAATTGGTTAATAACAAACTGTTTTCTCTTTTCTTGAGTCCAATTCTATGCTTGATCCTATGCAAATATGTTTGTAATGTGCATACAACATGTCATCTAATATTTCTATTATTTGTTCATGCATATTTACTTTATTGTTTATAACATGATGATGATGATGATGATAGGAATAAGCATGTGAATGTATGTGTGTGGTTGGTGTACTTGATGCGAGCGAGTATCAGGGGAGGTGTGATGGGAATGTCAATAAACGTTAACCTTTGGCGGGTCTCAACATTTTAGCTCTATCTCTAACTCAAGTCTTGTGCATTAGCATCGTCGTATTGCCATTACTTTAGCAGAACTATTACGTCGTAGAGTATCAGGGGAGGTGGTCTCGGTCCTTGTAGTCTCTGACTCTACCGGGGGGCCTTAGCTCTATCTCTATGGACGTTCTGAGGGATGCTGGGGTGAGGCCTTGGATACACTGTTTGGCATTAGGATTGGTTAGTTGCGAGCCCAGTTTGCAAGCCCTCGTCAAAAGGAGCTTACGTATTGGTATGGCACTGTATAGCAATAAACGTTAACCTTTGTTGTACAATGTTATGGTAGGGTGGATGGGGACGACAATAAATGTTAACCTTTGGGCGGACTTCCACACCCTTCCTCGGTCTACGAAAAAAAAAAAAAAAAAAAAAAAAAAAAAAAAAAAAAAAAAAAAAAAAAAAAAAAAAAAAAAAAAAAAAAAAAAAAAAAAAAAAAAAAAAAAAAAAAAAAAAAAAAAAAAAAAAAAAAAAAAAAAAAAAAAAAAAAAAAAAAAAAAAAAAAAAAAAAAAAAAAAAAAAAAAAAAAAAAAAAAAAAAAAAAAAAAAAAAAAAAAAAAAAAAAAAAAAAAAAGAATACTCCGAGATTCGAAGAAGACTATTCTCCACCGCCGCCCCACTCACCCGCCCACCAAGAAAGGAGAAAAGAACAAAAGGACAGAAAAAAGAGAAAAGAGCAAAACAACCAAGACCAGATTGATATCCGCTCCAACTTAACCATTCCCGCCCGAGACGTACATTTACCTTATACACCGATGCACCGGACCGGGATAAGAAAGTGAGCCACGCAAGGAGAACAAGAAGCTGCGTATGCATCGAGACGCTGAAGGAACAAGAGAAAAAACACCCCACCCACGATTTGGAAAAAGCGGCAAAAGTACATGCGGCCAAGAAAAGGAGACACTACCTATACCGAGAGAAATTTCAGATTAAGTCGGACCAAAAAAGCCTTACGTAATCTAATTAATCAGAAGGAGAAAAAAATGAGAAAAAGAAGAAGACGAAACTAAGAAAGAAAAAGATTGAAAAATCCAAAAAACACCAAGGGGAAGGGAAAAAAAAAAAAAAAAAAAAAAAAAAAAAAAAAAAAAAAAAAAAAAAAAAAAAAAAAAAAAAAAAAAAAAAAAAAAAAAAAAAAAAAAAAAAAAAAAAAAAAAAAAAAAAAAAAAAAAAAAAAAAAAAAAAAAAAAAAAAAAAAAAAAAAAAAAAAAAAAAAAAAAAAAAAAAAAAAAAAAAAAAAAAAAAAAAAAAAAAAAAAAAAAAAAAAAAAAAAAAAAAAAAAAAAAAAAAAAAAAAAAAAAAAAAAAAAAAAAAAAAAAAAAAAAAAAAAAAAAAAAAAAAAAAAAAAAAAAAAAAAAAAAAAAAAAAAAAAAAAAAAAAAAAAAAAAAAAAAAAAAAAAAAAAAAAAAAAAAAAAAAAAAAAAAAAAAAAAAAAAAAAAAAAAAAAAAAAAAAAAAAAAAAAAAAAAAAAAAAAAAAAAAAAAAAAAAAAAAAAAAAAAAAAAAAAAAAAAAAAAAAAAAAAAAAAAAAAAAAAAAAAAAAAAAAAAAAAAAAAAAAAAAAAAAAAAAAAAAAAAAAAAAAAAAAAAAAAAAAAAAAAAAAAAAAAAAAAAAAAAAAAAAAAAAAAAAAAAAAAAAAAAAAAAAAAAAAAAAAAAAAAAAAAAAAAAAAAAAAAAAAAAAAAAAAAAAAAAAAAAAAAAAAAAAAAAAAAAAAAAAAAAAAAAAAAAAAAAAAAAAAAAAAAAAAAAAAAAAAAAAAAAAAAAAAAAAAAAAAAAAAAAAAAAAAAAAAAAAAAAAAAAAAAAAAAAAAAAAAAAAAAAAAAAAAAAAAAAAAAAAAAAAAAAAAAAAAAAAAAAAAAAAAAAAAAAAAAAAAAAAAAAAAAAAAAAAAAAAAAAAAAAAAAAAAAAAAAAAAAAAAAAAAAAAAAAAAAAAAAAAAAAAAAAAAAAAAAAAAAAAAAAAAAAAAAAAAAAAAAAAAAAAAAAAAAAAAAAAAAAAAAAAAAAAAAAAAAAAAAAAAAAAAAAAAAAAAAAAAAAAAAAAAAAAAAAAAAAAAAAAAAAAAAAAAAAAAAAAAAGGAAAAAGAAAAAAAAAAAGGGAAAAGAAAAAAAAAAAAAAAAAAAAAAAAAAAAAAAAAAAAAAAAAAAAAAAAAAAAAAAAAAAAAAAAAAAAAAAAAAAAAAAAAAAAAAAAAAAAAAAAAAAAAAAAAAAAAAAAAAAAAAAAAAAAAAAAAAAAAAAAAAAAAAAAAAAAAAAAAAAGGAAAAAAAAAAAAAAAAAAAAAAAAAAAAAAAAAAAAAAAAAAAAAAAAAAAAAAAAAAAAAAAAAAAAAAAAAAAAAAAAAAAAAAAAAAAAAAAAAAAAAAAAAAAAAAAAAAAAAAAAAAAAAAAAAAAAAAAAAAAAAAAAAAAAAAAAAAAAAAAAAAAAAAAAAAAAAAAAAAAAAAAAAAAAAAAAAAAAAAAAAAAAAAAAAAAAAAAAAAAAAAGGGGGGGGAAAAAAAAAAAAAAAAAAAAAAAAAAAAAAAAAAAAAAAAAAAAAAAAAAAAAAAAAAAAAAAAGGGAAAGAGGACACTGTTTGGCATTAGGATTGGTTAGTTGCGAGCCCGTTTGCAAGCCCTCGCCAAAAGGGGCTTACGTGTTGGTATGGCACGTATAGCAATAAACGTTAACCTTTGTTGTCGTTATGGTGGGTGGATGGGACGTTTGGTGGGTGGTGGGGACAATAAACGTTAACCTTTGGGCGGACTTCCACACCATGTGTATAGGCAGGGTCAATAAACGTTAACCTTTGACCACCCAACCTTTCTATTGCACATTGCAAACTTTAAACTAGACCAAAGATATGAATTGACTGCATGCATATGTATTGTTGCATTGTTTTGTTTACTCACTGAGCCATGATGTGTGCTCACCCCTCGACGTCAAATATTTTTAGTTGATGATGCAGGTACTACCGTCGAAGATTATGTCAATGCTCCAGTGTATGGTCACGTGGTGGTGATGGAAGTTGAAGATGAAGTGGATACACATGACTCCTCTTGCGAGTGCAACTCATGTGTATTCGATTAGATTTTTAGTTTTCTTTATTTGGATTTATTAAAGACATGTATTTGATACTTATTTATGTCTTAGTTGATACATAATAATTTGCTATTTAAATATTAATATCACAGTAGATTCTCAGTTCATTTTACTATAAGACTTCCGCTATTGTGTATTTACTCTGATTATGAATGTGGATATATGAAGTTTAGATCAGACAGATACCGTCTGTACGAGATCTTGGTTGAACCGTTGGTTTGCTAGCGGTTCATCACACCATTCTAAAGTGTACGAAATTGGGGTGTGACACCATTGCCGTCCCACATGCACCCATCATGGAATAGAGATAGAGCTAAAGTGTCCGGATCAAACACCGCATAACACTTCCCCTGATGCCCTACCCATACCAACACGTAAGCCCCTATTGACGAGGGCTTGCAAACTGGGCTCGCAAATAACCAATCCTAATGTCAAACAGTGTATCCAAGGCCTCACCCTAGCATCCCTCAATACGTCCATAGAGATAGAGCTAAGGCCCCCCGACAGAGTCAGAGACTACATGGTCCGAGACCACCTCCCCTGATGTCCTACGACGTAATAGTTCTGCTAAGGTAATGGCGATAAGACGATGTCAGTGGACAAGACTTGAGTAGAGATATAACTAGAGTCTGGTGACCAGGATAAACCGTAGTGTCACGTCCTCCCCCTGATGCCCCACTCGCATCAAGTACACTAACCATACATAAATATTCACATGCATATTCCTAGCATCATCATCATCATCATGTTATAAATAAATGGAATTAAATATGCATGAACATTAATAGCAGGAATATTGGATGACATGTGAAATGCACAATACACGCATACAAGTATAAAATCATTCATGGGATTAGACTCAATAAATAGAAACAGTTTATTATTAGCCAATTAGTTTAGGTCTTGTTCCCTCACCTTTGATTAATAGTAGATCCTCATTCAAGCTTTGTAATTCACTTTTAAACCACTTGGAAGCCTAACAAATTTGTAGATTTTAAATTAGAATAAATTTCCATGAGTTTAGACTAACAGAAACTGAGGGGTCGCAGGTGTGGCAGTACCTGTGGTCTCAGTTTCTGTGACCACAGGGCATGGGGTCGCAGGGTGTGGTCGGACATACTCTGACCACATGTGCGACCACACCCTCCCGGGAACTTCCCGAGGGCATGTGGTCAGACATGTGTGTTTCGTGTGGTCGTACATCATGCGACCACACGTTTGACCACATGTGTGATGGTCGACCTTTCACTCTCAATTCCAATCCTCCATGTTTGGATTCCTTGGCCTATCATCATGGTCCTTCCTACAGTTGTTCTGTGGCTCAAAACTATTATTTTATATACCATCCATTATCCACATAATTTCTTCCATGGATTCTCTTAGAATTTGTCCATGGATGAATGGTTTGGGTTTCTTCTAAATCCTATCTTCTTCATAAACTATTCTAGGCTCTCAATTTATCATGGGAAATATGTTCATACCTTAGGCTTGTTGAAGATTCAGAGTTTTCTCTGAATTTTCTTCCTCCTTAGTCTTCCTCTTCAATTTTCTTTATCTTCCTTCTCTTTTCTTTCTCTCACTTTTAATTAGAGTTCTAAAGGAGTGAAAGAGGCTAAGGGATGTCCTATTTATAGAGAAAAACCCTCCATAATATGCCCTAATGGGTTTAGGAAAGACCCCCCTTCGAATTAGGAAGGTTTCCTAATTTTCGTTTCTGACTGGGTTCCGTGTGGTCGGAGGTGAGGTCGCATAATCCGTCAACCACACCTTCTAAAATGTCTGACCACATGACCTAAATTCATGTGGTTGGACTCTTTTGAGGTGTGGTTCGTCACACCTGTTTAGGTATGCGACCACACGCTCATAATTAACTGTTTTTGGGTTGATTTCATACCTGATCTTGTGGTTTCTTCACGCACTTGGTCTACTTGGCTCGACCATGATAGGTAGATCTAATACAAGGTGGTAAGACCGGTTAGTTCGATACGGGTCTTACAACTTTCCCCTCTTATTAGAAATTTCATCCTCGAAATTTGCATATACCTTTCGAGTAAAAAAGGTGAGGATATTGCTTTCGTATTGCATTCTATTCTTCCCATGTGATCTCTTCTATATCTTGGCTTCTCCAAGTGACCTTAACATAATAAATGTCACGATTGCGTAGACGTTGAACCTTTCGGCTGGTGATTTCAGTTAGTGCTACTTCAAATGTCAAATCATCAGTTAGACCCGATGGATCCGCTGTTAAAACGTGTGTTGGATCTCTGACGTACTTCTTCAGTAATGAGATACGAAATACATCATGCACACTTGACATAGATGGGGGTAGTGCTAACTGATACGCCACTTTTTCACGTTTAGCTAGAATCTCATATGGCCCGACATATCTCAGACTTAGCTTCCCTTTCTGTCCGAATTGTTTTAAACCTCACATAGGTGATACTTTCAAGAATACCTTATCACCTACAATGAATTCAAGGTCTCGACATCGAGTATCTGCATATTGTTTCTAATGATTCTGAGTTGTTCTAACTATTTCCTTGATAATGTCGACTACTCGACAAGTCTCTTCAACAAATTCTGATCCAACGATACTCCGTTCACCAACTTCATTCCAAACCAAAGGAGTTCGATACTTCCTACCATACAGTGCTTCATAGGGTGACATCTGTATAGTAGCCTGATAGCTGTTGTTATAGGCGAACTCGATCAATGGTAGTTTCTCAATCCATGATCCCTTGAAATCAATAACACATGCTCGAAGCATGTCTTCTAAAATCTGAATGGTACACTCCGACTGTCCGTTTGTCTGAGGATGGAATGCAGTATTGAATTTTAGTGTTGTACCCATAGCCTTCTGTAATCCTTCCCAAAACTTTGAGGTAAAGCGTGGGTCTCTGTCGAACACAATGCTTTTAGGTACACCATGCGATCTGACAATATTATCCACATATAGCTTGGCTAACCTCTCTAGGGTATACTGTGGTTGTATAGCTATGAAATGAGCTATCTTAGTCAGACGATCTACAATCACCCATACCGCATCAACTACTCGGGGAGTCAAAGGTAACCCGGTGACGAAGTCCATAGTGATGCAGTCCTATTTCCAAGCTGGTTATGGCAGTGGCTGTAACAATCCTACAGGTCTTTGCCTTTCAGCCTTTATCCTTTGACAATTTAGGCATTGAGACACAAATTTAGCTACACTGCCTTCAAATCATGATACATCTTTGTACTTCCAGGATGTACCGAATAAGCGGTGATGTGAGCTTCCTTCATTAGTCTGTGTCTAATGTCCAAGTTTTCCGTTTCAGGAATACATACTCTTCCTTTGTACTTCAGTACCTTTTCAACGTCCAAGGTGAACTCAGGAATAGTCCTACTTTTTTCGATGTCTTATTGCACCGTTCTCAGATAAGGGTCTGATTTAATAGCGGCCTTCACTTCATCTAATATATCAGGTACAATCTTCAATGTGACAAAAATATTTGAAAATCGATGAATAAACCCTTGGTTGGTTGACCCGCCCGGTGCATCTATCACAAACTGCTCATTACCATGATGGAATACTTTCCCTGTAACACACATTGCCGTAGTCGTGTTAGCCTCTCCTTGGGATTTTATCATTGCTTTTTTACTTAGCGCATCAGCAACTACATTAGCTTTCCCTGGATGATACTGAATATTACAATCATAATATTCAGTAAAAAGATAAGTGAGACTCTTGTGAGACATAATCTGAAATTTCTCTCCATACAAATAATGTCTCTATATCTTGATAACATGTACTACTGCTGCTAATTCCAAGTCATGAGTGGGATAGTTCTTCTCATGTGTCTTCAGTTGTCTTGAGGCATACACAACTACTTGTTCTCCTTGCATAAGCACACATCCTAAACCCAACCCAGACGCATCAGTGTACAAGGTAAACGGTTGTCCTGGAATAGGAATAGTCAAGATGGGAGTAGATATCAATCTAGCCTTCAATGTTTGGAAACTTTTCTCACATTTGCCGATCCAAACAAACTTTTCTCCTTTCTTAGTCAAATTGGTGAGAGGTACGACAATTCTAGAGTAGTCTTCCACGAATCGTTGGTAGTACCCAGCTAGACCTAGGAAACTTCTGATTTCTGCAACACTCTTAGGTGCTTCCCATTTCACAATGGCTTCAGTCTTGCTAGGTTCCACTTTAATTCCTTCAGTGGATACAACATGGCCTAAGAAAGCGACCTCATTTAGCCAAAACTCACACTTTGTAAATTTGGCGTTAAGCTTCTCTTTTCTTAGTTGCTGCAGAGCGGCTTTTAGATTCATGACATGAGTTTCCTTGTCCTTGGAGTAGACCAATATATCATTAATAAACACAATGACTGATGTATCCAACATATCATGAAATACCCGATTCATGAGTTCCATAAAAGTTGTGGGTGTGTTAGTTAATCCAAAAGACATGACTAAAAATTCATAATGTCCATATCTTGTTCTAAATCCTGTCTTTGGAATATCACCTTCCTTAATACTCAGCTGATGGTATCCTGACTGAAGATCAATCTTGGAGAACACCTTGGCACCTTGCAACTGATTGAACAAGTCATCGATCCGAGGCAACGGGTACCGATTCTTGATTGTAAGCTTATTCAATTCTCGGTAGTCTATATATAGTCGAATGCTACCGTCCTTCTTCTTCACAAACAATACTGGCGCTCCCCATGGTGATATGCTTGGTCTGATATAACCCTTGTCCAGTAATTCCTGTAACTGTACCTTTAGTTCCTTCAATTCAGTAGGAGCCATTCGATAGGGTGCTTTAGATACTAGTGTGGCTCCAGGTATAAGATCTATAATGAACTATGTCGCTCGGTCGGGTGGTAGTCCTGGTAGTTCCTCAGGAAATACATATGAAAAGTCACATACAACATCAATATCTTCCATTCGTGGTACTTCCTTGGTGAGATCGACCATGGATACTAGATACCCAACTCCTCCTTTCTCGAGGCATTTTCTAGCCTTTAATGCAGAGAGGATGAGTTTTCGTTTATGGGGAAGTTTGGTTCCCGCAAAACTAAACTCTGCTCCTTCATTGTCTTTAAATGTCAGCTTCTTTTCGGCACATAATAGGTTTGCAGAATGCCGAGCTAACCAGTCCATTCCCAAGATGACGTCAAAGTCTGTCATCTCAAGTTGAATTAAAGTTGCATCCAAAGTTTTCTCGTCAATAAGAACTGAACATGGTCCATAACCTTTTTCTAACTCCACTTCTAATCCCATCGACGATCGTACAAGCAGTTTGTAGTCTAAAGATTTGAGAGGTAGATTTAGCTTCTTTCCAAATGACACAGATATAAAAGAATGAGTAGCTCCAGAATCAAAGAGTACTCTGGTGGGTATGCCATTAATAGGTACGATACCTGTGATTTGTTTTAATTTAATCTACATGCTTACACAAGGTAACACAAAATAAAAGGTTCAGGTCATACCTGTGACCACATCAGGTGATGCGGTAGCATCCTCAGATGTAACTGCATAAACCTTTCCTTATTGTAGCTACTTCTTGGGCTTAGGACACTCCCTTGAATAATGTCCCATTTGATTACAGTTATAGCATTTTACTCTTTCACTATTTTGCTTCTGTTGAGGTTGGACTGTTGGAGTAGTCTTGGCTGCAGCATTAAATCCTTGAGTACAGAAGGGTTTGAATGTCTTTGTGTTCCCTCCGTTATAAGAATTTCCATTTGGCCTTTTGATACCTCTATTCTGAGCAAAGTAGCTCTCCTTTTAGCTCGATTCTAGCACTCGAGCAATCTGTACGGCTTCATTATAAACTTTCTTTTCTAGCCCCAAGACATGCTCTCGAATGCTTTCCCTAAGTCCCATGACGAATCTTTGGGTTTTAGTATTTTCCTCCTACATGCTAGAGGGAGCAAAGAAAAATAGCTCTTCATAACGCTGTTGATATGCATCCACAGTCATTTGTCCTTGATACAAACTCATAAACTCTCTTTCCATAGCATCTCTGAAACTTCTGGGAAAATATTTCTCAAAGAATGCCTCTTTATAGATTGCCCAGGTCAATTGGGCGTGCTTCGTTAATAGATAACTCCGAGTAGACTTCCACCAGTGGTGTGCATCGTCTTTCAGCATTAATGTGGCACACAATACTTTTTCCTCCTCATTAACAATCATCATCATAAAATTTCTTTCCATTTCATCGATCTAGTGAGCTAGCCACAAAGGATCTACTGGCTTGCCATTATATTCCTTAGGCTTTATTTTGAGAAAACGCTCGATCAATCGAGAGTGGTCCAACTGATACTGAGCATAGGCCCCATACATAGGTGGTTGATACTGGTAACTGCCTTGGGCTACCTTAGGGTTTTGTACTGGAGCTTGTGCAACTGGCGTTTGAGGTGCTTGGGGTACCGTGTTGCTGCCCCTTGGTATTGTGCTAGCTTGTCTAGCTGGCATAGGTGTAGTATGTACAGCTGGAAAAATTATTCCCATAGCAACTTGCATATTGGCTTGTACTTGTTGTATTTGCTGTAGTTGTTGTGCCAGGTTCATAACTGCTGTAGCCAAATCTGTAGGTGGGGCTGGCAAGTTTGTAGGATTTACTTGGCCATTAGCTCCTGGTGGTGCCATATTCTGATTCCCTTGTTCTTCAGGATTTTTATGGCTATCTTCCTCCACAGGTGGTCGTGGTAGAATTAGGTTACGTCCTCGCGTGGTTACTCTTCGCCCAGCCATTTCCTGTTTCGGTGGTGGTAGTGTCTGAAAAATCATAGTACATGTGAGGCAATCATCATATAAGTCATTCCCATATCAAAATACAATTAATCAATGTAAAATTCCAATTTTTTCCAAGTCATTCAGTCAAAATACTGTATTTTCCATCGTTTGGTCAATGGTGGGATCGCAATATGTCCGACCATAGGGTATGCGACCTCACAAAACCCTGTCAGCTCACCGAGAGCCTGTGGTTGATCGTGGGGTCGGAATATATCCGACCACAGGGTCTGACCATACGAGGTCTGTCAACTCACCGAGAGCCTGTGGTCGATCATGTGGTCGCAATATCTCTGACCACAGGGTCCGACCAGACGAGGTCTGGCAACTCACCGAGAGCCTATGGTCGATCGTGGGGTCGGTCGTGTGGTCGCAGATTTGGTCGAATTTTGCGACCACACGACTCTAAATCAGGTTTTTAAACCTGATTTTTGGAGTCATTTTCCACTTTCCCTTTTTCTTTCAACTTAACTCACTTCCACTGAGTTGCTACAGTGTCGACCACTCATGCTTGGTGATTCTTTCTTTTATTCACGACCTCCGCTCCATTCCTTCAGGTATGTTCTCTATTGGTCCTCATTTTTAAGCTTTCAAAACTAGGTTTTTCTCTATTTATAGAGTTTTCTTTAAATTAAAAATTTTTTAATCGTAAAAATTTGATTTTTATTGGGGGCTTTTGCTATTGGCACCCAATGGATGAAAGCCCTCAAGAAAATTTGAGTTTCATCGGTTAGTTTTTGAGAAACTTGAAAATTTCCATTTTTGACCTAATTTTCAAGATTTTTCCAAATTATTGAAATTTCTTCAAATTCGATCTTCCTAGTTTAAATTTCGAACTGTATGAGCATTGCAGGATGGTTTGGGACATATGTAAGTCCTCCTACCCAATTGGTTGGGTGAAAAGTGAGGCTTTTGGCCAAATCACGCCATTATAATGCCAAAATTTTGAGTTTTGCTCTATAATTCATATCTTGTCTATTTGTCTGTGTCTTTGCAGATAACATGGCTAGCACCAAAGTTTTCAGAGTTCATGATCCTATCTGCTTCCGGTCTAATGAAGCAGAGGTTCAGTATGCTCGTTATGAGCGTAAAAAGGTGGAAGGGGGTCGTTGTGTAAACTTGGCTAATCTAGCCTTATTTAATGTAAATGGGGCTTTTGGTGACATGGGTTGGCTCCCCGTGATTTTGTATGAGGCTTGTACTTGCCCTGCTCTGGTGAAGCAGTTTTATTGCAACCTTCAGGTAGTAGGTGATCCAAATGATACAGACAGGGGTAGAGAGCTCAGGATCACCAGTTATGTTAAAGGGGTGGAGATCTCCTTTAACTGCCAGGAGTTGGCTAATCTCCTGGGTATTTCAAACGACGGCCCCTTGGTATACTGTGCACCCAAGGAACCCCAGTTCCTGTCTTTGATGATGTGTGCAGAGATTGATCGCCAGCTTCTTAGAGATGATCACTGGGAGATGAAGGCAATCAACCTACGGCCGGAACCTCGGGGATACTGCAAGATTATTCAGCACAACCTGATTCCACAGAGTGGGCATTATGAGAAGATTTCCCAGTTGACCCAGTATCTCTAGTACTGCATGCACTAGGCAGCCCGTCTGCCTCTCATATATTATCATCAGGACGATGACCCATGCTGCGATGCCTGGTCAGGTAGGCAACCTACCCTACGGGCGTTTGATTACTACTCTGCTCACTCACCTGCATGTCAACTTGGTTGATGAAAGGATTCATGAGTACACCTTTTCGTCTGACCTTGACTGGGAGGCCATCTGCAAGATGGGGATGCGAGATGCGCAGGTCAGTGACGAGGAGAGGAACGCTATGGGGCGTCCCCACACTCGGGTCGAGATAGCAGACGCTGAGGCGGCAGCAGCAGCAGCAGGAGTCCATGGGGGTGATGCTGAGGATGATGATCGTATGTTCATGGATGTAGACGCCATACCTCCTCCATCACCATTGCATTCCACTGGAGCTGGCCCTTCTCGGGTTCCTTCCCACTCAGCTGGTCCTTCGCACCCACCACTAGATGACGTGATGGGATTGCTGCGTGAGATTAGGGAGGCCCAGCGCACGTCTGATCAGCGGATGGCCGATCTAGCAGCTAGTCTCCAGGTGACCCAGACTCAGGTAACTTGGCTGACTAGAGTGTATGCTGAGGACTATGACCGAGATCGTGAGGCACCTCCTCCTCCAGCACCTCCGGCTCCATGATGCATTCTTTTTACTTCTTCCTTGTACTACAGAGTAACTGTCTAGATTGTGGACCGTACTCTAATTTGGATATATATATATATATATATATATATATATATATATATATATATATATATATATATATAGCACATGCACATGGGCTGAACCAGTTTGGTTCAGGTTGATCCGGGCTAGACTGCGGTGGATTGATCAGATTGGACCAAAACTTGGGTTGACTGGTCCGATCAGACAAGGATTGACTGGGTTAGGTTGAGATTGGATTTAATTGAGCTAGGATGACTGGGTTTGGCCAAGGCTGGCTTGGATTGAGCTAGGCCAAGTTGGATTAAGATGAGACTGGCTTCTCTTCCTCTTTTATCATTTCATGGGTCATTTTAGTTTGCAAATTTGCATGAAATTCTCCGGCGATGCCTATCCCAAATTCTTCACGTCCACTTTATAGGGAATCAAAAGTGAAATATATTGGCACTTGGATCACCTGATTCCAACGTAAAACTTCCAAGATATGAAGAACTGAAGTTTGATCAATAATTCTGCATGAAAATTTGCATGGGACCCATCGATGATTGTTGCCTGGGATTTTTCACGTTCACTTTGAAAAGTACTGAAAATAAGGATTAGTGGCATTTGAATCATCTGATTCGGACATCGGATGATCAAGATATGATGATTTGAAGTTCAACGATAATTTATGCATACATCCTGCGATAATTACATAAATGCCCTTGCACTTTCAAACCGACTACAACTATGATACCTTCCTCGTTTGATGTCAGAATTGGGTGATTCCGGTCTTATTTTGAAGATAATTTCATGACCTATACATCCAAGTAGGTAATAGCCCATGACCCTACTGTGTGGCTCATTAAAGAATCACAAAACCTTGAATTAAAAACTAGAAACCTGTCATACGGATTCACTTATGCTGGGGATGACAAAAATGGGGTGCTTACGCATGCGTGAACAAAATACATAGAAATTGACTTCCATTTTGTCTGTGAATAGGTTGCCAAGGGTACTATAAATATTCGATTCATTCCGAGCCATGACCAAGTTGCAGACATCTTCACTAAAGGATTACCTTAATTGGGATTCAAGCTCCTTCGTGACAATCTCACTGTCTCTAATCGACCCATGAGATTGCGAGGGATGTTAATCATATGGTTACAAATTTAAATTGAATTCAAATATTCAAACATTGGAGCAATCTGTGGAGATACAACACAATAAAAGAGAAGTAATGGCAGAGGTTACAAATTCAAATTTGAATTCAAATATTCAAACATTGGAGCAATTGGTGGAGATACAAAACAATAAAAGAGAAGTAATGACAGAGGTTACAAATCCAAATTTGAATTCAAATATTCAAGATATTTGTAAATAAATACCAAGATTGGTGCATAGGTTATAACTCACATTAAACACCAAGATTGGTGCATAGATTGTAATTCAAATTCAAATTTTATACTCTATAAATACAATCATCCCTATCATATTCATATAAGGGAAATACCACAATCATTATTTTTGATTTACAAGAAAAGAAAAAAAAGAGGTGAAGAGGAGCTTGACGAGAGAGAGATTGAGCCAAGAGGGGAATCGACTGCGACAAGAAGGAAGAAGAGAAGAGGGAGAGTCGAGAGGGGGCCGAGAGAGATATTAAGCCGAGAGATAGAGAGAGAAGGGAGAAAAAGAAAAGAGAAACAGATTAGAAAGAGAGGAAGAAGAGGAGACTGAGAGAGAAGGAAGAAGAAAAAGGAGAAGCCGAAGAGGTAAGCCTACTGACCGCCCTACTATGTCTTTTTTTTGTTATCATTTTTTTTATCCCACTGACATGTGGAAAATCTTCGCAACCATGGCCATAACCCATCGACCACCTTGAACCCACCATCCCAGCCATCATCCACAAGCCCCTGCTATACATCTAACCTGCGGCCTGTAACTTCACCCTACCAACCATCGCGGCCCTAACCCTGCAACCCGTAAGCTTCATCGATCTACCACCACCACCGATCCTCACTCCCTATCTTCAATCCTAACACCTCTCATCGGCCAGCCTAGCCGCCATCCTACTGCCTGCTGATACCCCACCTTCAACACAACTGACCTCCTTTACCCACCACAAGCACCTGTTAATTACACCCACTAACAGCCATTGCCACTGACCTATCTCACCACCATTAACCCCCATTGCTGCAAAAACTCCCACCAATTTACCCTCACCCCACCGACTAAACCCACCTATTCACCATCTTACCACTCCACCCGACACGACTCACCACCATCAACACCTAGACGATATGCTCCCTCCCTGCTATAACCCTTACCTGCATCCTTAAACCTGCTCACTCATCCCACTTCAAACCCTCTACTAACCACTTGACTAGCACCTCCATCTCACCCAAACCAAACCCTGCAATACCCCACCTGAACTGAACACCAACCACCACCGGCCAAGATAACTTCAAATCAGGTTCCTTGTTGTCTACATGATACATGTAAATTAGGTTGGTTTCTTTTATGTTATTTTAACCTCAGAAGGTTGCATAATTAATTATATTGGTTTCTCGGTTCGGTTGCATAATGCATGTGTTGCATTATTTTGATTGTTGATATTATCTCATAGTGCATGTATTGTATTATTTTAATCTTGATATTATCTCATAGTGCATGTATCGTATTATTTTAATCTTTGATATCTTATAGCATATTATATTGTATTGTATTATTTTACCTTGATCTGCATCTTATCATGTACCATGAAATCTGATCCCTTAAATTTGTTGTGATCATATATCATGAAATCTGATCCCTTAAATTTGTTTTGATCATATACCCATGAACCTGATCGCTTAAATTTGTGATCATATACCATGAATCTGATCCCATGAATCTAATTACATGAATCTAACTATATGAATCTAATCCCGTATGACTTTTTTTATTTTATTTTGGTAAAAAGGATATTTATTCAGAAAAAGAGCGGTTTACAATCAAAGCTTCATCCTTACAAAGGTCGTGGAGCTAGGGAGAGGAAATAGGCTAGTGAATAAATCCCGTTGAATTCGCCGCCTTCCAGGCTGAGGAGTGAGCTATTTTATTAGCACCCATAGGAATAGAAACAAAGGAGATATTGTGACACTAGGAAGCAAGAACCACGATATCCTCCTTAATGGGATGGACCTCACTGAGACATGCAAGATGAGGGTTACAAATATAATAAATGATCTCCTCACAATCTGATTCCACGATCATCTTGTAAAAGCCCTCCTTGATTGCCTCCTGGAGCACCAAGTGAATCGCCAATGCCTCCCCCAAAATAGCCAAGGAAATAGCCATTGCTTGGGAACTAGCTAAGAGAGGGTTTCCATTAATCTCTAAATAGAAATCCGGTTCCTCTAGACTGGTACCCATAAAAAAAACTTGCATCCGTGTTTAATTTTACAAAACCCGTGGGAGGGGGATCTGGATCTCAGCATCATTCATCTTGGTGCCACTAGTATGAGAAGCAGAAGTAGCCAGAGAATAATATGAGGATTCTTCAAAAGCAATCGATGCTTTTTGGATGACCTCCATGATGAACTTGATATGACACTGAGAGGGGGGGGGGGTGAATCAGTGTTTGAAACTTTTTCCTGATTATTTACTGCTGCCTAGAGCTGATGGAGATATATTCTTTTACACACACACAAGCGTATGCAAATCTACCTCGCTACCACTCAGTGGCCAGGTCTACTAGATTTGCACACCCATCCTGCAAGTCATTCCACGCACTCCAAAATATATAGGAAAATTAAGATAGTCCACAACACAGGATATACGTGGTTCACCAACACAGTGTGTGATGGCTAGTCCACGGAGTAATGCCTAACGGGCTCCGTATATACTCAATACACTTCTTTTTGCTGTCTACACAGCAGGGAGTATATACACCCAATTTACCCAGCATAAAACTAGGAGAGCACACATGTGCCAGGAATTCAGTTATCAAGTACTAGTGTTCAACACACGCTGCACACCACGCTTAACCCGCACCCACGGGAAGCAAATAACAATTTTTTTTAGGCTTATAAATTTGCCTTATAATTTTCCCCCACTAGCTAGGTATTCAACAATTTGCACCTACGCTAACATATAATAAATTGAAAGCATAAATAGATAAGGAATTGAGAATCTCACAAACAATGCTTTCGAATGGCCAACAATCTCTCTGAAGCTTCACACTGCTCTCAGGTACTCTCTAATAGCCTTCAATGATGATAGAGATAGATTCATAGAGCACACCTCATCGACAGACTTCCAATCTCTTCTACACAATCCATAATCACCATGAATGTGAAAATAAAAGCTCTACTGACCTCTCATAGGGATTTAACACTCCATTGATGCACAGAGAAGAGGTAGTTGGTGATTGATCACTCCCACAGGGCACGAAACCCTAGAAAAACCTTCTCTTAAGCTTTAAATCTCTCTTTTTGATTTTTCTCCGCCCTAATTCGACTCCCAATGGCTCCCAATAGATAGAGCATCCAAAAATATAGAAACTGCAACTTGAACGGACCGATTTGGAGCTCGGATGAAGAAGTTATGGCGGTTTGAAGTTCGGCCAATCAGAAAAATTCGAAATGGAATCTTTCGGAGCCATATAATGCACCCGCGCTACACTTTAGCGCCACCGCCTTTTGCGCTGTCTAGTTCCTATTGGCGGACACGGAATCATCTCTGCTAGCCGTCTGATAAGCCTTTAAAAGGTGGGATTGACTGGAGTCCGTCGGATTTGAATAAATCGCGTCAGGCGCGATCGGGACTAATGGAAGCCATCGGATGCGAATCTGCGCCGCCGTCACATCATACATGTGACACACCGAATCAAGGGTGAACCATGGAATCATAATCCTTTCTTCATGTGACACGGAACACATTATTAACTTGCCTCCGTCTAATTAGAATGCGCGCGATGGTATCAAGACGCAAAGACTGCATTACACTCGATCCCACCTTGATCTGGGCCATTCAAAGTGGATCTGAGTATCGTGGCTTCAATCTGGCCGCTGATCTTGCATCTTCTCGTCTTTTTATGCCGAAATTGCCCCTAAACAACTTATGAAGGATATTTTCTGAAGTTTGAGTTTTTTTTATTTATTATTTTCTCTAAAATAAGTTACCCTAATCAGCATATTTTTTCTGGATTTTTTTTTTCTGTTTGACGTTGTTGCAACTGATTTCATTCCACCCCATAGATTGGATTGCCACTTGCCTTTCATTTTCAATTTTGGCTCGTAGAATAGTCTTTAGAGTAGGTTAGGTCGTACAGAAGAGGTCAGGGGTTTTGTTTTGCTGTCAATTTCTTTGTTACGTGAATAAGATCACCCCTTTCTTTGCTTCTCTATTACTGCAATAATGTGTACTTAACCATCATCTTTGTTCTGCAATATAATTGCAAGTTTTAGACTCATTGGGGACTTTGTGGGTTGTGAGATAAGTAGTTAATACCTTAGTCTAGGCTGTATTTTCTTTGTGGGTTGTGAGATAAGTGGTTAATGCTTTAGTGACACTTTGAAATTCTTTCCAGCATATGATTAAAAGCCTAAAAAGTAACTACTTCCCTCACTTTTTTTTGCTGTTACCAAGTAAGTAAGAATGATGCAGTTTTCAAATGTTTTATGGCTTGAGCTGGTCATACGCACTCGAAAACAGCTGCTGGAATCAACATGCATATATTTTTTTCTTTGATGAGGCATTTCTCTTATTTTTCCACACCATGAGGTCTTTCTTTGCCTTGGATGTAACCCATGAGCACCAAGAGAATTCATCACCACAAGAAGCTTTGTTGTTGTAGTGTGTGTGAGTAATTGTGATTTATGAATCCTTTTATGAATCAATTTAGCTGATTTCCTCATCAATTTTGAGAGGTTAGATTATTGATTTCCTCAATTCAAATTCTGTTCAATCGATTGAAATCCCTAATCCTTATAACCTTTTGCAATTACTGCATGGCAATAGAGCTATAAGTAAACCACTGATCAAAATCCTGGATGTTTCCTATCCCTTAAAATCCTAACCCCTTTGCCTGTCAATCCTTTTAATCCTTTACTCTTCCATGAACCCTTTTTTAAGAAATCCTAGCCCCAGTTCCTCTAGTATTATTTCTGTTTAAGCCTCACATTAGTTTTTGGTTTCAAAGCAACCAATCTACCTATTTTATTTGGTTTCCTACAGCTTCTGCTAATTCTAAAACTTTTTTTCCGATTTTTGTTTTCAGTTTCCTTTTATTTCTTTTCCACTTCTCCATCTCTGGTTTTGATAGTTCTCATCTACTTTCAAGTTTCTTTGTTGGGATAGGTGTAGGTGTGATTAGAACCATGATTGCTTTAATGCTTGCTCTTTGTAGTCGATGTATTGATACATATATCCCAATAATGGTGACATGTTTTATATTGCATATTGAGATGCTCTACTCAGGCTTGAAACATTCCATCCTTACTTTTCCTTTTTGTATGATTAAATTTGATGTTCTATATGTTAATATATCTGATATTTTGAGTCTGTCTAAGTTCACCCAATTTTATAACTTGGTAATCTAGCTTAGTCCAATGACACTCTTGGTCCAGTCTTTTTGTATAGCTTGATATAAACTATAATCCATTAGTTTGGTTCATTTTACGATTTCATCTTCATTTTGACATTCGGACAAATAAATTAATTGGGGAAAGAGAACCATCATACTGCTTTCTTCTTTCAGATGTCAAAACCTTATCTCTTTGGTTAAATTAAATTCCTATTTTCTATTATAAATTTGAGTTCACCCCTTACTCCTATTGTCACACACCAATTCCACACTATTCAGAATGGTGTGATGAACCGCTAACAAACCAATAGTTCAACCAGGATCTCGAGTAGGCTATATCCATGTTATCTCAACCCCATACATTCACATTCATAATCAGAGAAAATATATAATAGCGGAAGTCTTATAGTAAAACGAACTGAGAATCTATTATGATATTAATATTTAAATAACAAATTATTTTGTATCAACTAAGACATAAATAAATATCAAATAAATCCAAATAAAGAAAACTAGAAAACAAATATCTAATCGAATACACATGAGTTGCACTCGCAAGAAGAGTCATGTGTATCCACTTCAGCTTCAACTACCATCTCTGCGACGTTCCCGTACTCTGGAGCATTTATATAATCTTCAACGGTTGTACCTGCATCATCAACTAAAAATATTCGACGTCGAGGGGTGAGCACACATCATGGCTCAGTGAGCAAACAAAACAATGCAACAATACATATGCATGCAATCAATTCATATCTTTGGTCTGGTTTTACATTTGCATTGTGCTATAGAAAGGATAGGTGGCCGCCACACCTCTATTCACGAGAGTGTGGATACGCCCGATGACTCTCACCATCGCCCACAGCACCCAAATAAACATTGTACAACGAAGGTCACATTTATCGATGCACAACTCCATACCAACAAATGAACCCCTGATGGATAGGGCTACAAACGAGGCTCGCTACTAACCAATCCTAATGTCAAACAATGTATCCAAGGCCTCACCCCAGCATCCCTCAGAGCACCCGTAAAGATAGATCTAAGGCCCCCCGGTAGAGTATAGGACTCAAGGACCGAGACCCTCCTTGATGCCCTACGTCGCAATAGTTCTGCTAAGGTAATGGTGATACGACGATGCTAATGCACAAGACTTGAGTCAGAGATAGAGCTAAAGTGTCCGGATCAAACACCGCATAACACCTCCCCTAATGCCCTACTCGCATCAAGCACACTAACCACACACAAACATTCAAATGCCTATTCCTAGCATCAAATCATCATCATCATGTTATAAGTAAACAAAGTTAAATATGCATGAACAATAATAGCAGAAATATTGGATGACATGTTGAATGCACGTTACAAGCATATTCGCATAGAATCAAGCATAGCATTGGACTCAAGAAAATAAAAGTAGTTTATTATTAACCAATTAGTTTAGGTTTTGTTTCCTCACCTTAGCTTGTTAATAGATCCTCTTCCAAGCTTTAGAATCACCTTTATAATGTTATTATATCGCTAGAAGACCTAGCAAAGTCGATAGAATTTAATTAGAATTTATTCAGAATTTAAAAACCATGCTGTTAACTGAGGGTCGGAGGTAAGGTCGGAGTCATGATCGACCCTTGGTGCGACCCTCCCCATTCTGGACTTCCCAAACACTGAGGGTCGATTCTCAGGATCACATAGGGTCGGATGGTCATCGACCCTCTGTGCGACCCTCGGTAGATTTTGATCAATTTCCTTCCTTTTAGTCCATTCTTCGTGTTTGGGGTCCTATGGCTTTCTCCTACAGTCCATTCAACATTCATTCCATGGTCTAGAACCATGAATCATCCACCTAGATAGCTTTCATGTAATCTCCCATAGTTTTCTACGAAAACCTTACCATGGGTTGATGGTTTGGGTTTCTCCGAGATCATACTCTCATCATTATCTAACCTAAGGTTTGTAGAAACTCATGGAATTAGTATCCATACCTGAGAAGAATACTCCTTCTCTGCAACTCTTCTCCTTTTTGCTTTCTTCTCTCCCTTACTTCTCTTCTTCTTCTCCTCCTTCTATTCTCTTTCTCTCAATTCAATTAGGGTTGTAAAAGGAGTGAAAGAGGCTTAGGGACGTCCTTTAAATAGAGTAGAAACATCCTAAAATAAGTCCCTTTGAGATTAGGAAAGAATCCAAATCGAAAATTAGAAAATTTCCTAATTTCAGTTTCGGCGACAATTGATGGTCGATGGGAGGGTCGATGATCCCGTCAACCGTAGGTTCTTAAGATGTCCGACCCTCCCTGTAAAGCAGAGGGTCTGACTTTCTATTTTGGGGGATCCGACCCTCCTTAGCTGGGTATGCGACCATCCCCTTAAATTAAGTGTTTTAGGGTCGATTTGATACCTGGGATCTCGATCTCTTCACGGCCATAGTCCATTTTACTCGACCATGATGGGTAAACCTGGTTCAAGGTGATAAGTCCGGGTAAGATTGACACGGGTCTTACAACTCCCCCCTACTTATAAAAATTTCATCCTCGAAATTGTACGTACCTTCTTAATCAAATAAGTGAGGGTATTGCTTTCGCCTGGCATTTTATTCTTCCCACGTGATTTCTTCCATGTCTCTACTTTTCCATGTGACCTTAACATAATAAATATCTCTGTTGCATAGTCGTTGAACTTTTCGGCTGGTGATCTCAGTTGGTGTTACTTCAAATGTTAAATCATCTGTCAATTCCAGTAAATCTACTGTCAAAACGTGCGTTGGATCCTTGACATACTTCTTCAATAGGGAAATATGAAATACGTCATGTACACTTGTCATAGATGGTGGTAGTGCTAACTAATAATCCACTTTCCCATACTTAGCTAGAATCTCATACGGCCCGACATATCTTGGACTTAGTTTTCTTTTTGTCCGAACCTTTTCAATCCTCGCATAGGCGATACCTTCAAGAATACTTTATCACCTACAGCGAACTCAAGATCTCTGCGTCGAGTATCTGCATATTGTTTCTGACGGTTCTGAGCTGTTCTCACTCTTTCCTTGATAATGTCAACCACTCGACAAGTCTCTTCAACAAATTTAGGTCCAACAATACTACGTTCTCCAACTTCATTCCAAAATAAAAGAGTTCGACACTTCCTGCCAGACAGTGCTTCATAAGGTGACATCTCTATAGTAGCCTGATAGCTATTGTTATAAGCGAACTCGATCAGTGGTAATCTTTCATCCCATGATCCCTTGAAGACAATTACACATGCTCGTAGCATATCTTCTAGAATCTGGATTGTACACTCTGACTGTCCATCTGTCTGTGGGTGGAATGCGTTACTGAACTTCAATGTTGTACCCATAGCCTTTTGCAATCCCTCCCAAAACTTGGAAGTAAATCGTGGATCTCTATCGGACACAATGCTTTCTGGTACACCATGTAACCGAACAATATTATCCACATACAGCTTTGCTAACCTTTCCAGTGTATACTGCGGTCGTATTGGTATGAAGCGAGCTGTTTTAGTCAGACGGTCTACAATCACCCAAACTGCATCAACTACTCGAGGAGTCAGTGGTAATCCCGTGACGAAGTCCACAGTGATACAGTCCCATTTCCATGCTGGTTTCGGTAACGGCTGTAACAGTCCTACGGGTCTTTGTTGTTCAGCCTTTACTTTCTGACAATTTAGGCATTGAGACACGAACTTAGCTACATCTGCTTTCATTCCTCTCCACCAATACAGTTTCTTTAAATCATGATACATTTTTGTACTTCCCGGATGTATCGAATAGATGGTGGTATGGGCTTCTTTCATCAGTCGGTGTCTAATGTCCACACTTTTTGTTTCAGGTACACATATTCTTCCTTTATATTTCAGTACTTTCTCTTCGTCCAAGGTGAACTCGGGATTAGTTCTACCTTTCTCGATATCTTCTTGTACTGTTCTCAGATAAGGATCTGATTTAATAGCTGTCTTCACTTCTTCCATTATATCCGGTATAATTTTCAATGCAGCGAACATATTAAAAAATCGATGAATAAACCCTTGGTTGACTGATCCATCCGTTGTATCTATCACATACTGCTCATTGCCGTGATTGATTACCATTCCGGTAGTACACATTGCTGCGGTTGTACTAACCTCTCCCTGAGACTTTATCATTGTCATTCTGCTCAACGCATCTGCTACTACGTTAGCTTTCCCCGGATGATACTGAATATCACAATCATAGTCCTTCAATAGTTCCAACCATCTTCTTTGTCTCATATTCAATTCTTTATGATTAAATAAATAAGTAAGACTTTTATGGTCCGACTTAATCTGAAATTTCTCTCCGTATAGGTAATGTCTCCATATCGTGACAGCATGTACTACTACCGCTAACTCCAGATCATGAGTGGGATAATTTTTCTCATGTATCTTTAACTGTCTTGAAGCATAAGCAATCACTTGCTCTCCTTGCATAAGCACACATCCTAATCCCAGTCCTGACACATCAGTGTATAAGGTAAATGTCTATTCTGGAATAGGAATAGTCAAAATCGGAGTGGATATCAATCTTGTCTTCAATGTTTGGAAGCTCTTCTCACATTTATCCGTCCACACAAACTTTTCTCCTTTCTTAGTCAGACTGGTGAGAGGTACAACAATCCGGGAATAGTCTTCCACGAATCTCCGATAATAACCAGCGAGACCCAGAAAACTTCTAATTTCTGAAACGCTCTTTGGTGCTTCCCACTTTACAATAGCCTCAATCTTACTGGGGTCCACTTTGATACCTTCTGCGGATACTACATGGCCTAGGAAGGCGACTTCACTTAGCCAAAACTCACACTTGGAAAATTTGGCATATAACTTCTCTTTCCTTAAACACTGTAGGGCGGCGTTTAGGTTCTTGACATGGGTTTCCTTGTCCTTGGAGTATATCAATATATCTTCAATAAATACTATAACCGACGTATCCAACATATCGTGGAAAACCTAAGCTCCATGAAAGTTGCTGGTGCGTTTGTTAATCCGAAAGACATGACCAAGAACTCATAATGTCCATATCTGGTCCTGAAAGCTGTCTTAGGATTAACACCTTCTTTAATCTTCAACTGATGATAGCCTGATCGAAGATTGATCTTAGAAATTACTTTTGCTCCTTGCAACTGATCGAACAAGTCATCGATCCGAGGTAGTGGATATCGATTCTTGATTGTCAGTTTGTTCAACTCCCGTTAGTCGATACATAATCGAATGCTTCCGTCCTTCTTCTTTACAAATAATACCGGTGCTCCCCATAGTGATATACTGGGTCGAATATAACCCTTGTCCACCAGTTCCTGTAGTTGCACTTTCAATTCCTTCAGTTCAGTAGGAGCCATTCTATAAGGTGCTTTTGATACTAGTGCGGCTCCAGGTATAAGGTCTATCACAAACTCGGTGGCTCTGTCGGGTGGTAATCCTAGTAGTTCCTCCAGAAATACGTCGGGATAGTCCCGCACGACATCAATATCTTCCATTCATAGTGCTTCCTTGGTTAGGTCGACCACTGATACTAGATACCCGACTGCCCCCTTCTCAAGGCACTTCTTATCATTCAGTGCTGAGAGTATAAGCTTGTGTCTACGGGGAAGTTTGGTTCCCAAAAAACTGAATTCTGCTCCTTCTTTGTCTTTGAATGTTAGCTTCTTTTCGGTGCATAATAGGTTTGCAGAATGCCGAGCTAACCAGTCCATTCCCAAGATGACGTCAAAGTCTGCCATCTCAAGTTGTATCAAGGTTGCATCTAAGGTTTTCTCGCCAATGAGAACTGGACATGGTCCATAACCTTTCTCTAATTCCACTTCTAACCCCATTGGTGACCGTACAAGTAGTTTGTAGTCCAATGTTGTTTTGATGGGTAAATTCAACTTCTTTCCAAATGACACAGATATAAAGGAATGAGTAGCTCCTGAATCAAAGAGTACTCTGGCGGATACGCCATTTATAGGTACGATATATGTGATTTATTTTACTTAGTCTACATGCTCATACAATGTAATTACAACATAAAAGGTTTCAGTCATACCTGTGACCACATCGGGTGATGCGGCAGCATCCTCGGACGTAACAGCGTACACTCGTCCTTGATGTTGTGGCTTCCGGGGTTTAGGACACTCTCTCATCAGATGTCCCACTTGATTGCAGTTATAACATCTTGGACTCTCAGTATTTGGCTTTGGTTGCTGCTGAGCTGCTTGAATGGTCTTGGGTGCAGCGGTGAAATTCTGAGTATGGAAAGGCTTGTATGTCCTGTTATTACCTCCGTTGTAAGAATTTCCAGCTGGCCTTTTCACATCTCTGTTTTGTATAAAATAGCTTTCCTTCTGGCTTGATTCAATAACTCGAGCAATTTGAAAAGCTTCATTATATATCTTCTTTTCCAAGCCCAGGACGTGCTCTCTGATGCTTCCTCTAAGTCCCGTGACAAACCTACGGGTCTTAGTGTCTTCTTCTTGCATACTAGGTGGTGCAAAGAAATACAGCTCTTCGTAACGCTGTTGATATGCATCCACTGACATTTGTCCCAGATATAAACTCAGGAATTCCTTCTCCATCGAATCTCTGAAGCTTCGGGAAAAGTACTTCTCGAAGAACGCTTCCTTATAGATAGCCCAAGTCAGTAGGGAGTGCTTGGTCAATAGGTAAGCCCTAGTAGATTTCCACCAATGATGTGCATCACCCTTTAGCATGAAGGTGGCACATAGTACTTTTTCTTCTTCCGTGATAGTCAGAGGAAGTTTCTCTCCATCTCGTCGATCCAATGTGCTGGCCATAACAGATCCGACGGTTTACCGTTAAATTCCTTGGGCTTCAACTTCAGAAATCTCTCAACCAGTCGAGAGTGATCCAGCTGATTTTGGGGGTATGCCCCAAACATGGGTTGTGGATACTGATAGTTAACCTGAGCTGCTTCCGATCCTGGTACTGGAATCTGTGCAGCTGGTAGTTGAGGTGTTTGAGGTGCTGGGTGATTACCCACTGGTGCTGCACTGGCTTGTCCCGTCTGCATGGGTGTAGCATGAGTGGCTTGGAACATAATTCCCATTGCAACTTGCATTTGGGCCTATGCATGTTGCATCTGTTGCAGCTGTTGTGGTAAATTCATTACCACCATTGCCAACTCTGGTGGTGGAGGTGGCAAATTTGTAGGATTTGCCGGATCTGGATTTCCTGGTACATATATATTCTCCTGGCTAGTTTCCTCCACAGGTGGTGGTGGTGGAACTGCATTTCGGCTCTGTCTGGTTACTCTACGTCCAGACATAATTTCTTCTGAGATTGGTGGTGCCTGAAAATCATCAAAATAGGTGAGAAATCATTTATACTTCATGTAGGCACGTGAACCGATGTAAAATTCCAAAATTTCCAGCTCATTTTATGAAAAAAATACAGTCTTTTCTATGCAGGGTCGATGGTGGGGGTCGATGGTATGTCCGACCCTCAGTATCCGACCCTGGGAATGACCTGTTCTTCCCAAGAGCTGAGGGTCGATGGGTATCCGACCCTCAGTATCCGACCTTGGGTTTTCTGTCAGATTCCCGAGAGCTGAGGGTCGATGGGAGGGTCGATTCGAGAGTCGATGGTCCTGGTCGAATTGTCCGACCCTCGGACCAAAAATCAGACCTTTAAGATCCGATTCTGGGTTCATTCTCTGTTATTTCCCTCCCGTTTTGACTCGTCTCTCACCTCTGAGTTGCTACAGTGTCACTCCGCTATTTTGGTCAGTTTGGATCTGTGTTTCAACGTCCACATCATCTCTACAGGTATGCTTTCTCTTTTCTACCTATTTTTAGGTTTACTTTTCTAGAATTTTGGTCCAATTAACTCGTATTTTTCAAATTAAACTTTTTTCAACCGTAAAAATCCGATTTTTATTGGGGGCTTTTGTTATTGGTGTCTCGAGGAATGAAAGCCCTCAAAAATTTTTGAGTTTCATCGGTTGGTTATCGAGAAACTTGGATTTTTGCTCTTTTTGCCCTAATTTGTCAAAATTTTCAACTTCTTGAAATTTCTTCAAATTGGACCCCATTAGTTAAAATTTCCTACTGTTTGTGTGTTGTAGGATATGTTAGAGCCTACGTAAGTCCTCCTGCTCACGTGTATGGGTAACAAGTGAGGCTTTTGGCCACTTACGTCGTTATAATGTTAAATTTTATATTTTTATCCTATTAACTCATTATCTGTTTTCCTTTGCAGATACCATGGCTCGTACTAAGGTACCCAGAGTTCGTGATCTGCTTCGCTTCCGCTCTAATGAAGCCGAGGCACAGTATGCCCATTACACTCCTAAGAAGGTAGAGGTTGGTCGTTTGGTGAACTTGGCTGAGCTAGCCCTGTTCAATGTGGAGAGAGCATTTGGTGATATGGGGTGGCTCCCAGTCATCACTTACGACGCTTGCACATGCCCGGATTTAGTGCGATAGTTCTATTGTAATCTCCAGGTGGTGGGGGATTACAATGATGTGGATAGGGGTCACGAGCTACGCATCACTAGCCATGTAAAGGGAGTGAACATTTCATTTGACTATCGACAGCTGGCCGATCTACTGGGCATTCCCTATGATGGACCTATGGTGTACTGTGTGCCTGGAGAGCGCCAGTTTGTTTCCATGGAGATGAGGGCAGAGATCGACAGTCAGCTGCTACGACCTGATCGCTGGCAGATGAGAGCTTGTTATATGCGTCCGGCTCTACGGGTCTTCTGCAAGATTATCCAGCATAATCTGATTCCACAGAGTGGCCATTACAAGAGGGTTTCTCAGCTGACCCAGTATCTGCTATACAGTATCTGCACTAGACAGCCCGTCTGCCTGCCGTACATCATCATGCGGACTATGATTAGTGCCACATTGCCCAGTCATAGGGGTAATCTACCCTATGGACGTATGATCATAGTCCTGCTTACTCGCCTGGGGGTTGATTTGGTGGATGAGAAGATTCAGGAGAAAACCTTATCGTCGCCTCTAGATTGGGAGGCTATCTGCAAGATGGGCATGCGGGATGCCCAAGTTAGTGACGAGGAGAGGAACGAGATGGTGCGCCCTCACACTCGCATCGAGATGGCTGACACTGAGGCCGCTGCTGCCGCTGCTAGAGCTCATGCGGATCCTACTGATGATGATGACCGCATGTATATGGATGTCGACTCGATACTACCGCCTTCACCTACGCATACGGCTGGAGTTGGTACTTCTTCTGCGACGGATCCTGCACCTGAGACTGGTCCTTCTCATGCGGCTGGTCCTTCACGCCCACCTTCTGATACGATGGAGATGTTGCATGAGATCAGAGAGGCTCAGCACAGATCTGATCTGAGGTTGGAGGAGTTACTGGACGCCCAGCGTCGGACTGATCAATGGGTGGCTGATCTCACAGCTAGTCCTCAGACGACCCAGACTCAGATAGCCTGGTTGACTATAGTCTACGCTGAGGATTATGACAGAGATCGTGAGGCACCGCCTCCTCCTTCACCTCCAGCTTCTTGATTGTATTTATTTTCTTGTACTTCAGAGTAACTGTCCGGGTTGTGGACTGTACTCTGCTTTAGTTATGTATATACATTTGTGTCTCTCATATTGTAAATTGTTTCCCCTTTAATAGATGCATTATTCTCTTTTTAAATTTGGTCTCAACTACTGTTTTTACTTTTATCCTATCTCAGTTCACAATTGTTTTGAATGTATGCTAGTTCAATGGACAAGGCCTGAGAAGCTCTGATACCAAGTTATCACACCCCAATTCTGCACTATTCAGAATGGTGTGATGAACCGCTAACAAACCAACGGTTCAACCAGGATCTCGAGTAGGCTATATCCGTGTTATTTGAACCCCATACATTCACATTTATAATCAGAGAAAATATATAATAGCGGAAGTCTTATAGTAAAACGAACTGAGAATCTATTGTGATATTAATATTTAAATAACAAATTATTCTGTATCAACTAAGACATAAATAAATATCAAATAAATCCAAATAAAGAAAACTAGAAAAAAAATATCTAATCGAATACACATGAGTTGCACTCGCAAGAGGAGTCATGTGTATCCACTTCAGCTTCAATTACCATCGCTGCGATGTTCCCGTACACTGGATCATTTATATAATCTTCAACGGTTGTACCTGCATCATCAACTAAAAATATTCGACGTCAAGGGGTGAGCACATATCATGGCTCAGTGAGCAAACAAAACAATGCAACAATACATATGCGTGCAATCAATTCATATCTTTGGTCTGATTTTACGTTTGTATTGTGCTATAGAAAGGATAGGTGGCCACCGCACCTCTATGCACGAGAGTGTGGATATGCCCGATGACTCTCACCGTCGCCCACAGCTTCCAAATAAACATTGTACAACGAAGGTCACATTTATCGATGCACAATTCCATACCAACAAACGAACCCCTGATGGCTAGGGCTGCAAACGGGGCTCGCTACTAACCAATCCTAATGTCAAACAATGTATCCAAGGCCTCACCCCAGCATCCCTCAGAGCACCCGTAGAGATAGAGCTAAGGCCCCCCGGTAGAGTATAGGACTCAAGGACCGAGACCCTCCTTGATGCCCTACGTCGCAATAGTTTTGCTAAGGTAATGGCGATACGACGATGCTAATGCACAAGACTTGAATCAGAGATAGAGCTAAAGTGTCCGGATCAAACACCGCATAACACCTCCCCTGATGCCCTACTCGCATCAAGCACACTAACCACACACAAACATTCACATGCCTATTCCTAGCATCAAATCTTCATCATCATGTTATAAGTAAACAAAGTTAAATATGCATGAACAATAATAGCAGAAATATTGGATGACATGTTGAATGCACATTACAAGCATATTCGCATAGAATCAAGCATAGCATTGGACTCAAGAGAATAAAAGTAATTTATTATTAACCAATTAGTTTAGGTCTTGTTTCCTCACCTTAGCTTGTTAATAGATCCTCTTCCAAGCTTTAGAATCACCTTTATAATGTTATTATATCGCTAGAAGACCTAACAAAATCGATAGAATTTAATTAGAATTTATTTAGAATTTAAAAACCATGCTGTTAATTGAGGGTCGGAGGTAGGGTCGGAGTCATGATCGACCCTTGGTGCGACCCTCCCCATTCTGGACTTCCCGAACACTGAGGGTCGATTCTCAGGATCACATAGGGTCGGATGGTCATCGACCCTCTGTGTGACCCTCGGTGGATTTTGGTCAATTTCCCTCCTTTTAGTCCATTCTTCGTGTTTGGGGTCCTATGGCTTTCTCCTATAGTCCATTCAACATTCATTCCATGGTCTAGAACCATGAATCATCCACCTAGATAGCTTTCATGTAATCTCCCATAGTTTTCTACGAAAACCTTACCATGGGTTGATGGTTTGGGTTTCTCCGAGATCATACTCTCATCATTATCTAACCTAAGGTCTATAGAAACTCATGGAATTAGTATCCATACCTGAGAAGAATACTCCTTCTCTGCAACTCTTCTCCTTTTTGCTTTCTTCTCTCCCTTACTTCTCTTCTTCTTCTCCTCCTTCTCTTCTCTTTCTCTCAATTCAATTAGGGTTGTAAAATGAGTGAAAGAGGCTTAGGGACGTCCTTTAAATAGAATAGAAACATCCTAAAATAAGTCCCTTTGAGATTAGGGAAGAATCCAAATAAAAAATTAGGAAATTTCCTAATTTCAGTTTCGACGGCAACTGAGGGTCGATGGGAGGGTCGATGATCCCGTCGACCCTAGGTTCTTAAGATGTCTGACCCTCCCTGTAAAATAGAGGGTCTGACTTTCTGTTTTGGGGGATCCGACCCTCCTTAGCAGGGTATGCGACCCTCCCCTTAAATTAAATGTTTTAGGGTTGATTTGATACCTGGGATCTCGATCTCCTTCACGCCCTTAGTCCATTTGTCTCGACCATGATGGTAAACCTGGTTCAAGGTGATAAGACCGGGATTGATTAACACGGGTCTTACACCTATTGCATATTATTATGCTAAAAATTAAATTCCTGTTTTCTATTATAACCTGGGCCTTATTTCAATTATTGAAAGCAACATTGATCATGATTTTAGTTGTAGGATTAAGATTAGAGGCCGCATCTGGTATCTCCGATATCCCAAATCAGAGCAGCATTCAGTTATCATTGTTAAGGTCTGTCACAATTTTCCTTCCCTTCCTCTGCTGGTGATTCTTCTAAGTTTGATCTGAATTTAACCATGTAAGGGTTATGATGTAGATACGACCACATCTGAGCTTGAGCTTGTAATTCTAAATTATGATATGTGTTTTGATGTCCACAGTAATTTTAATCATATAATGCTTTGTATCAGACTGTAATGACAAATAGAAAGGGTTCAAACATTGACACCGCGAGATGGACAACCCTAGAATTGGATGATGATGAACTGCTGGATGAAATACCAGACCAAGTACCTACCACTCGGCGACAAAGAACACTACAGATGGCTACCAAAAGAAAAGCAATTGTAAATCAACTAGCTAGAATTCATGGAATGCAAGAAATTGCGTAACCTAATAGTTAATTTTATAATTTTTTAATCCATTATGTCAAACGACTTTCTTTGTGATTTATCTATTTGACATGGTATTTTGTTAATGATTTGAAATATATGACTACCCCTACCTGTCAGGCTCTCTTTTTATGATTTGTCTATCAGTATTGGATTTTTGGTAATGATTCGAAACTTATGACTAGCCTTACATATGTTAGTATATATGTTTTGTATATAATATTTAATAGTGTTTTGGTCAAATATTTATTATAGATCAATATGAAAGAATTCCACATGGAAGCTCCTGTATGTCATTGTGGACAGGGACAAATGGTAGTTCGCATGGTTTTGAATTGAAAAAAACAACGGTCGATTTTTCTACACGTGTCCATTGGAAGATGTTCACCCATAAAGCTTCATTTGGGTTGATGAGTACTATGCATTTATTCAAACAACTCGGATAGCACATGCATATATGACCATATCTGACCAAATAGTCGTGGGGGATTAGTAGGATGTTCTATTTCCTTGTTTGTATGGGTACTTGTGCTCCCAATTTTATTCATTTACACTACCCAATATGCGTAAATATTTTATTTTATATGTCGAACAATTATAAAATATATGTTTAATAGTGGTTAATGTTTAAAATGACAATTATGTAAGATATTGGTTAAATGGCAATTCGGTAATATTTGAATTCTTTGAAAAAAAGTGTTCTAGAACAAATTTTACCAAACAGTAAACAGGTCAGAACAATGTTCTCAGACTAGTTCTATAACATATTTGCCAAACAACCTCAAGGCCAAAAGAACAGCCAAAGAACACTATTTTTAGAACAGAACAGAAAAAGACCATCTCTTCCGGTTCAGAACAAAAACAGGTGAGAACGTTACCAAACGGAGCCTTAGAAGACTCCCTTAGAAATTTCGTTCCATTTGGAATTGGGAAAGTCTATCAAACAAATTCTTCTTTGGCATTGCTGTCCTACTCGGGTATAATGCAATCCCCTATTAGAAAGTCTGTAGAAAAAGGTCTTATGGCCATAATCAGAAAAGAAATTTCATATGAATTTTTTAGATATGGAAGTCTTCTAAACAATGGCATTGGTTTTGGATTTTTTTTGATTTTTTATTGAATTGATATTGATTTCTAAGTGCATAGTGCTCTGATTTTGAATCTGTTAGGATTTTCTAATTTGCATGATTGAAAAGGACCTTTTTTCGCAAAGAAAATGTTTTATTTTTATTTATTTTTCTGACAGTTATCTACATGGACATATATCTGGATTTAATTTTCATGTGGGATTTTATATGGAATTTATGGTGCAACTGGTCAAAAATCTGGAACAGACTTGACCAGTGCACATAACCCGTCTTGTGGATTTCATTTGACATATTTTTGCTCTTTGTTGGGATTCGACCCTTTCAGATGAAATATAGAATGTCAAGTCATCTATCTGTGAAAAAAAATAGAGCTTGATTTGAGTTACATAAGACCTACGTATGGCCATTTTGGTGTAATGTGGCAGAATCAGAAAGTAGTTCATAGTTTGTCCAATATTTGAAACTTTGTGTCACAATTTTGACATTTTTGAGTCCGTATTCATTCCAAATGTCTTCATAAAAGTTATAAGATTTTCAAAGAACTTATTAAAGATATGCTTTTTTGATAATTTTGGATTTTTCAGAAAGGTTTCATTGATGTCTCATTCATTGTAACATATAATTGATTGCTTGAGTGAATTCTATCATATTTGATTGCGTACTTGCTATATTTAGAGTATCTACATGCCATATTTGGATAAATGGCTATATTTAAAGCATTCATATGCTTTGTTTGGATTTTTCACGTATCATGTTTGCCATATTCCATGTGTTGCTGTATTTGGTAGAATGAATGATTTTTACCATATTTAGCAAAATCTTGATAATTACCATTTTTAAGTCTTACAATGCTTAGAAAATAGCATATAAGATCTTACTTTTTTTTTGTATAATTCATGCCATATTTGCATTCTATGTTTGGTACTTACCATATTGATATATAGATGCATACATCAATTTCTTACCATGTTAGTTCTTACTATGCTTAGAAAATATCACATAAGCTTTTACCTTTTTGGATAATTCATGCCATATTTTGCATTCTATGTTTGGTACTTGCCATATTGACATACAGGCGCACATATTAATTTCTTGCCATATTAGGTCTTGTCATGCTTAGATTAGCATATTAGATCTTGCCATATAGGTTCTTGCCTTATTTACAGTATATGCCATATTAGGGAGATTTTCATAATCTTACTATATGTTGTAATAGTTACCATAAATATCATACATGCCATGCTTAGATAGAATATTCCATTTATGGCAATAACTTCATTTTTTGTAACATCCTAGTTGAACTGCCATGTATGCACACATTTAGAAGACAATCTAGGCATGGGGACGTGCATTTAGGCACCCAGATTCTTGGGAAGGGCATAATGGGATAAAAATCTTAATAAAGAAAGAGAATTCTTTGCTAAACCTTTCAAAATTAGAATTTAGGATGAAAAGGGGAGCTCAGGACGATTTCTACCCCTCAGTAAATCCTAAACCTAAAATAGGTTCTAAACCCTAAACCTAGAATAGGTTCTCAATCCTAAACCTAGAATAGGTTATAAATCCTAAATCTAGAATAGGTTTTCAATCCTTAACCTAGAACAAGTTATTTCACCAGCTCGAACTATGTTGATTCTAATTCCTAGGGCAAACCCTAGGATACGTAGGCCATTTGGGAGAATCCCAAATTCAGATCGACACCTTAGTCCACTCGAACTATCCATAGAGCCACTTGGATATCCACCCATCATTCCGAACTATGCGGATTTTGATTCCTAGGGCAAACCCTAGGATACATAGGCTATTTGGGAGAAACCCAAATTTGGATGCACACCTTAGTCCACTTGGACTATCCATAGATCTACTAGGATATATATCCATATTTTGATCCAAATAGGATTATCCACATTTCGACCCATAAAGGGATATCCATTCTTAGATCCACTAGGACTATCTATCAGTTCGTATGGACTATCCAGATCCTAACCCATAGGGTTTCCAAACCTTTCAAGCATAAACTTCAACTTGAACAATGAACTTAATCAAGCATAAGCATAAATCACAGCCATAAACTTAAATCACACCTGAACTATGATGGTGAACTTGATTTTTGAAATAACTCTATGATACGTAGGTAATCTGATGGATACAGATTCTATTCAATGATATCAAACCACTTCGTTTGGTTCGATTTAATAGATAAAGTTTAGCATAGGAAAGGTATAGGAGACCGATTTCGATCAGGAGGTTTGGGTGCCTATCCCCTTCCCATAACCGTAACCTGATGCTTATCCAATCTCTGATGGACCAGAAATCCAATCTAAGGGTCATGAGTCAATCGAAGTTTTACCTTGGGATAAGGTCTCAATTTCTAAGGTCCTATACCTTAATCTAGGTGGCGACTTCCAAAAAAGATTACGTTCTTTGTCCTCACAGGTTGCAATAAACTTGGCCTGACAAAATGCAAGGGCAATAGGAGATGAGATGCAAGTTACCATGGGAAGTGCTACCCAAGTTGCCAATGCTACACCAACACCTTCGGGTCAAACCAAGTACGGTATCGATTGATAGTAACACTGTACCCCCAGCACATGTTAGTCGTAATACAGTGTCTACCATACCGTAGGTCCTAGTAATGCACATCCCAATGTAGAAGCTTGGTGCACAACAAACTGTGTATCAAGGTGGTTACCCTTATCAACCATCGATGTATGGGATAGCTGCATCATGTCAGAATGATCTGACAAGGATTGAGGAATATTTTCTGAAGATGAAGCCTCAAACATTTTCAGTAAATGATCAAATCTAATGTGGCCATATAACTAGATAGGTTTATATAGGATGCGGTGTATCATTGACTTATCCTTATGATTATAGAGGATGCACATACCTGATTTTAAATTTTCGAGCCTTGGCAGGATACCTTATCGATTCAACCTGTCAATTGGAGTTATAGATATTGTTTATTTAGTATTAGTCCTAATTATAACAATCTAAGCTACTCTCGTGATCGATAACATGAACAAAGATATGAACTGAATGAATAGTTAAAGGTTTAATCATGTTGAGTGTACATCTTTTCAATTTATACCTGATTTATTGATGTACCAAAACTTTCTCCAGATTTATTCCTGTAGTGCCTCGACCAATGGCATTATATACTTGATAGAACCTATAACCAAAAGGTTAAGAGCTGTAGAACCTCTATTTCCATATATTCGGACCATCATGCAACTTAATGACCTTTGGATGATGGTTGGATTACCATAGATTTACTCTTGATCCTTTAAATCTAGGTCCACTAGATAAAATAAATGATTGTCATTGTATTAAATTCGAAAGAAGGAAGTGAATTGCTTTTGGATAAACATTCTGATTCTTACATTTACCGACCTTCTTTGATAAAAATACTTAGTTAATAAGGGATTATTGAAGGTAACACGATTGAATTCTGATTAGATTATATAGCCAAGAAACCTCAGATGAAGTAATAGAGAATCTATTTTGAGATTGTTGGATGGATGGATAGGAGTCATGGTCTGTAAAAGAGTGCATGACCAAAAAGTAAAAACTTCCAAGAGCAGCTAGTAAATAGTAGATAGCATTCGAATAGAATTAAAGATGGCTATATCGGTATGAAGTTTGACAAGGAAGAATATTTCTAAAGGCATTTCTAAAAGTGGATGTAAGTATTAAATAGAAAATGGTGGCATTGATAGTATTCGGATTAGTATAAGTAATACTGAGTTATGCTCAATGTGAAATGATTAAGTAATGACCAAGAAGGTTTGGCAGAATTAATGAAATTATAAGCATATACTCTAATGCTTATAGGTAAACTTGGGATATGAAGTGAGTAACAATCACAAGATACTTTTTGAGGTATATGATAGAGAGATCAGGTTAGAATAGCAATTGTAAAAGAGGTGTAAGGTAATGAGCTTTTTGGGATATGAGATTATTGGTGTTAGTCTTTGAAAAATCATAAGAGATGAAGGAACAAGACAAGCTCTTAAGAACTTTAAACCAGATTTTACTAGTTCAAGCCCTTTTGGATTAAATATTGCATAGGTGAGTATTATGAACAATGTTCGAATCGTATGGATGGACAGAATTGAGATCCAACCTAGTTCTACTTGAGATGGTAGACTTCGACATCATCTTGGGGATAGACTGGTTGTCTCAACAGTCTACAAAGTTGTTCTGTGCATAGAGAACAAAGATGGCACATAATTTAGTTTTATTGAAAACATGTTGCCTAGGATGCAAAGGCTTATCCTCTCTGCACTAAAGGCAAAGAGATTCCTTGAAAAGAAAAGAGTTGGATATATGGTATTTGTGGTGGACGTTACTAAAGAAGCACCATAGAAGGAAGATATTGATGTGATGCATAAATTCCTTAATGTGTTTATAGGAGACTTACCTGGGTTACCACCTAATCGTACGACTAAGTTCGTTATTAACTTGTTACCAGGGATGACACCTATGTCTAAGGCACCCTATAGAATAGCTCTTATAGAATTGAAGGAATTGAAGACTCAACTACAAGAGTTATTAGACTAAGGTTTAATTCAATCCAGTATACCACCTGCGAAGCACTAGTGTGGCCCATAAAGAAGAAGGATGGTAGTGTTCGTCTGTGTATATATTATCAAAAATTGAACAAGGTCACGATCAAGAATCGATATCCACTACCTCAGATCGATGACTTATTTAAACAGTTGCAAGGAGAAAAGGTATTTTCTAAGATTGATCTTCGATCAAGATATCATCAGCTGAAGAATTTGAACAGTGATATTCCGAAGATAGTTTTTAAAATCGAGAATGAGCATTATGAGTTCCTGGGTATATCACTGGGATTAACTAGTGCTTCAACATATTTTATGGGGCTTATGAACCTGGTGTTTCATGATATATTGGACACGCCAGACATAGTTTCATAGACTATATTTTGATTTATTCCAAAGACGAAGAAAGTCCTATAATGAATTTTAGATTAGCTTCACAACAACTGAGAAGGGAGAAGCTTTATGCCAAGTCCAAGAAATATGAGACTTAATCAAACAAAGTGATCTTCTTGGAATATGTAGCATTATCAAAAGGGATAAAAGGTGGACCCTATTAAGATGGAAGTAATCGTGTGGTGAGAAACACCTAATGAACATTGCAGAGATCAGAAGTTTCTTGGGTTTAGCTGGTTATTATAGACGATTCATAAAGGACTACTCTAGGATCGCAATAGCTCTACCAAGCTAACCAGGAAGGAAGAGGAGTTTATTTGGACTGACAAGTGTAAAGAATGTTTCCCGACATTAAAAGCAAGGTTGATATCAGCTCCCATCTTGATTGTTCTGGCACCAGGGAAACCTTTTACCCTATACATCGATGCTTTTGGATTGGGTTTAGGAGGTGAGTTAATGCAAGGTGAACCCGTAATTGCATATGATTCAAGACAACTGAAGGAGCATGAGGAGAGTTACCCGACTCATGACTTGAAGTTAGCAGTGGTGGTACATGCTGTGAAGATATGGAGACAATATTTATATGGAGAGAAATTTCAGATTAAATCAAATCATAAGAGTCTCACTCATCTTTTTAATCAGAAAGAGTTGAACATGAGACAGAGAAAATGACTAAAATTACTAAAGGATTATGATTGCGATACCCAGTATCATCCAAGAAAAGATAATGTAGTTGTTGACGTATTAAGCAGGAAAGCTATGACAAAATCCCAAGAAGAAGCTAGTACAAATGTTGTAGTACGTGTCATAAGAAGAGTATTAGTTACGATAAAGTGTAGTTCGTGATTGATATTCTTGATGAATCAACTTGTCACACCCCAATTCCGCACTATTCAGAATGGTGTGATGAACCACCAATAAACCAACAGTTCAACCAGGATCTCAATTAGGATGTGTCCGTTTGCTTAAACCATATGCATCCACAACAACAATCATAACAAATACACGATAGCGAAAGTCTTTAATATTAAATGAACTAAGAGTCTAGCTATGATAAAGTAAATAAATTATCTAATTATCTCCCAAAAGGACTAAGACATAAATTAAAATAATTAAATCAATCACAATGTTGTATAACTTAAACAAAATCTAATAAAAAATACAGGAGTTGCACTCGCATGAAGAATCATGCGACTCCATCATCACTTCTGCCTCCATTGCTGCCGCATGCCCGTATGTTGGAGCATTCATATAATCATCCACTGTTGTACCTACATCATCAACTAAAAATATTCAAATTCGAAAAGGGTGAGCACACATCACGGCTCAGTGAGCAAACAAAACAATGCAACAAACATATGCATGCATTCAATTCATATCTTTGGTCTGATTCATAAGTTTGCAATGTGCAATAGAAAGGATAGGTGGCCACCGCACCTCTATACACGAATGTGTGGAACCATCCAATGGATCAAACACCATTGCCGCCCCCACATGCACCCACCATGGAATAGAGATAGAGCTAAAGTGCTTAGGACCGCACTACATCACACTTCTCCTGATGCTCTACCCATACCGACACGTAAGTCCCTGTTGGCGAGGACTTGCAAACTGGGCTCGCAACTAACCACTCTTAATGTCAAATAGTGTATCCAAGGCCTCACCCCAGCATCCCTCAATATGTCCATAGAGATAGAGCTAAGGCCCCCCGACAGAGTCAGAGATTATACGGTCCGAGACCACCTCCCCTGATGCCCTATGACGTAATAGTTCTGCTAAGGTAATGGCGAAATGACGATGTTAGTGGACAAGACTTGAGTAGAGATAGAGCTAGAGTCTGGTGACCAGGATGAACCACAGTGTCACGTCCTCCTCCTGATGCTCCACTCGCATCAAGTACACTAACCACTCACATACATTCACATGCCTATTCCTAGCATCATCATCATCATCATGTTATAATAAACGAAATTAAATATGCATGAACAGTAACAACAGGAATAGTGGATGACATGTGATATGCACATTACAATCATACAAGCATAGAATCATTCATGGTATTAGACTCAATAAATGAAAATAGTTTATTATTAACCAATTAGTTTAGGTCTTGTTCCCTCACCTTTGATTGCTAGTGGATCCTCATTCAAGCTTTATAATTTACTTTTAAACCACTGGAAGGACCTAACAAGTCGATAGATTTTAATTAGAATTAGTTCCAACATGTTTAAACTAATAGTAGCTGAGGGGTCATAGGTAGGGTAGCACCTAGGGTAGCATTTTTTGCGACCACAGGGGTAGGGTCGTAGGGTCGGGTAGCACCTAGGGTAGCAGTTTCTGCGACCCTAAGGTGTAGGGTCACAGGTGGGATCGGATACCATTCAACCCTACGTGCGACCACACCCTCCCTGGGACTTCCCAAGGGCATATGGTCAATCATGCGGTCTTGTAGGGTCGGATATCATTCAACCCTACGTGCGACCACACATTTTCTGAGTCGACCTTTCACTCTACAGTCCATTCCATCATGTTTGGATCCTTTGGCTTACTATCATGGTTCATTCTATGATTGTTCTATGGCTCAAAACTATAATTTATACACCATTCATTGTCCATAATGATTTTCTCTATGGAATCTCTAGAATCTATCCATGGATGGATGATTTAGATTTCTCCTAATCCTAAGTTCTTCATAACTATTCTAGGCTCTCTTATTCAGGTAAGGAATTAGGTTCATACCTTAATTCAGAGGTTTCTCTGAACTTCCTCCTCTTCCTTAGTCTTCTTCTTTAAATTTCCTTCTCTTCTTCTCTTCCTTCCCGTTCTCTTTATCTCACTTTCAATTAGGGTTCTAAAGGAGTGAAAGAGGCTAAGGGACATCCTATTTATAGAGGAAAACCCTCCATAATAAGTTCCAGTGACCCTTTAAATTTGGAAGGTTTCCTAATTTTTGGGTTATGTCTGCTATCGTAGGGTCGCATGTAGGGTCGCAGAATCCGTCGACCCTACGTTTTTCTAGTCATGCGACCCTACGACTAAAAAGTCATTTGTTGGACTCTTTTGAGGTGGGGTCGATCATACCTGTTTAGGCATGCGACCCTACCCTCATATTTGACTATTTTTGGGTTAAACTTCATACCTGGTCTTGTGGTTTCTTCACGCACTTGGTCCACTTGGCTCGACCATGATAGGTAGACCTAGTACAAGGTGGTAAGACCAGTTAGTTCGATATGGGTCTTACAACTCCCCCTAGTAGAAATTTCATCCTCAAAATTTGTACATACCTTTCGAGTCGAAAAGGTGAGGATATTGCTTTCGCATAGCATTCTCTTCTTACCATGTAATCTCTTCTATATCTCGGCTACTCCAGGTGACTTTAACATAGTATATGTCATGGTTGCGTAGACATTGAACCTTTCGACTAGTGATTTCAGTTGGTGCTACTTCGAATGTCAAATCATCAGTTAGATCTGGTGGATCTGCTGTCAAAACGTATATTGAATCTCTAACGTACTTCTTTAATAATGAGATATGAAATACGTCATGCACACTTGACATAGATGGTGGTAGTAATAACTGATAAGCCACTTTTCTACGTTTAGCTAGAATCTCATATGGCCCGACATATCTCGGACTTAGCTTCCTTTTCTATCCGAATCGTTTTAAACCCCGCATAGGTGATACTCTCAAGAATACCTTATCACCTACGAAAAATTCAGGGTCTCGACGTCGAGTATTCGTATACTGTTTCTGACGATTCTAAGTTGTTCTAACTCTTTCCTTGATAATGTCAACTACTCGACAAGTCTCTTCAACAAACTCTAGTCCAACAATGCTACGTTCTCCTACTTCATTTCAAAACAGAGGAGTTTGACACTTCCTACCATACAGTGCTTCATAGGGTGACATCTGTATAGTAGCCTGATAGCTGTTGTTATAGACAGACTCAATCAATGGTAGTTTTTCGTCCCATGAGCCTTTAAAATCAATAACACAGGCTCGAAGCATGTTTTCTAAAATTTGAATAGTACACTCTGACTGCCGTCTGTCTAAGGATGGAATGCAGTACTGAACTTCAACATTGTACCCATAGCCTTTTGCAATCCTTCCCAAAACATTAAAGTAAAGCGTGGGTCTCTATCGGACACAATGCTTTCAGGTACACCATGTAATCTGACAATGTTATCCACATATAGCTTGGCTAACCTCTCCAGGGTATACTGTGGTTGTATAGCTATAAAGCGAGCTGTCTTAGTCAAATAATCTACAATCACCCAGACCGCGTCAACTACTCGAGGAGTCAACCCGGTGACGATGTCCATAGTGATGCAGTCCCATTTGCTTGCTGGTTCTAGCAGTGACTGCAACAATCCTGCAGGTCTTTGCCGTTCAGCCTTTACCCTCTAACAATTTAGGCATTGAGACACAAATTTAGCTACATCTGCTTTCATTCTTTTCCACCAATATAATTTTTTCAAATCATGATACATCTTTGTACTTCCTGGATGTACCGAATAAGTGGTGTTGTGAGCTTCCTTCATTAGTCTATGTCTAATGTCTAAGTTTTCCTTTTCAGGAACGCATACTCTTTATACTTCTGTACCTTTTCCTCGTCCAAGGTGAACTCAGGGATAGTCCTACCTTTTTCGATGTCTTCTTGTACCGTTCTCAGATAAGGGTCTGATTTAATAGCGGCTTTGACTACATCTATTATATCTGGTACAATGTTAAATGTTGCGAACATATTTGAAAACCGATGAATAAACCCTTGGTTGGTTTATCCACCCGATGCATCTATCACGAATTGCTCATTACCATAATTGAATACTTTCCCTGTAGCACACATTGCTGCAGTCGTGTTAACTTCTCCTTGAGATTTTATCATTGCTTTTCTGCTTAGCGCATCAGCAACTACTTAGCCTTTCCTGGATGATACTGGATATCGTAATCATAATCCTTTAATAATTCCAGCCGTCTTCTTTGTCTCATGTTCAACTCCTTTTGATTAAAAAGATAAGTAAGACTCTTATGATCTGATTTAATCTGAAATTTCTCTCCATACAAATAATGTCTCCATATCTTGACAGCATGTACTACTGCCGCTAATTCGAAGTCATGAGTCTTGAAGCATACGCAAGTACTTGTTCTCCTTGCATAAGTACGCATCTTAAACCCAATCCAGGCGCATCGGTGTACAAGGTAAATGGCTGTCCTGAAATAAGAATAGTCAAGATCGGAGCAGATATCAATATAGCCTTCAATGTTTGGAAACTCTTCTCACATTTATCAGTCCAAACAAGTTTTTCTCCTTTCTTAGTCAAGCTGGTGAGAGGTACGGTAATTCTGGAATAGTCTTCCACGAATCGTCGATAATACCTAGCTAGACCTAGGAAACTTCTAATTTCTGCAACGCTCTTCGCTGCTTCACACTTCACAATGGCTTCAATCTTGCTGGGATCCAATTTAATTCCTTCAGCGGATACAACATGGCCTAAGAAAGAGACCTCATTTAGCCAGAACTTACACTTTGTAAATTTGACGTAAAGCTTCTCTTCCCTTAGTCGCTGCAGAGCAGCTCTTAGATTCATTGTCCTTGGAGTAGTCCAATATATCATCAATAAATACAATGACCGACGTATCCAACATATCGTGGAATAGCCGATTCATGAGTTCCATAAAAGTTACGGGTGCGTTAGTCAATCCAAAAGACATGACTAAAAATTCATAATGTTCATATCTTGTTCTGAATGCTGTCTTTGGAATATCACTGTCCTTAACCTTCAACTGATGGTATCCTGACCGCAGATCTATCTTGGATAACACCTTGGCACCTTGCAACTGATCGAACAAGTCATCGATCCGAGGCAACGGGTACCAATTCTTGATTGTAAGCTTATTCAATTCTCGGTAGTCTATACACAGTCGAACACTACCGTCCTTCTTCTTTACAAACAATACTGGCGCTCCCCATGGTGATATGCTAGGTCTGGTATAACCTTTGTCCAATAATTCCTATAACTGTACTTTTAATTCCTTCAATTCAGTAGGAGCCATTCGATAGGGTGCTTTAGATACTGGTACGGCTCCGGGTATCAGATCTATAACAAACTCTGTAGCTCGATCGGGTGGTAGTCTGGGTAGTTCCTCAGGAAATACATCTGGAAAGTCACACACAACATCAATATTCTCCATTCGTGGTGTTTCCTTGATGAGGTTGATCACTAATACTAAATACCCAACTCCTCCTTTCTCGAGGCATTTTCTAGCCTTTAATGCAGAGAGGATGGGTTTTCATTTACGGGGAAGTTTGGTTTCCACAAAACTAAACTCTGATCCTTCCTTGTCTTTAAATATCAGCTTCTTTTTGGCACACAATAGGTTTGCAGAATGTCGAGCTAACCAGTCCATTCCCAAGATGACGTCAAAGTCTGCCATCTTAAGTTGAATCAAGGTTGCATCTAAAGTCTTTTCGCCAATAAGAACTGGACATGGTCCATAACCTTTTTCTAATTCTACTTCTAATCCCATAGGTGATCTCACAAGCAGTTTGTAGTCTAAAGATTTGAGGGGTAGATTCAACTTCTTTCCAAATGACACAGATATAAAAGAATGAGTAGCTCCAGAATCAAAGAGTACTCTAGCGGGTTTGCCATTAATAGGTACGATACCTGTGATTTGTTTTAATTTAGTCTACTTGCTCACACAATGTAACACAAAATGAAAGGTTCAGGTCATATCTGTGACCACATCAAGAGATGCGGCAGCATCCTCAAATGTAACAGCATAAGCCTTTCCTTGTTGTAGCTGTTTTTTGGGTTTAGGACATTCCCTTGAATAATCTCCTACTTGGTTGCAGTGAAAGTATTTTACTCCTTCATTATTTTGCTTTTGTTGCGGTTGAGCTGCTGGAGTAGTCTTGGCTGCAGTATTGAATCCTTGATTACGGAAGGGTTTGAATGTCCTTGTATTCCCTCCATTGTATGAATTTCCGTTTGGCCTTTTAATACCCCTATTTTGAGCAAAGTAGCTTTCCTTCTGGCTCGACTCTATTACTCGAGCAATCTGTACTGCTTCTTTGTACACATTCTTTTCCAATCCCAAAACATGCTCACGGATGCTTCCCCTGAGTCCCATGACTAACCTTCGGTTCTTTCTATTTTCCTCTTGCATTTTAGCGGGTGCAAAGAAGAACAGCTCTTCATAACGCTATTGGTATGCATCCACAGTCATTTGCCCCTGATAAAAACTCAGGAACTCTCTCTCCATAGAATCTCTGAAACTTCTGGGGAAGTACTTCTCAAAGAATGCCTCTTTATAGATAGCCCAGGTCAATTGGGCATGCTTTGTTAACAGATAAGTCCATGTGGACTTCCACCAGTGGTGTGCATCGCCTTTCAGCATGAAGGTTGCATACAGTACTTTTTCCTCCTCATTCACTATCATCGTCATAAAATTCCACTCCATTTCATCGATCCAATGTGCTGGCCACAAAGGATGAGCTGCTTTACAATTATATTATTTAGGCTTCATCTTCAGGAAACGCTCGATCAGTCGGGAGTGGTCCAGCTAATATTGAGCCTAGGCCCCATACATAGGTGGTTGGTACTGGTAACTACCTTGAGCTACCTCAGGATTCTACACTGGAGCCTACATAAATGGTGTTTGAGGTTCGTGGGGTACCTTGTTGCTTCCCTCTGGTACTGTGCTAGCTTGTCCTACTGGCATAGGTGTCGTATGTGCAGCTAGAAAAACCATTCCTATAGCAGCTTGCATATTGGCTTGCACCTGCTGTATTTGCTGCAGCTGTTGTGCTAAGTTCATTACTGCTGTAGCCAAATCCATAGGTGGGGCTAGCAAGTTTGTAGGATTTTCCTGACCATTAGCTACTGGGGGTGCCATATTTAGATTCTCTTGTGCTTCATGATTTACATGGCTGTCTTCCTCCACTGGTGGTGGTGGTGGAATTTGGTTACGGCCTTGTCTGGTCACTCTTCCCCCAGTCATTTCCTGTTCTGGTAGTAGTAGTGTCTGAAAAGAATCATAGAACATGTGAGGCAATCAATATAAGTTGTTCCCAAGTCGAAATCCACCTAATCAATATAAATTTCCAATTTTTCAAGTCACTCTGACAAAATACTGTATTTTCCATCGTAGGGTCGATGGTAGGGTCGCTCCTTATGTGACCCTAGGGTATGCGACCCCAGAAACCCTGTCAGCTCACCGAGAGCCTAGGGTCGATCATAAGGTCAGTCTATGTCTGACCTTAGGTCCGACCCATGGTTTCTGTCAGATCACCGAGAGCCTAGGGTCGATGGTAGGGTCGGTCGTAGGGTTGCACATTTCGTCAAATTCTGTGACCCTACGATCCAAAATCAGGTTTTTAAACCTAATTTTGGATTCATTTCCTATTCTTCCTCTTTTCTTCCAACTCAACTCACTTCCCCTGAGTTGCTACAGTATCGACCCCTAGGGTTTGGTGATTGTTTCTTCCATTCACGACTCCCGCTCCATCTCTTCAGGTATGCTCTCTACTGTTTCCCATTTTTAAGCTTTCTAAACTAGGTTTTCATCCATTTACATCGTTTTCTTCAAATGAAACTTTTTCTAACTATAAAAATTTAATTTTATTGGGGGCTTTTGCTCTTGGTCACCCAATGGACGAAAGCCATAAAAAATATTTGAGTTTCAACGGTTGGTTAACGATAAATTTGAAATTTTCTATAATTTTTGAAAATTTTCCAATTTGTTGAAATTTCTTCAAATTTGATCTTTCTAGATTAAATTTCCAGCCGTATGAGCTTTGCAAGATGGTTTGGAACCTATGTAAGTCCTCCTGCCCAGTTGTTTAGGTGAAAAGTGAGGCTTTTGGCCAAATCATGCCGTTATAATGTCAAAATTTTTGAGTTTTTCACCATTACTAATATCTTGTTTGTTTTTCTGTGTCTTGGTAGATAGTATGGCTCGTACCAAGGTTCCTAGGGCTCATGACCCCATTCGTTTTTTCTCCAACGAGGCATCAATATGCTCTCTATGAGCGTAAGAAAGTAGAAGGGGGTCGCTGTGTAAACTTGGCTAGTCTAGCCTTGTTTAACGTGGAGGGTGCTTTTGGTGACATGGGGTGGCTTCATGTGATCCCTTATGAGGCTTGTACTCATCCTGCTTTGGTGAAGTAGTTTTATTGCAATCTCCAGGTAGTGGGGGATCGCAATGACGTAGAGAGGGGTAGGGAGCTCAGGATCACTAGCTACGTAAACGGGGTAGAGGTTTCATTTAACTGCCAACAGTTGACTGATCTTTTGGGCATATCAAATGACGGCCCTTTGGTGTACTGTGCTCCCAAGGAACCCCAGTTCCTATCCTCGGCGATGTGTGCTGAGATTGATAGTTAGCTCCTTAGAGGTGATCGTTGGGAGATGAAAGCGATCAACCTACGGCCAGAGCCCCAGGTGTACTGCAAGATCATCCAGTACAACCTGATTCCCCCTAGTGGACACTATTATAGGATTTCTTAGTTGACTCAGTATGTCCTCTACTGCATCAGCACCATGCAGCCTATCTGCCTTCCTTATATTATCATCTGGACGATGATCCGTGCTACGCTGCCTGGTCAGTTAGGCAACCTGCCCTATGGACGTCTGATCACTACACTGCTCACACGCCTACACATTGATTTATTGGATGAGAGGATTCAGGAGAAGACCTTCTCATCAGACCTTAACTGGGAGGCTATCTGTAGGTTGGGTATGCGGGATGCGCAGGTCAGTGATGATGAGAGGAAAGCTCTGGTGCGTCCTCGTACTTGGGTAGAGATAGCAGAGGCTGAGGTAGCAGCGAGCGGCGGCAGCGAAGCAGCAGAAAGCGGCGAGTAGTAGCGGCAGCCGGCGAGGGTCCCTGGGGGTGATGCTGAGGATGAGGATCGTATGTTCATGGATGTAGACGCCATACCTCCTCCATCGCCTCTACATTCTACTGGCGCTGGTCCATCTTGGGCTCCTTCACACACTGCTGGTCCTTCACACCCACCATCTGATGATGTGATGGGGCTACTACGTGAGATTAAAGAGGCCCAGCGTACAATGATCGAGATCGTGAGGCACCTCCTCCTCCAGCACCTCCAACTCCATGATGTATATTTTCTTTTTGTTTTTCTTTGTACTACAGAGTAACTATCCAGATTGTGGACTGTACTCTAATTTGGATATGTATAAACGTTGCTTTTTATTTGATGTATATGAAACTTGTTTCTCCTTTTAATAGTGCATTATTCTCTTTCTTAATTTTGTCTCATACAACACAGGTGCTTATAGTGTGTTCTTATTACAACTTTTAAATTATCTCCTAACTCAGTTCACAAACTTTTGTGGAAGTATACTGATTTAGTAGACATGGCCAGAGGGCTCTGATACCAAGTTGTCACACCCCAATTTCGTACTATTCAGAATGGTGTGATGAACTGCCAATAAACCAACGGTTCAACCAGGTTCTTGAATAGGCTGTGTCCGTTTGCTTAAACCATATGCATCCACAACAAAAATCAGAATAAATACACGATAGCGGAAGTCTTTAATATTAAATGAATTGAGAGTCTAGCTGTGATAAAGTAAATAAATTATCTAATTATCTCCCAAAAGGACTAAGACATAAATTAAAATAATTAAATCAATTAGATTGTCTATATAACTTAAACAAAATCTAATAAAAAATACAGGAGTTACACTCGCATGATGAATCATGCGACTCCATCATTACTTCTGCCTCCATTGCTGCCGCATGCCCGTATGTTGGAGCATTCATATAATCATCCACGGTCGTACCTGCATCATCAACTAAACATATTCGAATTCAAAAAGGGTGAGCATACATCACAGCTTAGTGAGTAAAAAAAAATAATACAACAAACATATGCATGCATTCAATTCATATCTTTGGTCTGGTTCATAAGTTTGTAATGTGCAATAGAATGGATAGGTGGCCGCCGCACCTCTATAGATGAATGTGTAGATCCGCCCAATGGATCAAACACCATTGCCGCCCTCACATGCATCTACCATGGAATAGAGATATAGCTAAAGTGCTTAGGACCGCACCGCATCACACTTCCCCTGATGCTCCACCCATACCAACACGTAAGCCCCTGTTGGTGAGGGCTTGTAAACTGGGCTTGCAGCTAACCAATCCTAATGTCAAACAGTGTATCCAAGGTCTCACCCCAGCATCCCTTAATACGTCCATAGAGATAGAGCTAAGGCCCCCCGACAGACTCAGAGACTATACAGTCCGAGACCACCTCCCTGGATGCCCTACGACGTAATAGTTCTGCTAAGGTAATGGCGAAACGACGATGTTAGTGGAAAATACTTAAGTAGAGATATAGCTAGAGTCTGGTGACCAGGATGAACCACAGTGTCACATCCTCCCCCTGATGCTCCACTCGCATAAAATACACTAATCACACACATACATTCACATGCCTATTCCTAGCATCATCATCATCATCATGTTATAGTAAATGAAATTAAATATGCATGAACAGTAATAACAGGAATAGTGGATGACATGTGATATGCACATTACAATCATACAAGCATAGAATCATTCATGGTATTAGACTCAATAAACGAAAATAGTTTTTATTAACCAATTAGTTTAGGTCTTGTTCCCTCACCTTTGATTGCTAGTAGATCCTCGTTCAAGCTTTATAATTTACTTTTAAACCACTGGAAAGACCTAATAAGTCAATATATTTTAATTAGAATTAGTTCCAATATATTTAAACTAACAGTAGCTAAGGGGTCGCATGTAGGGTAGCACCTAGGGTAGCATTTTCTGCTACCACATGGGTAGGGTCACAGGGTAGGGTAGCACCTAGGGTGGTAGTTACTGTGACCCTAGGGTGTAGGGTCACAGGTGGGGTAGGATACCATTCGACTCTACATGCGACCACACCCTCCCTAGGACTTCCCGAGGGCATGTGGTTGATCATGTGGTCTTATAGGGTCGGATATCATTCGACCTTACGTGCGACCACACATTTTCTGAGTCGACCTTTCACTCTACAGTCCATTCCTTCATGGTTCGATCCTTTGGCTTACTATCACGGTCCATTCTATGATTGCTCTATGGCTCAAAACTATAATTTATACACCATTCATTGTCCATAATGATTTCCTTCATGGAATCTCTTGGAATCTATCCATAGATGGATGATTTGGGTTTCTCCTAATCCTAAGTTCTTTATAACTAATCTACGCTCTCTTATATAGCTAGGGAATTAGCTTCATACCTTAATTCAAAGGTTTCTCTGAACTTCCTCCTCTTCCTTAGTCTTCTTCTTAAAGTTTCCTTCTATTCTTCTCTTCCTTCTCTTTCTTTTTCTCTCACTTTCAATTAGGGTTCTAAAGGAGTGAGAGAGGCTAAGGGACGTCCTATTTATAGAGGAAAACCCTCCATAATAAGTCTCAATGAGTTTAGGAAAGACCCCCTTTGAATTAGGAAGGTTTCCTAATTTTTGGATTCTGTCTGCTATCGTAGGGTCGCATGTAGAGTTGCAGAATCTGTCGACCCTACGTTTTTCTAGTCATCCGACCCCACGACTAACAAGTCATGGGTTGGACTCTTTTGACGTGGGGTCGATCATACCTGTTTAGGCATGCGACCCTATCCTCATATTTGACTGTTTTTGGGTTAGACTTCATATATGGTCTTATGGTTTCTTCACGCACTTGGTTCACTTGGCTCGACCATGATAGGTAGACCTGGTACAAGGTGGTAAGATCGGTTAGTTCGATACGGGTCTTACACAACTGACCAAGGATTTATTCATCTATTCTCAAACATGTTTGCTACATTGAAGATTGTACCTAATCTATTAGACGTAGTGAAAGCAGCTATTAAATCAGACCCTATTTTAGAACAGTGCAAGAAGACCTTGAAAAAGATAGGACCAACCCTGACTTCTCCTTGGACCTTGAAAAGGTGTTAAGATATAAAGAGAGAGTATGTGTTCCTGAAAGTGAAGACTTAGATATTAGACAAAAACTTAAGAAGGAAGCCCACACCACTGCATATTCGATACACCCTGAAGCACGAAGATGTTCCATGAATTAGAGAATCTCTATAGGTTGAGAGGAACGAAAGCAGATGTAGCTAAATTGTGTCTCAATGCCTGAATTGTCAGCGGGTAAAGGCTAAAAGGCAAAGACCTGCAGGATTGTTGCAGCCACTGCCAGAACCGGCATGAAAAGGGACTGCATCGCTATGGACTTCGTCATCGGGTTACCATTGACTCCCCGAGTAGTTGATGCAGTCTAGGTGTTTGTGGATCGTTTGACTAAGACAACTCGTTTCATAGCTATACGACCTCAGTATACCCTAGAGAGGTTAGCTAAGTTATTTGTGGATAATATTGTCAGATTACATGGTGTACCTAAAAGCATCGTGTCCGACAGAGCACGCTTTACCTCAAGGTTCTGGGAAGGATTGTAGAAGGCTATGGAAACTACATTAAAGTTTAGCACGGTATTTCACCCTCAGACTAACGGACAGTCGGAGTATACTATTCAGATTCTAAAAGACATGCTCTGAGCTTGTGTTATTGATTTCAAAGGATCATGGGATGAGAAGCTACCATTGATCGAGTTCGCCTATAACAATAGCTATCAGGCTACTATACAGATGTCACCCTACGAAGCACTGTAGGGTAAGCGGTGTCGAACTCCTTTGTTTTGGAACGAAGTCAGAGAGCAAAGAATTATGGGCCCTGAATTTGTGGAAGAAACTTGCAAAGTAGTCGAAATAATCAGGGAAAGAGTTAGAACAACTCAGAATCATCAGAAATAGTATGCAGATAATCGACGTCGAGACCGTCGTAGGCGATAAGGTATTCTTGAAAATATCACCTATACGAGGCTTAAAACGGTTCAAACAGAAAGGAAAGCTAAGTCTGAGGTACGTCGGACCATATGAGATTCTAGCTAAACGTGGAAAGGTGGCGTATCAGTTAGCACTACCCCCATCCATGTCAAGTGTGCATGATGTATTTCATATCTCATTACTGAAGAAGTACATCAGAGATCCAACACACGTCCTAACAGCGGATCCACCGGGTCTAACTGATGATTTGACATTCGAAGTAGCACCAATCGAAATTACCAGCCAAAAGGTTCAACGTCTACACAACCGTAACATTTACTATATTAAAGTTACTTGGAGGAGCCAAGATGTGGAAGATATCACATGGGAAGAAGAGAATGCTATGCGAAAGCAATATCTTCACCTTTTCGACTAGGAAGTTATGTGTAAATTTCGAAGATGAAATTTATATAAGAGGGGGGCAGTTCAGTATCGTACTAACCCAGTCTTTCCACCTTGTATCAGGTTTTCCTATCATGGTTGGACCAAGCGGACCAAGTGCATGAAGAAACCACAAGGCTAGGTATGAAATTGAACCCAAAATCATCTAATTAGGAGCGTGTGGTCACATACCTAAATAGGTGGGTTCGACCACACCTCAGAATAATGAGACCACCAGAGTCTGGGACATGTGGCCGATGGGTTCTGCGACCCCACGTGTGGCCACATGATGTTATAACCGACTCCATGATTAGGAAACCTTCCTAATCTGAAGGGGGTTCTTTCCTAATCAAAGTAGGACTCTATATGGAGGGTTTCCCTTTATATATAGGATGTCCCTCAGCCTCTTTCATTCTTTTAGAACTCAAACTAAAAGAGAGAGAAAGAGAGGAGGAGGAAGAGAAGGATAATTGAAGAGGAAAACTAAGAGATGGAATTTCAGAGAGAGCTCTGATTCTTCAACATGTTTAAGGTATGAAAACATCCCCTACATCAGTTGAATTCCTAGAATAGATCATGGAAGAAATAGTGATTCAAAGTAAGATCTAAATCCTAAGACCATGGACAAAACTCTAAGGGATCCTTGGAGAATGGATTAAAGTGAAGAATTATGTAAAAGTGTGAATTTTAAGCCATTGAACAATCATAGGAAGGATCAAAATGATAGGCCAAGGAATCAAGATAGGAAAGTATTGGATTAAGAGTGAAAAGTCGACAGCACTCATGGGGTCACAGTTTGATCAACCACACGAGGCATATATGTTCTACCACACGCCCTCGGAAAGGTTCCAAGGAGGGTGTGGTTGCATATATATGGTTGCATGATATGCGACCACACGTATCGACCCCACACCCTGTGGTCGCAAAAACTGAGACCACAGGTGCAGCCACACCTGCGACTACTCAGCTTTTGGAGGTCTGATTGATTCCAGATGAAACATTTAAACACTGTAATTAATGAATATGAACTCTAACTTAAAATCCATAAATTTATTAGATTTCCAAGTGGTCCAAAAGTGATTTACAAAGCTTGGAAGAGGAACAACCATCGATCAAAGGTGAGGGAACAAGAGCTAAACTAATTGGATAATAATAAACTATTTACTTTATTGAGTCCAATGCCATGATTGATTCTATGCTTGAATACATGTAATGTGCATCTCACATGTCATCCAATATTTTTGTTATTACCGTTCATGCATATTTAATTCTGTTTATTTATAACATGATGATAATGATGATGCTAGAAATATGCATATGAATGTATGTGTGTGGTTGGTGTGTTGCATGCGAGTGGAGCATCAGAGGGAGGACGTGGCATGGTGGTCTTTGACCTCTTCACTAGACTTTAGCTCTATCTCTACTCAAATCTTGCCCACTAACATCGTTGTATCGCCATTACCTTAGCAGAACTATTACGTCGTAAAGCATCAGGGGAGGTGGTCTCGGACCGTGTGGTCTCTGACTCTACCGGGGGGCCTTAGCTCTATCTGTATGGACGTATTGAGGGATGCTGGGGTGAGGCCTTGGATAAACTGTATGGCATTAGGATTGGTTAGCTGCGAGCCTAGTTTGCAAGCCCTCGCCAATAGGGACTTACGTGATGGTATGGGTAGGGCATCAGGAGAAGTGTTGGCGGTGTTTGATCTGGACACTTTAACTCTATCTCTATTCCATGGTGGGTGCATGTGGGATAGCAATGGTGTTTGATCCATTGGGCAGATTCACACACTCGTGTATGGAGGTGCGGAGGCCTCTAATCCTTTCTATAGCACATTGCAAACTTAAAAACTAGACCAAAAATAAGAATTGAATGCATGCATATGTTTGTTGCATTGTTTTTTTTCTCACTAAGCTCAAGTTGGAGAGCTGACCCTCACACATGGAATTCTTTTTAATTTATGGTGTTGCAGGTATTACGATTGAAGATTATGTCGACACACCAACATATGAACAGGTGGCGGCTATGAATGAGCAAGCTATGGAGGACTATTATGACTCGTTAAGTGAGCATTTCAACTATGGATGCGCTTAGTGTTTAACTTTCGTTTTTAGATATTTGTAATATGTATTAAATTATGTTTTGGTTACTTGAAGATAACTGGAATATTAATTATTTATCATGATTAGACCTCAGTTCATTATTAATAAGACTACCGCTATTTACTTTATTATCTCTGATTAATGTGGAATGTATTTTAGTTTAACATGGTTGGCATAGCCTATACGAGATCCTGATTGAACCGTTGGTTTATTGACGGTTCATCACACCATTCTAGTTCATCCAGAATTAGAGTGTGACAACTTGGTATCAGAGCTCTCAGGCCTTGCCCATCAAACCTGAATACATTCACGATTTTGTCTATGAACTGAGTTAGGATAAACTTAAAAGCTTTAAAAGAAACACACCATAAGCACCTGTATTGGTTGAGATAGAACTTAAACAAGACAATAATGTACATATAAAAGGTAGAAATATATGTATACACAGACAGAAAAATAAAATCTAAATATATCCTGATAAATAAATAATATAGGGTACGATCTACAAGTCAGGTAGTTGTCTAAGTATACAAAGGATATAGTACAGTAGCAAGAAGGGAGCATCTATAAAGTAGAAAATTAGAATACCGAGTTGGTACTCACAAGATGTGAAACTCGATATATGACAGAGGAAGAAGAAAAATGGCTAGTAACGCCTAAATCCTTGTAGAGGTAAAGGAAAATATCTTTGGCTAAATCCAATAGAGAACAATGGCCATACACTAAGAATAAGAGTAACTACAAGAAGATGAAGCTATACTCCTAGATGATGTGGAGACTCTAAGTGAGATCAGCTACACACTGATGCATCACCCGCTGAGCATTAAGAAGTGGTTGTAAGCCTACCTCACCACTATCTGGGTCAATAACAAGTAATGAGAACTCATCTGAGTAGATACCAAATAATGATAATCAAATTGTAGCAAAAAAAAAAAAGAAAAAGAAAAGGGAACAACCAGGCCACTCCAGCCAATCTACCTAGACTACCAAGTTCCTTGGTCACGGTTGTAATAAACTTGGCCCAACAAAATACAAGAGCAACAACAGATGAGACCGACTATGCAAGTTGCTATGTGAATCACTATCCCAGTTGCCAATGCTACACTAATACCTCCAGGTCAGACCATGTACAGTACCAATTGGTATCAACACTATACCTCCAATACATGTTATCCATAACACAGTGCCTATTATACAGCAGGTCCTAGTGATGCACCCCTCAGTGCAGAAGCTTGCTACATAATAACTAGTGTATCAAGGTGGTTACCCTTATTAGCCACCAAGGTGTGAGATAGCTATCCCATGGCAGAATTATCCGACAAGGATTAAAGAATATTTTCTAAAGATGAAGCCTCTAACATTTTTGACAAGGGATCAAATATATTGGGGCCATATAACTAGATAGGTTTATATAGGATGCGGTGCATCATTGACTTACTCTTATGATTATAGAGGATGCACATACCTGATTTTAAATTCTCGTGTCTTGACAGGATACCTTCTCAATTCAACCTGTCAATTGGAGTTATAGATATTGTTTCCTTAGAATTAGTCCTGATTATACCAACCTAAGCTACTCTCATAGTCGACAACATGAATAGAGATATATTGAATGAACAGTTAAAGGTTTAATCATGTTGAGCGTACATCTTTTTGATTTATACCTGATTTATTGATGTACCAAAACTTCTCCAGATTTATTCCTGTAGTGCCTTGACCAATTGGCATTATATACTCGATAGAACCTGTAACCATGAGGTTAAAAACTATAAAACCTCTATTTCCATATATTTGGACCACCGTGCAACTTAACGACCTTTTGATGCTGGTTGGATTACCATAGATTTACTCTTGATCCTTTAAACCTAAGTTTACTAGATAAAGCAAGTGTTCGTCATTATACTAAATTAAAATAAGAAAATGAATTGTTTTTTGATAAACATTCTGATTCTTACATTTCTCGACATCCATTGATAAGATGTTTAGTTAATAAGGAATTATGGGATGGAAGATGATTAAATTCAGATTAGATTATATAGCTAAGGAACCTCATGAAGTAATGGAGGATCTGTTTCGAGATTGCTGAATGGATGGATATGAGTCATGTCTATAAAAGAGTGTATGAGCAAGAAGTGGGAACTATCAAGAGTAGCCAGTAAAGAAATAAATAGCACTCAAGTAGAGTTAAAGATGGCTATATCGGTATGAATTTTGACAAGGCAGAAGATTTCTAAAGGCAAATCTAAGTGTGGATACAAGGATAAGTCAAAAATCGTGGCATTGATAGTATCCACATTAGTACAAGTAATACTGAGTTATTCCCAATGTCAAGTGAGATGATTAAGAAAAGACCAAAAGAGTTTGGCTGAATTAATGAATTTATAAGCATATACTCTAATGCTTATAGGTAGACTTGGGATATGAAGTAACAATCACAAGATATTTTTTGAGGTATATGAAAGAGAGATCAGGGTAGAATATCAATGATAAAAGAAATATAAGCTAATGAGTTTTTAAATATATGAGATTATTAACGACAGTCTTTGAAAAACTAAGAGATGAAGGAACTAGACAAGCTCTTAAGACCTTTAAACCAGATTTTACTAGTTCAAGCCCTTTTGGATTAAATGTTGCATTAGATGAGTGTTATGAGTAATGTCTGAATTGTATGGATGGACAGAAGTTGGATGTAACCTAATTCGACTTGAGATGACAGACTTTGACATCATCTTGGGGATTGACTGGTTATCTCAACACTCTACAAAGTTGTTATGTACATAAAAGAGGTTATCATTTAAGAATAAAGACGACATATAATTTAGTTTTATTGGAAACATGTTGCCTAAAATGTGAAATCTGATCCTCTCTATGCGAAAGGCGAAGAGATGCTTTGAAGAGAAAGGAGTTGGATATATGGTATTTGTGGTGGACATTACTAAAGAAGCACCACAGAAGGAAGATATTGATGTGATGCATAAATTCCCTGATGTGTTTCTAGGAGACTTACATGGGTTGTTACCTGATTGTGCAACCGAGTTCGTTATCGACTTGTTACCAGGGACGGCACATGTATCAAAGGCACCCTATAGAATAGCTCTTATAGAATTTAAGGAACTGAAGACTCAACTACAAGAGTTATTGGTCTAAGGTCCTAATAGGCTAAGTATTGCATCACGGGGAGCGCCAATGCAATTTGTGAAGAAGAAGGACGGTAGTGTCAGATTATGTATAGACTACCGGGAACTAAACAAGCTCACGATCAAGAATCGATATTTACTACCGCAGATCCATTACTTATTAATCAGCTGCAAGGAGCAAAGGTATTCCCTAAGATTGACCTTGGATGGAGTATCATCAAATGAAGAATTTAGATAGAGATATCTCAAAGACAGCTTTTAGAATTGGGATTGAGCATTATGAGTTCTCGATTATGTCATTTGGATTAACCAATGCCCTTACATCTTTTATGGAGCTGATGAACTGAATGTTTCATGACATGTTGGATACTTCGATCATAATTTTCATAGATGATATTTTAGTTTATTCCAAGAATAAAGCAACTCATACAACGGATCCTAGAGTAGCCTTACAACTGCTGAAAAGGGAAAAGCTTTATTCAAGAAGTATGAGTTTTGGGTAAACAAGGAAATTTTCTTGGGTCATGTAGTATCATCCAAAGGGATTAAAGTGGACTCCAGTAAGATAGAAGTAATCGTAAGGTGAAAAGCACCTAAGAAAATTGTAGAGATCAGAAGTTCTTGGGTTCAACTAGTTATTACAGACGATTCATAAAGGACTACTCTAGGATCGCAATACCTCTTACCAAGCTAACCAGGAAGGCAGAGGAGTTTATTTTGACTGACAAGTGTGAAGAATGTTTCCAAACTCTAAAAACAAGGTGGATATCAGCTCCCATCTTGATCGTTCTGGTACTAAGGGAACCTTTAACCTTATACATCGAAGCTTTCGGATTAGATCTAGGATGCGGGTTGATGCAAGGTAAATAAGCGATTGCATATGCTTCAAGAAAACTGAAGGAGCATGAGAAGAGTTACCCTACTCATGACTTGGAATTATAGGTGATGAATTATGCAATCAAGACTTGGAGATATTATCTATACGGAGAAGAATTTTAGATTAAATGGGAACACAAAAGTTTTATTTATCTCTTCACCAGAAAGAGTTGAACATGAGATAGAGAAGATGGTTATAACACTTAAAGGATTAAGAGTGTGATATACTGTAAGACCCGAATCGAACTAACCGGTCTTACCACCTTGTACTAGGTCTACCTATCATGGTCGAGCCAAGTGGACCAAGTGCGTGAAGAAACCACAAGACCATGTATGGAATCAACCCGAAAACAATCAATTTTGAGCGTGTGGTTGCATGCCAAAATAGGTGTGACCAACCACACCTCAAAAGAGTCCAACCACATGAATTTAGGTCGCGTGGTCGGACATTTTAAAAGGTGTGGTTCACGGATTCTGCGACCCCACCTCCGACCCCATGGAACCCAGTCAGAAACCGAATTTAGGAAACCATCCTAATCCGAAGGGGGTCTTTCTTAAACTTATTGGGGCATATTATGGAGGGTTTTTCTCTATATATAGGACGTCCCTTAAACTCTTTCTCCCTCAGAACTCTAATTGAAAGTGAGAGAAAGAGAAGAGAAGGAAGAGAAGGAAAATTGAAGAGGAAGACTAAGGAGGAGGAAAATTCAAAGAAAACTCTGATTCTTCAGCAAGCTTAAGGTATGAACATATTTTCCATGATAAATTTAGAGCCTAGAATAGTTCATAAAGAAGATAGGATTTAGGAGAAACCCAAATCATCCATCCATGGACAAATTCTAAGAGAATCCATGGAGGAAATTATGTGGACAATGGATGGTGTATAAAATAATAGTTTTGAGCCATAGAACAATCATAGGAAAGACCACGATGATAGGCCAAAGGATTTAAACATGAAGGAATAGAATTTAGAGTGAAAGGTCGACCATAACACGTGTGGTCGCATGTTGTCTGACCCCACAAGATACACATGTCTGACCACATTCCCTCGGGAAGTTTCCAGGGAGGGTGTGGTCGCATGTGTGGTTGGAGTATGTCCGACCCCACCCTGTGACCCCACGCTCTGTGGTCACAGAAACTGAGACCACAGGTGCTGCCATACCTACGACCCCTTAGTTTCTGTTAGTCTAAATTCATGGGAATTAATTTTAATTTAAAATCTATAAATTTATTAGGTTTCCAAGTGGTTTAAAAGTGATTCACAAAGCTTGAACAAGGATCTACTATCAACCAAAGGTGAGGGAACAAGATCTAAATTAATTGGCTAATAATAAACTGTTTTATTTATTGAGTCCAATACCATGAATGATTCCATGCTTGTATGATTGTAATGTGCATTTCACATGTCATCCAATATTCCTATTATTACTATTCATGCATATTTAATTCAGTTTATTTATAACATTATGATGATGATGATGCTAAGAATAGGCATGTGAATGTATGTGTGTGGTTAGTGTGCTTGATGCGAGTGGGGAATCAGGAGGAGAATGTGACACTGTGGTTCATCCTGGTCACCAGACTCTAGCTCTATCTCTACTCAAGTCTTGTCCGCTGACATCGTCATATCGCCATTACCTTAGCAGAACTATTACGTCGTAAGGCATCAGGGAAGGTGGTGTAAGACCCGTATCTAACTAACCGGTCTTACCACCTTGTACCAGGTCTACCTATCATGGTCGAGCTAAATGGACCAAGTACGTGAAGGAAATAGCGAAACCAGGTACTAAACTGACCTGAAAATAGTAAATTAGAGGGCAAGGTCGCATACCTAGATAGGCAGCGTCGACCCCCCCTCACTAAGAAGTCAGACCCCTGATATTTAACTGGGGGTCGGAAAACTTAGAAACTGAGGGTCGACGGGATCTCCGACCCCCTCATCGACCCCCTGTTTGTCGATAGAAATCGTAAATAGGAAACTTTCTAAATTTCAATGGGATTCCTTCCTAATCTCAATGGGACTTATTTTGGGAGATTCTACTCTATAAGTAGGACGTCCCTAAGCCTCTTTCACTCCTTTTGAAACCCTAATTGAGAGTAAGAGAAAGAGAAGAGAAGAAGAAGAGAAGGAAAGTTGGAGAAGAAGACCTAAGTGAAGAATTTAGAGAAATCTCTGAATCTCAGCATACCTAAGGTATGGTTTACGTTTCCATTGATGATCTAAGACCTTAGAATAGTTCATGAAGAGGGTATGGTCTAGAGAAACCCAAATCATACATCCACGAGAAGATTTCAATGAAATCCAAGGAGAAATCATGGTAGGCAAAGTAAGGAAGAAACCTAGAGTTCTAAGCCATAGAACAAGCCTAGAATGGATTGTGGAAGTAAGCCATAGGGCCCAAACATGAATGAATGGATTGTAGAATGAAATTCTTGACTCAACCCACGGGGGGTCTCACGTGGGGTCGATTGGGAATTGACCCTACCAGACCACAGGATCGACCCCCAGTATTCGGGAAGTCCAGGAAAGGGGTGGTCGCACCCAGGGTCAATGGAATATCTGACCCTTGCATCGACCCTACCCTGGGGGTCGCAGAAAACTGCTACCCTACCTGCGACCCACCCTGCGACCCGTACTTAAAAATAAGCCTAAAAGTGCCGGAATGACTTCTAACCAAAATCTATTGACTTGTTAGGTTTTCCTATTGATATAAAAGTGATTTTAAAGCTTGAAAGAGGATCTACACTCAAGCAAAGATGAGGGAACAAGACCTAAACTAATTGGCTAATAATAACTATTTTTATTTTCTTTAGTCCAATGCCATGACTGATTCTATGCATGTATGCTTGTAATGAGCATTCAACATGTCATCCAATATTTCTACTATTAATGTTCATGCATATTTAATTCTATTTTGTTTATAATATGATGATGATGATGATGCTAGGAATAGACATGTGAATGTATGTGTGTGGTTAGTGTGCTTGGTGCGAGTGGAGTATTAGGGGGGGAATGGGACATTGTGGTTCAGCCTGATCACTAGATTCTAGCTCTATCTCTACTCAAGTCTTGTCCACTGACATCGTCATATCGCCATTACCTTTGCAGAACTATTATGTCGTAGGGTATCAAGGGAGGTGGTCTCGGACCGTGTAGTCTTCGACTCTATCGGGGGGCCTTAGCTCTATCTCTATGGACGTATTGAGGGATGTTGGGGTGAGGCCATAGGTACACTGTTTGACATTAGGATTGGTTAGTTGTGAGCCCAGTTTGCAAGCCCTCGCCCGCAGGGGCTTACGTATTGGTATGGGTAGAGTATCAGGGGAAGTGTAATGCGGTGTGGTCCTAAGCACTTTAGCTCTATCTCTATTCCATAGTGAGTGCATGTGGAACGACAATAAATGTTAACCTTTGGGTGGATTCACACAGTCGTGTATAGAGGTGAGGCGGCCACCGAACTTTTCTATAGCACATTGCAAACTTATATACCAGACCACAGATATGAATTGAATGTATGCATATGTTTGTTGCATTATTTTGTTTGCTCACTGAGCCGTGATGTATGCTCACCCTTTCGACGTTAAATATTTTTAGTTGATGATGCAGTTACCACGGTGGAAGACTATGTGAATGCTTCTGTATACGGGTACGTCGCTGTGATGGAAGCTGAAGACATAGTGGAAACGCATGACTCTTTATGCGAGTGCAACGCATGCGTTTTCGATTAGATTTCATTTGAATTATTAAGGAAATGTAATTAATATTTTATTTACTTATGTCTCGGTTGATAAAATATAATTTGATATTTTATTTATGATTATCCCAGTTAGATTCCTCAGTTTGTTTATTACTAAGACTTCCGCTATTATGTATTTATTCTGATTATAATTGTGGATGTGTATGGTTTAATTTCAACGGACACAGCCTATTAGAGATCCTGGTTGAACCGTTGGTTTATTAGCGGTTCATCACACCGTTCTGAATGATGCAAAATTGGAGTGTGACAACTTGGTATCAGAGCTCTCAGGCCCTGTCTGCTAAACCAGTATACTTCCACAAAAGTTGTGAACTGAGATAGGATAAAAATTTAAAAGCTGTAATAATAACACACCATAAGCATCTGTGTTTGAAAGAGAATAATGCATCTATTAAAAGAGAAACAAATTTATATACACTCAAAAGAAGAACAAATGTATATATATACAAGTCTAAAGCATAGTACGGTCCACAATCTGGACAGTTACTCTGAAGTACAAAAAGAAAGATAAAAAGAAAATACATCAAGAAGCTGGAGGTGATGGGGGAGGCGGTTCCTTGCGGTCTCTGTCATAATCCTCAGCATAGACTCTAGTCAACCAAGCTATCTGAGTCTGGGTCGTCTGGAGACTAGCTGTGAGATCAGCCACCCGCTGGTCAGTTACGCGCTGAGCTTCCCTAAGCTCTCCCACCCGCTGATCCGACAAGCACTGAGCATCCAGAAGCTCTCCTACCCGCTGATCTGACATGTGCTGAGCAACCAGAAGCTCTCCCACCCGCGGATCGGACAAGCGCTGAGCATCTAGAAGCTCTCACATCCTCAAATCAGACATCCGCTGAGCCTCGTGAATCTCATGCAATATCCCCATCATGTCATCAGAAGGTGCATACGAAGGACCAGCTGCATGTGAAGGAGCAGCTGAATATGAAGGACCAGCTCCTGTAGCATGAGTAGGTGATGGAGGAGGTATGGCATCCACATCCATGTACAAACGATCATCATCACCCACATGAACCCCTGCTCCAGTGGCTGCTGCTATTGCCTCAGCGTCAGCCATCTCCACTCGAGTATGTGGATGCACCAGAGCGTTCCTCTCCTCGTCGTTGACCTGGGCATCCCGCATGCCCATCTTACAGATGGCCTCCCAATCCAAAGGTGATGAGAAGGATTTCTCCTAAATCCTCTCATCCATCATGTCAACACCCAGGCGGGTCAGTAGCATAGAGATCATGCGTCCATAAGGCAGGTTGCCAGTATGATCGGACAACGTAGCACTGATCACCATCCGCATGATGATGTGAGGAAGGCAGACGGGCTGCCTAGTACAGACACAGTACAACAGATACTGGGTCAACTGGGAGATCCTCTCGTAGTGCCCACTCTGAGGTAGCAGGTTGTGCTAAATAATCTTGCAGTACACCCGAGGTTCTGGACGAAGGTAGATCGCTTTCATCTCCCAGCGATCCTCTCTGATGATCTGACGATCAATCTCAGCTCTCATCTCCAATGAAAAGAACTAGGGCTCTCCAGGAGCACAGAACACCAAGGGGCCATCATAGGAAATTCCCAACAAGTCGACTAACTACCGATAATTGAATGAAATCTCGACCCCCTTGACGTAGCTGGTGATCCGAAGTTCTCTACCCCTCTCGATATCGTTGTGATCTCCCATCATCTGAAGATTACAATAAAACTGTCTCACCAAATTCGGCCGAGTGCAGGCGTCATAGGTGATCACAGGAAGCCAACCCATGTTACCAAAAGCCCTCTCCACATCGAATAATGCCAGGCTAGCCAAGTCTACCCGACGACCTCCCTTTACCTTCTTACAAGAATAGCGGGCATACTGTGTCTCCACCTCGTTAGAACGTAAGCGAATTGGGTCATGAACCCTAGGTACTTTGGTACGAGCCATAGAATCTGCAAAAACAAAGAGAAATAGATATTGGGTTAGTAAAGATGAAAAACCCAAAAATTTCGACAGTATAACAACATAAACTGGTCAAAAGCCTCACTTTTCACCCATACACGTGGGCAGGAGGACTTATAAAGGTTTTAAACAATCCTACAAGACTCATACAGTTGGAAATTTCATTTAAAGAGATCGAATTTGAAGAAATTTCAAGAATTTAAAATCTCAACAAATTAGGGAAAAAATGGGAAAATTCAAGTTTCTTGATAACCAACCGATGAAACTCAAAAAAGTTTGAGGGATTTTGTCCATTGAGTCACCAACAACAAAATCCCCCAATAAAAATCGAATTTTTACGGTTCAAAAAAGTTTAATTTGAAGAAAACGAGTTAAATGAGCGAAAACCTAGTTAAGAAACCATAAAAACATGAAAATGTAGAGAACATACCTGTAGACGAGGAGTAGACGTCGATATAAGTAGCAAATAGCACCAATAAGTCCGAGTTGGCACTGTAGCAACTCAAAGGGACGAGCCGAGTCGGAAAGGAGGAGGAAGAATGAGAAATGGATTCAAAATCAGGATTAAAAACCTGATTTTTAGTCCGAGGGTCAGAGAGTTCGACCAAAACATCCGACCCCCTCTCCAACCCCCTCATCGACCCTCGGCTCTCGGTGATCTGACAAAGAACCAGGGGTCGAACCCTGGGTCGGACATCCATCGACCCCCTCATCGACCCCCGGCTCTCGGTAAGAATCAGTGAATTCTCAGGGTCGCATACTGAGGGTCGGACACCCATCGACCCTGTAGTGAAAAATACAGTATTTTCGATAGAATGATCTGAAAAATTTGAAATTTGCATTTGTTAGAAGATTTAAAATATGAGAATAAAGTATATAATGATTGCCTCACATATTCTATGATTTTCAGGCATTCCCTCTACCAGAACAGATAATGGCTGGACGCAGAGTGACTAGACAAAGCCGTAACTCTATCCGACCACCACTACCTGTGGGGGAAGACAGCCAGACACACCTGGAAACACAGGTGAATACGAACACGACACCGTCCGTAATTAATGGGCAGACAAATCCTACAAATCTGCCAGGTCCACCTACAGACCTGGCTACAGTAGTAATGAATTTGGCCCAACAGCTGCAGCAAATACAACAGGCACAAGCTACTATGCAAGCTGCCATAGGCATGACCTTTCCAGCTGCACAGATGACACCGATGCCAGTAGGACAGGCAAGCATAGTACCAGGGGCAAGTAATACAGTACCCCATGTACCTTAGACTCCCATTATGCAGGCTCAAGTACAAAACCCTGAAGTAGCTCCAGGTGGATATCAATACCAACCACCTATGCATGGAGCTTATGTTCCGCATCAACTGGACCACTCCAGACTGGTGGAGTGTTTTCTGAAGATGAAGCCCAAGGAGTATAGTGGTAAGCCAGCTGATCCATTGTGGCCAGCATACTGGATCGATGAGATGGAGAGAAATTTCACGATGATGACAATGAATGAGGAAGAAAAGGTATTGTGTGCAACGTTTATGCTGAAAGGCGATGCACACCACTAGTGGAAGTCCACATGGACATATCTGATGACAAAGCACACCCAATTAACTTGGGATATATATAAGGAAGCATTCTTTGAGAAGTATTTTCCTAGGAGTTTTAGAGATTCCATGGAGAAGGAGTTCCTGAGTTTATATCAAGGACAGATGACTGTCGATGCATACCAATAGCGTTATGAGGAGCTTTTTTTCTTCGCACCAGTCAGTATGCAGGTAAAAGATACAAAGACCCGAAGGTTCATCATGGGACTTAGGGGAAGCATACGCGAACATGTTCTTGGACTTGAAAAGAAAATCTACAATGAACCTGTACAAATTGCTCGAGTGATAGAGTCTAGCCAGAAAGAGAGCTATTTTGCTCAAAATAGAAGAATCAAAAGGCCAAATGGAAATTCTTACAACGGAGGGAACACCAAGGTATTCAAACCTTCCGTACTCAAGGTTTCAATGCTGTAGCCAAGACTACTTCAGCAGCTCAACAGCAACAAAAGACAAATAATGAAGGGCTAAAATGCTATAACAGCAACCAAGTGGGACATATGGCAAGGGAGTGTCCTAAGCCCAAGAAGCAACTACAACAAGGCAGAGTTTATGCGGTTACATCTGAGGATGCTGTCGCATCGCCTGATGTGGTCACAGGTATGACCTGAATCTTATCATTTTGTGTTACATTATGTGAGCATGTAGACTAAATCAAAACAAATCACAGGTATCATACCTATTAATGGCATTCCCGCCAGAGTACTCTTTGATTCAGGAGCTACTCATTTTTTTATATCTGTGTCATTTGGAAAGAAGCTAAATCTACCCCTCAAATCCTTAGACTACAAACTACTTGTACGATCACCTATGGGATTAGAAGTGGAATTAAAAAAAGGTTGCAGACCATGTCCAGTTCTTATTAATGAAAAGACTTTGGATGCAACCTTGATCCAACTTGAGATGGCAGACTTTGACGTCATCTTGGGAATGGACTGGTTAGCTCGGCATTCTACAAATCTATTGTGTGCCGAAAAGAAGCTGACATTTAAAGACAAAGAAGGAGCGAGTTCAGTTTTTTGGGAACCAAACTTTCCCATAAACAAAAGCTCATACTCTCTGCATTAAAGGCTAGGAAGTGCCTTGAGAAAGGAGCAGTTGGGTATCTAGTATCTGTGGTCGATCTTACCAAAGAAGCACCATGAATGGAGGATATTGAGGTCGTGTGTGACTATCCAGATGTATTTCCTGAAGAACTACCAGGACTACCACCGGACCGTGCTACAGAGTTTGTGATAGATCTGATACCCGGAGCCGCACCTGTATCTAAAGCACCATATCGAGTGGCTCCTACTGAACTGAAGGAATTAAAAGTACAACTACAAGAACTATTGGACAAGGGCTACATCCGACCTAGCATATCACCATGGGGAGCGCCAATATTATTCGTGAAGAAGAAGGACGGTAGTGTTCGATTGTGTATAGACTACCGAGAACTGAATAAACTGACAATCAAGAATCGATATCCATTGCCTCGGATCGATGACTTGTTCGATCAGTTGCAAGGTGCCGAAGTGTTCTCCAAGATCGATCTTCAGTCAGGCTACCATCAGTTGAAGATTAAGGACGGTGATATCCCCAAGACAGCATTCAGGACCAGATATGGACATTATGAATTTTTGGTCATGTCTTTCGGATTGACGAACACACCAGCAAACTTTATGGAACTTATGAATTGGGTATTCCATATGTTGGATATGTTCATTATTGTATTCATCGATGATATATTGGTCTACTCCAAAGATGAGGAAACTCATATAAAGAATCTAAACGCCGCTCTGCAACGATTACGGAAGGAGAAGCTCTACGCCAAATTTACAAAGTGCGAGTTTTGGCTAAAGGAAGTCGCTTTTCTAGGCCATGTTGTATCCGCTGAAGGAATTAAAGTGGATCCTAGCAAGATCAAAGTTATTGTGAGGTGGGAAGCACCAAAGAGCGTTGCAGAAATTAGAAGTTTCTTAGGTCTAGCTGGGTATTATTGATGATTTGTGGAAGACTATTCTCGAATTACTGTACCTCTTACCAGTTTGACTAAGATGGGAAAAATTTTTGTGTGGATTGATAAATGTGAGAAGAGTTTCCAATCATTGAAGGCTAGATTGATATCAGCTCCAATCTTGACCATTCCTATTCCAGGACAGCTATTTATCTTGTACACTGATGCGTCAGGATTGGGATTAGGATGTGTACTTATGCAAGGTGAACAAGTAATTGCTTATGCCTCAAGACAATTGAATTCACATGAGAAGAATTATCCCACTCATGATTTGGAATTAGCGGCAGTCATACATGCTGTTAAAATATGGAGACATTACTTGTACGGAGAGAAATTTCAGATTAAATCAGATCATAAGAGTCTTACTTACCTCTTTAATCAGAAAGAGTTGAATATGAGACAAAGAAGATGGCTGGAACTATTGAAAGACTATGATTATGATATCCAGTATCATCTGGGAAAGGCCAATGTGGTTGCGGACGCACTGAGTAGAAAGGCAATGATGAAATCTTAAGAAGAGGTTAGCACCACTGCTGCACTGTGTACTACCAAAAAAGTATTCAATTATGGTAATGAGCAGTTTGTGATAGATGCACCGGGTGAATCAACCAACCAAGGGTTTATCCATCAGTTTGCAAATATGTTTGCCACATTGAAGATTGTACCCGATATACTTGATGAAGTGAAAACAACGATTAAATCAGACCCTTATTTAAGAACGGTACAAGAAGACATCGAAAAAGGTAGGACTACTCCTGAGTTCTCCTTAGATAATGAAAAGGTACTGAAGTTCAAAGGAAGAATATGTGTACCTGAAACAAAAAATTTGGACATTAGACACCGACTAATGAAGGAAGCCCATACCACCGCCTATTCGATACACCCTGAAAGTACAAAAATGTATCATGACCTAAAGAAATTATATTGGTGGAGAGGAATGAAAGCAGATGTAGCCAAGTTCGTGTCTCAATGCCTAAATTATCAGAAGGTGAAAGCTGAACGACAAAGACCAGCAGGACTGTTACAGCCGTTACCAGAACTAGCATGGAAATGGGACTGCATCACTATGGACTTCGTCACAGGGTTACCATTGACTCCCCGAGTAGTTGACGCAGTTTGGGTGATTGTAGACCGATTGACTAAAACGGCTCGATTTATAGCTATACAACCTTAGTATACACTGGAGAGGTTAGCTAAGTTGTATGTGCACAACATTGTTAGATTACACGGTGTACCTAAAAGCATTATGTCCGACAGGGATCCACGATTTACTTCAAAGTTTTGGGAAGGACTGCAAAAGGCTATGGGTACAACATTAAAGTTCAGTACTGCATTCCATCATCAGATAGACGGACAATCGGAGTGCACCATTCAGATTTAGAAGACATGCTCCGAGCTTGTGTAATTGATTTCAAAGGATCATGGGATGAAAAGTTACCACTGATTGAGTTTGCTTATAACAATAGCTATCAGGCTACTATACAAATGTCACCCTATGAAGCACTGTATGGCAGAAAGTGTCGAACTCCTTTGTTTTGGAATGAAGTTGGAGAACGTAGTATTATTGGACCAGAATTTGTTGAAGAGACATGTTGAGTAGTTGACATTATCAAGGAAAGAGTAAGAACGGCTCAGAATCGTCAGAAGCAATATGCGGATACTAGACGCCGAGACCTTGAATTCGCCGTTGGTGATAAGGTATTCCTCAAAGTGTCACCTATGCGAGGTTTGAAACGGTTCAGACAGAAAGGGAAATTAAGTCCGAGATATGTCGGACCATATGAGATTTTAGCTAAACGTGGAAAAGTGGCTTATCAGTTAGCACTACCACCATCTATGTCAAGTGTGCATGACGTATTTCATATCTCCTTATTGAAGAAGTATGTCAGAGATCTAATGCACGTTTTGATAGTAGATCTACCAGATTTGACTGATGATTTGACATATGAAGTAACACCAACTGAAATCACCAGCCGAAAGGTGCAACGACTATGCAATCGTGACATTTATTATGTTAGAGTCACCTGGAGAAGCAAAGATATAGAAGAAATCACATGGGAAGAAGAGAATTCTATGCGAAAGCAATACACTCATCTATTCGACTCGGGAGGTATGTACAATTTTGAGGATGAAATTTTTATAAGTAGGGGGAGTTGTAAGACCCGTATCGAACTAACCGATCTTACCACCTTGTACCAGGTCTACCTATCATGGTCGAGCCAAATGGACCAAGTACGTGAAGGAAATAGCAAAACCAGGTACTAAACTGACCCAAAAACAATAAATTGGAGGACAGGGTCGCATACCTAGATAGGCAGGGTCGACCCCCCTCACTAAGAAGTCAGACCCCTGATATTTAACTGGGGGTCGGACAACTTAGAAACTGATGGTCGACGGGATCTCCGACCCCCTCATCGACCCCCTGTTTGCCGACAGAAACCGCAAATAGGAAACTTTCCAAATTTCAATAGGATTCCTTCCTAATCTCAATGGGACTTATTTTGGGAGATTCTACTCTATAAGTAGGACGTCCCTAAGCCTCTTTCACTCCTTTTGAAACCCTAATTGAGAGTGAGAGAAAGAGAAGAGAAAAAGAAGAGAAGGAAAGTTGGAGAAGAAGACCTAAGTGAAGAATTCAGAGAAATCTCTGAATCTCAGCAAAGCTAAGGTATGGTTTACGTTTCCATTGATGATCTAAGACCTTAGAATAGTTCATGAAGATGGTATGGTCTAGGAGAAACCCAAATCATACATCCATGGGAAGATTTCAATGAAATCCATGGAGAAATCATCGTAAGCAAAGTAAGGAAGAAACCTAGATTTCTAAGCCATAGAACAAACCTAGAATGGATTGTGGAAGTAAGCCATATGACCCAAACATGAAAGAATGGACTGTAGAATGAAATTCTCGACTCAACCCACGGGAGGTCGCACGTGGTGTCGATTGGGAATCGACCATACCCGACCACAAGATTGACCCCCAGTATTTGGGAAGTCCAGGAAAGGGGTGGTCGCACCCAAGGTCGATGGAATATCCGACCCTAGCATCGACCCTACCCTAGGGGTCACAAAAAACTACTACCCTACTTGTGACCCACCCTGCGACCTATACTTAAAAACAAGCCTAAAAGTGCCGGAATGACTTCTAACCAAAATCTATCGATTTGTTAGGTTTTCTTATTGATATAAAAGTGATTTTAAAGCGTGAAAGAGGATCTACACTAAAGAAAAGGTGAAGGAACAAGACCTAAACTAATTGGCTAATAATAAACTATTTTTATTTTCTTGAGTCCAATGCCATGACTGATTCTATGCGTGTATGCTTGTAATGTGCATTCAACATGTCATCCAATATTCTTGCTATTAATGTTCATGCATATTTAATTCTATTTTGTTTATAACATGATGATGATGATGATGCTAGGAATAGACATGTGAATGTATGTATGTGGTTAGTGTGCTTGATGCGAGTGGAGTATCAGGGGGGGAAATGTGACATTGTGGTTCAGCCTGGTCACTAGACTCTAGCTCTATCTCTACTCAAGTCTTGTCCACTGACGTCGTCGTATCGCCATTACCTTAGCAGAACTATTACGTCGTAGGGTATCAGGGGAGGTGGTCTCGGACCGTGTAGTCTTCGACTCTGCCAGGGGCCTTAGCTCTATCTCTATGGACGTATTGAGGGATGCTGGGGTGAGGCCATAGGTACACTGTTTGACATTAGGATTGGTTAGTTGCGAGCCCAGTTTGCAAGCCCTCGCCAGTAGGGGCTTACGTGTTGGTATGGGTAGAGTATCAGGGGAAGTGATGCGGTGTGGTCCTAAGCACTTTAGCTCTATCTCTATTCCATAGTGAGTGCTTGTGGGATGACAATAAACGTTAACCTTTGGGCGGATTCACACTGTCGTGTATGGAGGTGAGGCGGCCACCGAACCTTTCTATAGCACATTGCAAACTTATATACCAGACCACATATATGAATTGAATGCATGCATATGTGTGTAGCATTGTTTTGTTTGCTCACTGAGCCGTGATGTGTGCTCACCCTTTCAACGTCGAATATTTTTAGTTGATGATGCAGGTATCACGGTGGAAGACTATGTGAATGCTTTTGTGTACAGGCATGTTTCTACGTTGGAAGCTGAAGACTTAATGGAAACGCATGACTCTTCATGCGAGTACAACGCATGCATTTTCGATTAGATTTCATTTGAATTATTAAGGAAATATAATTGATATTTTATTTACTTATGTCTCGATTGATACAACATAATTTGATATTTTATTTATGATTATCACAGCTAGATTCCTCAGTTCATTTATTACTAAGACTTCTGCTATTGTGTATTTATTCTGATTATGGTTGTGGATGTGTATGGTTTAATTTCAACGGACACAGCCTATTAGAGATCCTGGTTGAACCGTTGGTTTATTATCGGTTCATCACACTGTTCTGAATGGTACAGAATTGGGGTGTGACAGGTGGTCTCGGACCGTGTAGTCTCTGACTCTGCCAAGGGGCATTAGCTCTATCTCTATGGACATATGAGCGATGCTGGGGTGAGGCCTTGGATACAATGTTTGACATTAGGATTGGTTAGTTGCGAGCCCAGTTTATAAGCCCTTGCCAATAGGGGCTTACGTGTTGGTATGGGTAGGGCATCTGGGGAAATGTCATGCGGTGTTTGATCCGGACACTTTAGCTCTATCTCTATTCCATGATGGGTGCATGTGAGACGGCAATGGTGTTTGATCCATTGGGCGGTTTCACACCCTTGTGTATAGAGGTGCGGCGGCCACCTATCCTTTCTATTACACATTGCAAACTTATGAACCAGACCAATGATATGAATTGAATGCATGCATATGTTTGTTGCATTGTTTTGTTTGCTCACTGAGCCATGATGTGTACTCACCCTTTCGACGTCGAATAATTTTAGTTGATGATGCAGGTACTACTGTAGAAGATTATATGAATGCTCCAATGTACGGGCATGTTGCGACGATGGATGCAGAAGCTATGATGGAGTCGCATGATTCGTCGTGCGAGTGCGACTCATGCATCTTTGATTAGGCTTATTTGTTGGATTATTAAGAATATGTAATTGATTAATTTATTTTATTTTATGTCTTAGTTATTTGGAGATAATTGGATAATTTATTTATGTTATCACTGTTAGATTCTCAATTCATTAATATTAAAGACTTTCGCTATTGTTTATTTACTTTGATTATGGTTGTGGATGTGTATGGTTTAAGCAAAAAGGACACAGCCTATTCGAGATCCTAGTTGAACCGTTGGATCATAGACGGTTCATCACACGATTCTAGTTGGTACGGAATTGGGGTGTGACAACTTGGTATCAGAGCTCTCGGACCCTGTCTTTTAAACCTGTATACTTCCACAAAAGTTCATGAACTGAGTTAGGATAAAATTTAAAAGTTTTAATAAGAACACACTGTAAGCACCTATGTTGTATGAGACCAAAATTAAGAAAAAAATAATGCATATATAAAAGGGGAAACAAGTTTCATATATACATCGAATAAAAACAATATATATACATATATCAAAATCAGAGTACGGTCCACAATCCGGACAGTTACTCTGCAGTACAAGGAGAAAGCAAAAAGAATGCATCATGGAGCTGGAGGTGCTGGAGGAGGAGGTGCCTCACGATCTCGATCATAGTCCTCAGCATACACCCTCGTGTGGCAGACTACCTGAGTCTGGGTCACCTGGAGATTAGCTACCAGCTAGACCATCCACTGATCAGATGCACGTTGTGCCTCTCTAATCTCATGCAGCAACCCCATCACGTCATCTGGTGGTGGGTGCGTAAGACCAGCTGAGTGAGGAGGAACCTGAAAAGGGCCAGCTCTAGTGGAATGCAATGGTGATGGAGGCGGTATGGCATCCACATCCATGTACATAGGATCATCATCCTCAGCATCACCCCCATAAAATCTTGCTACTGCTACTGCTGCTACTGCTGCCGCCTTAGCGTCTGCTATCTCGACCCGAGTGCGGGGACGCACCACAGCATTCCTCTCCTCATCACTGACCTGCGCATCCCGCATCCCCATCTTGCAGATGGCCTCCCAGTCAAGGTCAGACGAGAAGGTGTACTCATGAATCCTCTCAGCCACTAAGTCGACATGCAGGCGAGTGAGCAGGGTAGTGATCAAAAGCCCATAGAGCAGGTTGTCTATTTGACCAGGCGTCGTAGCACGGATCATTGTCTTGATGATAATGTATGGAAGGCAGACGGGTTGCCTAGTGCAGATGCAGTATAGGAGATACTGGGTTAACTGGGAAATCCTCTCACAATGCCCACTCTGCGGAATCAGGTTGTGCTGAATAATCTTGCAGTACACCCGAGGTTCCGACCTTAGGTTGATTGCCTTCATCTCCTAGTGATCACCTCTAAGAAGCTGACGATCAATCTTTGCACGCATCATCAAAGATAGGAACTGGGGTTCCTTAGGTGCACAGTACACCAAGGGGCCGTCGTTTGATATACCCAGGAGAACAGCCAACTCCTGACAGTTAAAGGAGATTTCCACCCCTTTAACATAACTGGTGATCTTGAGCTCCCTACCCCTGTATGTATCATTTGGATCACCCACTACTTAAAGGTTGCAATAAAACTGCTTGACCAGAGCAGGACAGGTGCAAGCCTCATACAATATCATGGAGAGCCAACCCATGTCACCAAAAGCACCCTCTACATTAAACAAGGCTAGACTAGCCAAGTTTACACAGCGACCCCCTTCCACCTTTTTATGCTAACAACGAGCATACTGAGCCTCTGCTTCATTAGACCAGAAGCGGATAGGATCATGAACTCTGGAAACTTTGGTGCAAGTCATGTTATCTGCAAAGACAAAGACAAATAGACAAGATATGAGTTATAGAGCAAAACTAAAAAAGTATGGCATTATAACGGCATAATTTGGCCAAAAGCCTCACTTTTCAACCAAACAGTTGGGCAGGACGACTTACATATGTTCCAAACCATCCTGCAAGGCTCATACAATAGGAAATTTAAACTAGGAAGATCGAATTTGAAGAAATTTCAACAATTTGGAAAAATCCTAAAAATTAAGTAAAAAATGGAAAATTTCAAGTTTCTCAAAAACTAACCGATGAAACTCAAATTTTCTTGAGGGCTTTCGTCCATTGGGTGGCCAATAGCAAAAGCCCCCAATAAAAATCAAATTTTTACGGTTAGAAAAATCTTAATTTGAAGAAAACGCTATAAATGGAGAAAAACCTAATTTTGAAAGCTTAAAAATGAGGACCAGTAGAGAACATACCTGAAGGAATGGAGCGGAGGTCATGAATGGAAGAAAGAATCACCAAGCATGAGTGGTCGTCACTGTAGCAACTCAGGGGAAGCGAGTTGAGTTGAAGGAAAAAGAGAAAGTGGGAAATGACTCTAAAAATCGGGTTTAAAAACCTGATTTGGAGTCGTGTGGTCGCAAAATTTGACAAAACCTGTGACCACACGACCGACCCCACGATCGACCCCAGGCTCTCGGTGAGTTGACAAACCTCGTGTGGTCGGACCCTATGGCCGGACATATACCGACCTTACGATCGACCCCAGGCTCTCGGTGAGCTGACAGGGTTTTGTGAGGTCGCATACCCTGTGGTCGGACATAGTGCGACCCCACCATAGACCCTATGATGGAAAACACAGTATTTTGACTGAATGACTTGGAAAATTTGAATTTTACATTGATTAGTTGGATTTTGACATGAGAATGATGTATATTATGATTGCCTCACATATTCTATGATTTTTTCAGACACTACCACCACCAGAACAGGAAATGGATGGGCGAAGAGTAATTAGGCGAGGTCGTAACCCAATTCCACCACCACCACCTGTGGAGGAAGATAGCCATGAAAATCCTGAAGGACAAGAGAATCAGAATATGGTACCACCAGGAGCTAATGGCCAGGCTAATCCTACAAACTTGCCAGCTCCACCTACAGATTTGGCTACAGCAGTTATGAACCTGGCACAACAGCTACTGCAAATACAGTAAGTACAAGCCAATATGCAAGCTGTTATGGGAATGGTTTTTCCAACTGTACATACTACACCTATGCCAGCCAGACAAGCTAGCACAGTACCAGGGGGTAGCAACACGGTACCCCAAGCACCTCAAATGCCAATTACACAAGCTCCAGTACATAACCCTAAGGTAGCCCAAGGTAACTAATAGAACCTACTCCAGTGACGAAGGAGACTAAAAATCATTATTATTTCGACACAAGAAAAAAAAATTTCCACCTTTTCTTGTGTTGAAGATTAGGAAAACGGGTAATTCTTCCTAGTTACTAGTATCAACCACCTATGTATGGGGCCTATGCTCAGTATTAATTGGACCACTCTCGACTGATCGAGCGTTTTTTAAAAATAAAGCCTAAGGAATATAATGGCAAGCCACGGGATCTTTTGTGGCCAGCTCACTGGATCGACGAGATGGAAAGGAATTTCATAATGATGACTGTTAATGAAGAGGAAAAAGTATTGTGTGCCACATTTATGCTGAAGGGCGATGCACACCACTGGTGGAAATCTACTCGGACTTATCCATTAACAAAGCACGCCCAATTGACTTGGGCTATCTATAAGGAGGCATTCTTCAAGAAATATTTTCCCAGAAGTTTCAAAGACACTATGGAAAGAGAGTTCCTGAGTTTGTATCAGGGACAGATGACTATAAATGCATATCAACAGCGTTATGAAGAGCTGTTTTTCTTTGCTCCATCTACCATGCAAGAGAAAAATACTAACCGAAGGTTCATCATGGGACATAGGGGAAGCATTCGGGAGAATGTTTTGGGGCTAGAAAAGAAAGTTTATAATGAAGCAGTACAGATTGCTCGAGTGCTAGAATCGAGCCAGAGGGAGAGCTACTTTGCTCAGAATAGAGGTATCAAAAGACCAAATGGAAATTCTTATAATGGAAGGAACACAAAGACATTTAAACCGTTCCGTACTCAAGGATTTAATGCTGCTGCCAAGACTACTCCAACAGTCCAACCTCAACAGAAGAAAAATAATGAAGGAGTAAAATGCTATAACTGCAATCAAATGGGACATTATTCAAGGGAGTGTCCTAAGCCTAGGAAGCAGCTACAGCAAGGAAAGGTTAATGTAGTTACATCGGAGGATGCTACCGCATTGCCTGATGTGGTCACAGGTATGACCTGAACCTTTCATTTGGTATTACCTTGTGTGAGCATGTAGACTAAATTAAAACAAATCACAGGTATCGTACCTATTAATGGCATACCCGCCAGAGTGCTCTTTGATTCTGGAGCTACTCATTCTTTTATATCTGTGTCATTTGAAAAGAAGCTAAATCTACCCCTCAGATCTTTAGACTACAAATTGCTTGTACGATCACTTATGGGATTAGAAGTGGAATTAAAAAAAGGTTATGGACCATGTCCAGTTCTTATCGACAAGAAGATTTTGGATGCAACCTTGATTCAACTCGAGATAGCAAACTTTGACTTTATCTTGGGAATGGATTGGTTAGCTCGGCATTCTGTAAACCTATTATGTGCAAAAAAGAAACTGACATTTAAAGACAAGGAAGGAGCAACGTTTAGTTTTACGGGAACCAGACTACCCCGTAAACGAAAACTCATCCTCTCTGCATTAAAGGCTAGAAAATGCCTCGAGAAAGGAAGAGTTGGGTATCTAGTATCCGTGGTCGACCTCACCAAGGAAGTACCACGAATGGAGGATATTGATGTTGTGCGTGACTTTCCAGATGTATTTCCTGAGGAACTACCAGGACTACTACCCGACCGAGCGACAGAGTTCGTTATAGATCTTATACCCGGAGCCGCACCAGTATCCAAAGCACCCTATCGAATGGCTCCTACTGAACTGAAGGAACTAAAGGTACAGTTACAGGAATTACTAGACAAGGGTTATATCAGACCCAGCATATCACCATGGGGAGCGCTAGTATTGTTTGTAAAGAAGAAGGACGGTAGCGTTCGACTGTGTATAGACTACCAGGAATTGAATAAGCTTACAATCAAGAATCGGTACCCGTTGCCTCAGATCGATGACTTGTTCGATCAGTTACAAGGTGCCAAAGTGTTCTCCAAGATTGATCTTCGATCAGGATACTATCAGTTGAAGATTAAGGAAGGTGATATTCCAAAGACAGCATTCAGAACAAGATATGGACATTATGAATTTTTAGTCATGTCTTTTGGATTAACTAACGCACCCGTAACTTTTATGGAACTAATGAATCGGGTATTCCATGATATCTTGGATACGTCAGTCATTGTGTTTATTGATGATATATTGGTCTACTCCAAGGACAAAGAAACTCATGTCATGAATCTAAGAGCCGCTCTGCAGCGACTAAGAAAAGAGAAACTTTACGCCAAATTTACAAAGTGTGAGTTTTGGCTAAATGATGTTGCTTTCTTAGGCCATGTAGTATCCGCTGAGGGAATTAAAGTGGATCCTAGTAAGAATGAAGCCATTGTGAAATGGGAAGCACCTAAGAGTGTTGCAGAAATCAAAAGTTTCCTAAATCTAGCTGGATATTACCGACGATTCGTGGAAGATTACTCCAGAATTGCCGTACCTCTCACCAGTTTAACTAAGAAAGGAGAAAAGTTTGTTTGGACCGACAAATGTGAAGATGGTTTTCAAACATTGAAAGCTAGATTGATATCTATTCCTATCTTGACTAATCCTATTCCAGGACAACCATTTACCTTATATACTGATGCGTCTGGGTTGGGTTTAGGATGTGTACTTATGCAAAGAGAACAAGCAGTTGTGTATGCCTCAAGACAATTAAAAACACATGAGAAGAACTATCACACTCATGACTTGAAATTAGCAACAGTAGTACATGCTATCAAGATATGGAGACATTATTTGTATAGAGAGAAATTTCAGATTAAATCAGATCATAAGAGTCTCACTTATCTTTTTAATCAAAAGGAGTTGAACATGAGACAAAGAAGATGGCTAGAATTATTGAAGGATTATGATTACAATATCCAGTATCATCCAGGGAAGGCCAATGTAGTTATTGATGCACTAAGCAGAAAAGCAATTATAAAATCCTAAGGAGAGGTTAACACGACTGTGGCTATGTGTGTTACAAGGAAAGTATTCCATCATGGTAATGAGCAGTTCGTGATAGATGCACCGAGCGGATTGACCAATCAAGGATTTATTCATCGATTTTCAAATATGTTCGTAACATTGAAGATTGTACCTGATATAATAGATGAAGTGAAAGCCGCTATTAAATCAGACCCTTATCTGAGAATGGTGCAAGAAGACATCGAAAAAGGTAGGACTATTCCTGAGTTCACCTTGGACGTTGAAAATGTACTAAAATACAAAGGAAGAGTATGTGTCCCTGAAAATGAAGACTTGGATATTAGACACAGACTAATGAATGAAGCTCATACCACCGCTTATTCGGTACATCCTGGAAGTACAAGATGTATCACTATTTGATGAAATTATATTGATGGAGAGGAATGAAAGAAGATGTAGCTAAATTCGTGTCTCAATGCCTAAATTGTTAGAGGGTAAAAGCTGAATGGAAAAGACCTGCAGGATTTTTGCAGCCACTACCAGAACCAGCATGGAAATGGGACTGCATCACTATAGACTTTGTCACCGGGTTACCATTGACTCCCCGAGTAGTTGACGAGGTCTGGGTGATTGCAGATTGTCTGACTAAGATAGCTCATTTCATAGCTATACGACCTCAGTATACCCTAAAGAGGTTAGCCAAGCTATATGTGGATAATATTGTTAGATTACATGGTATACCTGAAAGCATTGTGTCCGATAGAGACCCACGCTTTACCTCAAAGTTTTGGGAAGGATTACAGAAGGCTATGGGTACCACGTTGAAATTCAGTATTGTATTCCATCCTTAGACAGACGGACAGTTGGAGCGTACCATTCAGATTTTAGAAGACATGCTTCGAGCCTGTGTTATTGATTTCAAAGGAACGTGGGATGAGAAACTACCATTGATCGAGTTCGCGACCCCACCTTTGACTTGAATTCGTGTATTTTAGAAGACAATTTAGGTCGTGTGGTCGGAAATTTTAAAAGGTGTGGTCGATGGATTCTACGACCCCACCTTCGACCCCACGAAACCCAGTCAGAAACCGAATTTAAGAAACCTTCCTAATCTGAAGGGGGTCTTTCCTAAAGTCATTGGGACATATTATGGAGGGTTTTCCTCTATAAATAAGACGTCCCTTAACCTCTTTCACTCCTTTAAAACTCTAATTGAAAGTGAGAGAAAGAGAAGGGAAGGAAGAGAAGGAAAATTGAAGAGGAAGGCTAAGGAGAAGGAAAATTCAGAGAAAACTTTGATTTTTCAGCAAGCTTAAGGTATGAACATATTTTCCATGATAAATTGAGAGCCTAGAATAGTTCATGAAGAAGATAAGATTTAGGAGAAACCCAAATCATTCATCCATGGATAAATTCCAAGAGAATCCATGGAGGAAATTATGTGGACAATGGATGGTGTATAAAATAATAGTTTTGAGCTATAGAACAATCATAGGAAGGACCACGATGATAGGCCAAAGGATTCAAGCATGAAGGAATGGAATTAAGAGTGAAAGGTCAACCATAACACGTGTGTCGTACGTGAGGTCGCATGATGTTCGACCCCACAAGACACACATGTTCAACCACATGCCCTCGGGAAGTTTCCAAGGAGGGTGTGGTCGCATGTGTGGTTGGAGTATATCCGACCCCACCCTGCAACCCCACGCACTATGGTCGTAGAAACTGAGACCACATGTGCTGCCATACACCCCTCTGTTTCTATTAGTCTAAATTTATGGAATTAATTCTAATTTAAAATCTATAAATTTGTTAGGTTTTCAAGTGGTTTAAAAGTGGTTCACAAAGCTTGAACAAGGATCTACTATCAACCAAAGGTGAGGGAACAAGACCTAAATTAATTGGCTAGTAATAAACTATTTTATTTATTGAGTCCAATACCATGAATGATTCCATGTTTGTATGATTGTAATGTGCATTTCACATGTCATCTAATATTTCTGTTATTACTGTTCATGCATATTTAATTCAGTTTATTTATAACATGATGTTGATGATGATGCTAGGAATAGGCATGTCAATGTATGTGTGTGGTTAGTGTGCTTGATGCGAGTGGAGCATCAAGGGGAGGACGTGACACTGTGGTTCATCCTGGTCACCAGACTCCAGTTCTATCCCTACTCAAGTCTTGTCCATTGACATCGTCGTATCACCATTACCTTAGCAGAACTATTACGTCGTAGGGCATCAGGGGAGGTGGTCTCGGACCGTGTAGTCTCTGACTCTATCGGGGGCCTTAGCTCTATCTCTATGGACATATTGAGGGATGTTGGGGTGAGGCTTTGGATACACTGTTTGACATTAGGATTGGTTAGTTGTGAGCCTAGTTTGCAAGCCCTCGCCAATAGGGGTTTACGTGTTGGTATGGGTAGGGCATCTGGGGAAGCGTCATACGGTGTTTGATCCGGGCACTTTAGCTCTATCTCTATTCCATGATGGGTGCATGTGGGACGGCAATGGTGTTTGGTCCATTGGGCGGCTTCACACACTCGTGTGTAGAGGTGCGGCGGCCACCTATCCTTTCTATTACACATTGCAAACTTATAAACCAAACCAAAGATATGAATTGAATGCATGCATATGTTTGTTGCATTGTTTTGTTTGCTCGTTGAGCCATGATGTGTGCTCACCCTTTCGATGTCGAATACTTTTAGTTGATGATGCAGGTACTACTGTAGAAGATTATAGGAATGCTCCTAAGTACGGACATGTTGCTGCGATGGATGCAGAAGCTATGATGGAGTCGCATGATTCGTTGTGCAAGTGCAACTCATGCGTCTTTGATTAGGCTTATTTGTTGGATTATTAAGAAGATGTAATTGATTAATTTATTTTATTTTATGTCTTAGGTATTTGGAGATAATTGGATAATTTATTTATGTTATCACTGTTAGATTCTCAGTTCATTAATATTAAAGACTTCCGCTATTGTTTATTTACTTTGATTATGGTTGTGGATGTGTATGATTTAAGCAAAAAAGACATAGCCTATTCAAGATCCTGGTTGAACCGTTTGATTATAGACTGTTCATCACACGATTATGGTTGGTACATAATTTGGGTGTGACATATACAGTGTCACTCGAGCGAGGCTAGTGTAGTAGCTGAGGCCTTAAGCAAAAAGGGAATTATGAAGTCCGAGGAAGGACCCAGTATAAATGCTGCCTTATGTTTCATAGCAACAAATTCAGATTGGAAGAAGAGTAACATCTAATAGAAACTGGTGATGATCCAATTGAGCGAGAACTTAAGGATGAACTTATGGAGCAATAGTTCCTCGGCTGCACTTGTGGCATTAAAGATCATCTTTGAATTGATGGACGAAGTAAAAGTAGCAATTTTGTTAGATCTATATATAAGAATGGTGCAAGGAGATTTTGAGAAAGAAAAACCTAACCCTAAGTTACTTCGGATGCGAAAAAGGTCCTAAGATACAGAGGATGATTATGCATACCTGAAGTGAAAAACGCTAATCATAAGATACAAGATAATGCTAAAAGCCCATTCTATTCCGTATTGGGTACATCCTAGAAGTAAAAAATATACCAAAACATGAAGAGATTATTTTGGTGGAAGGGAATGGAAGTAGTTATGGCTAGATGCATGTTTCAGTAACTGAATTATCAGCAAGTAAACGTTGAAAGACAAAGACCAACATGGCTTACTACAACAACTATCAGAGCCAGTCTGGAAGTGAAGCTGCATTACAATGAACTATGTCACCGATTTTTTCACTGACTCCTAGATCGGTTGACATAGTTTGGGTGATTGTTGATCGCCTTATGAAGATAGCTCATTCCATTGCTATACGACCTCAGTATGCTTTGGAGCGGTTAACTAAGCTATGTGGGGATTGAATTTGCTACCAAGCTACTATGTAGATGTCACCTATGAAGCAAGGTACGATAGAAATGTCGAATTCCTTTATTTTGGAATGAAGTCAGAGAATACGAAATCCTGAGTCTATTGAAGAAACCTATCGAGTGGTAGACAAGATGTTAAGACCTCGAGTTTGCCATAAGTGACAAAGTGTTTTTGGAGATATCACTTATGCCTGGTTTAAAATGATTCAATAGGAAGGGAAAGTTGTACCCTATATTTTGGACCTCATAAAATTTTTTAGAGACGTAGAAAAGTTACATATCAACTAGCATTATCGCTGTCCATGTCTAGTGTACATGACGTATTTCGCGTGTCTCTATTGAAGATGTACGTTGGAGATCCTTATCAAAGGTATAGACCACTGATCCATTGGATTAGATAAAAGATTTAACTATTGAAGTGGTACCATCCTAGTTCACTGGTTGGAAGGTACAATATCTCCAAAACAGGGATAATTATTATATGAAGGTAACTTGGCAAAGCCAAGATGGGAAGAAGATTGCATGGGAAGAAGAAGATGCAATGCGGAAACAGTATTCCCACCTATTGACTCCGAAGTAAATTCAAATTTCGAGGACGAAATTTTTTTTAAGGGTGGTGGAGTTGTAAGACCCGCACACCATGAATCCGGTCTAACCTTACATTCTCGTGTCATGACACGTCTTCCCATCATAATCGGCTCACGTGAACCAATTATATGAAGAAACCCCAAGATAAGGTAAACAACAAGTCAAAATTAGTTGGTGTGATTGATTATTTAAGATCGTGTGGAAGCAACTAGTTAAAAACTAAAAATCGTAAAATTTTGGTTGTGTGGTAGCAGTTTTGAGGGGTGTGGTTGACCACACATGAGACCACATGACGTGTGGTCGCATATTTTGGATGTGTGGTCGATGGATTCTAGGACCCCACATGCGATCAGACGATGCTGAACTGACTCCATGTTGAGGAAACTTTCCTAATTTGAGGGGGGGGGGTCCTTCCTAATTGAAGTGGGACTCTATATGGAGGTTTCCCTCTATATAAGGGACATTCCTTAGTCTCTTTTACTCTTTTAGAACCCAAATTGAAACTCTAAACCTAAGAGGAAAAGAGAGAGAGGAAGAGAAGGAGAAGAAGGAGATTTGGAGAAGAAGGCTGAGAGAAAGGTTTTACAAGAGAAGGTTCTAGCTCCCTACAACAAGTGAGGTATGGAACTTATCTCTGTAGATGTAGATTCTATTGAGGTTTCTATTGTGGATTGGGGATGTCAAACCAATATGATCAATGTGATCCTTTGAGTAAATCTCAAGGATAACCATAAGGGATGGATTAGGGATAATGGTTAATGAAAAACTGTAAATAATGGCCATATGATAACCATAGGATGATCCCAAATGATGAGCCAAGTAATCGACTCAAGAAAAATTCGGATTAAAGATGAAAACTGACCAAACATCATGTGGCTGCAGCCTGTGGTTGACCATAGGGTGACCAGAGGGTCGACCACAGCTATTTGGGAAGTTTCCAGGAAAGGTGCGGTCGCATGGTGTGGTCACACAAAATGCGACCACAGGGTCTGACTACATAGTGTGTGGTCTCATATATTGTGACCACAGGTTCGACCACACATCTGACCACACGATGACAACAAGTATATTTTGAGACTAAACAAGGTTTTTAACTACTATCATTTGATAAACTTGAACCCTAACTTAAATACATTAATTTTTTAGGTTCCTAATAGATTCATAGTGACTTCCAAAGCTTGGGAGAGGAACAAACATCAATCAAAGGTGAGGGAACAAAACCTAAACTAATTGGATATTAACAAGCTATTTTATTTCATTGTGTCCAATACCATGAATGATTCTATGATTACTTGCTTGTAATGTGCATCTCACATGTCATCCGATATTATTGTTATATTTTACTCATGCATATTTATTTCTGTCTATTTACAATATGATGAGGATGATGCTAGGGATAGACATGTGATTGTATGTGTGAGGTTAGTGTGCTTGATGTGAGTGGAGCATCAGGGGGAGGACGTGACATTGTGGTTCATCCTGGTCACCAGACTCTAGCACTATCTCTACTCAAGTCTTGTCCACTGACATCATCGTATCGCCATTACCTTAGCAGAACTATTACGTCGTAGGGCATCAGGGGAGGTGGTCTCAGACCGTGTAGTCTCTTACTCTGCCGAGGGGCCTTAGCTCTATCTCTATGGACATATTGAGGGATGCTTGGGTGAGGGCTTGGATATACTGGATGACATTTAGGATTGGTTAGTTGTGAGTCCAGTTTGCAAGCCCTCGCCAGCAGGGGCATACGTGTTGGTATGGGTAGGGCATCAGGGGAAGTGTTATGCGGTGTTTAATCCGGACACTTTAGCTCTATCTCTATTCCATGGTGGGTGTATGTAGGACGGCAATGGTGTTTGATCCATTGGGCGGATTCACACACTCGTGTATAGAGGTGCGGGGGCCTCCAATCATTTCTATAGCACATTGCAAACTTAAAAACCAGACCAAAGATATGGATTGAATGCATGCATATGTTTGTTGCATTGTTTTATTTTCTCACTGAGCTCAAGTTGGAGAGCTGACCCTCGCCCGCGTAATTCTTTTTAGTTTTTAATGTTGCAGGTATTACAGTTGAAGATTATGTCGACACGCCAACATATAAACTGGTGGCAGCTATGGATGAGCAAGCTGTGGAGGACTATTATGATTCATTAAGCGAGCGTTTCAACTATGGATGTGCTTAGTATTTAACTTTTGTATTTGGATATTTGTAATATGTAATAAATTATGTTTTGATTTCTTAAAGATATCTAGAATATTAATTATTTATCATGATTAGACCTCAATTCATTATTAATAAGGCTTCTGTTATTTACTTTATTATCTCTGATTAATGTGGAATGTATTTTGGTTTAACATGGTTGGCATAGCCTATACGAGATCCTGGTTGAACCGTTGATTTATTGACGGGTCATCACACCATTCTAGTTAGTCCAGAATTGGGGTGTGACAGACACTACCTCGAAGAGAAAGTAAGCAAAACATACATGTAACCCAATACCATCCCACCTATGGAGAAATAGTTCTTAACAAATGACCCATACCTTTTAGCTGAGACCAGCCTTGAGGAAGGTGAAATGAAACTAAGACCTTGTCCTCAGAAAACCACTTCCTAAGGAGAGAACAAAGATGACCAGAAAACAACCTCTCTAAATTGATACATCACCAAACCAAAACCCCTTAGAAACAAAATCCCACTACAGGAGCTATACCCACAATAATAATTTAATAGCCTTGAACCCGAGAATAATAAAATATATATAGAGAAAAAAACATATCCAATTAGCTAATGCTGGCTTTTGGGAATATGGGCAATGAAATAATATAGAGGGAAGAACTCAATCCCAAAAATTCCCTATGCTATATTTAGAAGAAGGGAACATGGAAACCAAATTCATTTATTTTTGCAGGAATGAGATAAACAGAGCCTAATTCTATTTAAAACCATCCTTCAGAGATAAAACATTATAACATAAATTAAAAAACTTAACATGACGGCCAATGCCAAAGTAGGATCATAAAAATCTGGTCAAATATCCCTCACAGAAGTCCCACTAAGCAATAAAAAAAATCAAGATCAATCTCCTTCTTATCAAATTGTATCATACTTTTGAAATGGATAAGTAACATTGTAAAAGTTCTTCCAAGAATCAGGCAAAACACTTAGGAGACATTTTGCATACAGATGGAGAACAAATTTGGCAAATCACAGGTGAAAAAAAGTAAAAAATAAAAAAGGAACTTACATGAGTCAACACCGATGGGGCCGTTGCAATCTCTTCCTCTCCTTTGCTGCTGCTACCACTCTTTTCTTCTTCTCTCTACTCTCTCTCTCTTTTTTCTTCTGTTGTAGCTACTTACCTCGACCTCAAGCCTCTAACTTCCTTTCTTAGGTAGCCTTCGAGCTCCACTCCTCTTCTTTATTTTCCCTAAAAACCAATGCCTAGCCACCTCCTTCTTCTCCTTTACTGCTTTTCTTAGTCTTGCTCCAGCTGAAAAGCCTTCCTGATTCCTCTCTCTTACTCAATCTCATTCTTAACCCTGCCGATGAACCTCTCTTCTCCTTCTCTATTCACTGTTTTCTCTCTTTGCCCAATTTTTTTGGTCTCTCTCTCTTTCCCTCATCTTCTCGGTTCATGGATCTCTTTCTCTCACTATTTCTGCTCCATCGATCCCTCCCTACTTTTTTTCCTTCTTCCGCTCTGAATTTTCCCCTATTTTTTCTACTTTCCCTCAGTCCGAACCTCTTGAACCACCTCTCTCCTTGCTCCAGCCCGCAGCCATCTCTCCTTTCAAGAGCATCATCTCACTTAACCCCTAGTGAATCACTCCCTCTTTTCTCTCCAACACTCTTTCTGATTCGAATCAGAGAAAGGCCCCTAGATTTAGGGTTTTTGGTGGTTTTATAAACCTCCTATTCAAATGACCTATCTGCCTCCTATCCAATACTCTTAAGTCCTAGAACTCTAAGCCCCTTCTCACCTTGGATCCATTAAAAAATAAGCCTAACCCCGAACCTAATCATTAAAAGCATAAACCCGTTTAATCCCAAGCCCATTTATATGATTCTAATATATTTCCAAGATAGGCTATCCTAAACCCGAACCTACTCAACAATGCTTTTTCTTCTTCTTTTTTTTTTTTTTGCATTTTTATATATTTTTTTTGTTTTTTTAATGATTTTTTTCTTATATATATATATATAAAGGCCTAAAATGACCAGAGTACCCTTGATGAGCACAAAGGCCAAAATGGATCTTATAATAAGTAAAAGTGTGGTGCTAACAGATAGCCCCTCTTTGGTCGAGATTGTACCAATGAAGACTGAAGAAAAGAAGACCCCCACTTTTACCACTGTAATTATTCGAAAACAAGGTAAAAGTAAAAAAGAAACACAGGCTCTCTTGAGTAGTGGGTAGGTCAGCCTTGGAACTCTCAAAACGAGCTTGAAAACAAGGATGAGCTTTCACGCATTTCGCAAAAGCACTCGGATGAAGATTATCCTGCAATTACGAAACTGATCAAGAAGATGAGATTTTATGCATTTCGTAGAACTGCTCAGATGGAGTTTATCTCGCAACAACGGAACTAATCAAGAAGGAGAGCTTTCATGCATTTCGAAAAGGCAAAACTAACACCTCGCACACGTGAGCTCCAAAGTTAGAATCAAAGACAAGCTTTCAACAATTTTGTAGAACCGCTCGGGGAGATTATTCCATAACAACGGAACTAACCTCAAAGGCGAAACTGACACCCTACACAAGCAAGCCCCAAAGTCAGAATTAAAGATGATCTTTCACGCATTTCGTAGAACTGCTTGGGGAAATTATTCAGTAACAACGGAACTAACCTCAAAGGTAAAACTGGCACCCCACATATGCTAGCCCCAAATCAGAATCGAAGATGAGCTTTTATGTATTTTGTAGAACTGCTCAGGGAGATTTTTCTCCTACAACGGAACTAACATGAAAGGAAAAATTGACACCCAGCACACGCGAGCCCCAAAGGCAGAATTGAGGATGAGCTTTCACGCATTTCATGGAACCACTTAGAAGAAAATGATTCTCTTGAGTAGCAGCCAAATCGACTTGATGACCCTCAAGATCAGTCGAAAAAGAGGCAAGACTTTCTTGAGTAGTAGCCAAATCAGCTTGATGATCCTCAAGACAAGTCAAAATCGAAAAGGTGAGCTCTTCCGCATGCAAACGAAAGCTAAACTCACAAGAAAACTGATACACTACACACACGTAGGTCTTAAAAATCAGAATCCCAAGGGGTAACTCTACCGCATTCAATGGAAGTCGCTCAGACGAAGATTATCTTGCAACAAAGGAATAAATATCAAAGGGTGGACTGAATTTGGTGTTCCACCCAAATTGCCTACATATTCTAGTGTTATCCTGGAAATCAAGTCCAAAGCACAGTTCAAAAGTGAGGGTTGTGGCCAAAGCCGCTAATCAGGTTTCAGGCCCACTAAACCCAGGGTGTACGAAAGCAATATAACAAAAACCAATACAACAATAAATGTCGAAAGGGTCGACGTACTTTGGACCAAATTTGGGACACATGCCCAAATTGCGTACATATCTCTTGAGACCTATGTCTCTTAAGAATTAGGTCCCCGCATAGTTCTGGCAGGGATTGAAAACTCTCTTGAGTAGCAGCCAGCTAGGCTTGATAACCCTCAAAACGAGCCAACCAGTAAGACAAAACTCTCCTGAGTAGCAGCCAGTTAGGCTTTATGGACCTCCAGATGAGCCCGAAAACAAAATGGGCTTTTTTGCATTCAGTAGAATTAACCCTAACAAGATAGACTCTCCCGTAATTAATGGAATGAATCAGGAATATGCAAGAATTACTCTCGTAAACATGCCGAAATTACAACCTACAATTGTTAGCATGCACATGACAACATAAACAAACAACAAAGCCAAATCCAAATATTAATTGGCGACCAAACGCCTAAATTCGCAGATGCAATCATCTCTCAACCAAAATGCCATTATCAAGGGTAAAATGCACTGGGCGCAAAATGTAAGCATAATTCAAGTGGAACCAATATTAACAAAACTAACATAACAACTAGGATGACCCTAAGGCTCTCAAACATGGCCGAGTAGGGTAGCAGATAGAGCTCTATAGAACCAACAATGGTTTGCTTACTCTTAATTAAAAGTAAATTTTAGTGACCGATTCTGGATTAAACTCTATAGGAGACACCAAAATCGATAGATTCTTAAGTTAAGCATAGGGGTAGGTCAAATTGACAAAACAACCCAGCAAACAAACAGAAGGAGATATGGGTTAAACCCATGATCCAAAGGTGTAAGTTGTTCTGAACTTTCATGACAACTCTACATGATTTGATCAACACGTGAATTTTATCTCCCTTAAAACATGATTTGAATTTCCTAACCATGCAGGGCTTGAGGAATGACCAGATCAAACTTCCAAGTACAAATAATGATGATTTAACAATCCAACGACAGTGGGCACAAAACCACAAATAAAGCTCCTTCCTAACAGAATTGAGGAGGGAAAGAAGCATATGAAGAATGATTGAATAGAGATGCTCTCCCAATTAGATTGTCAATGACTCCAAGATTGACCGTATAGAGCTCAAGCAAATCCAGTAATTATTTGCAGGCAATACATAGACTTGAAGAAACATGATTTAAGTTTGAATCTATTTAACAAGATGCACCCATACCCCAGTATCTGTATACTACAATAGACCACACTTTTGGTGCAGATAAAAGCATATAGAAGGATACAGAGATTGTGCCCAAAAATTGAAAGCAAGTATAACCTTGATCACACATAGAAAAGTATCAAATTAGACGCCAACACATAAAGATGTCCTCTCCCATAGGGGAATGACAGAATGATTAAAGATTACTCTCTAGCAATGGATACCCCACTCTGGACCCTGAGAGATGGAGAAGATAATGCACTAAACTCCCGAGTATGACAAAAACAAATCCAACTGATTTGACTACACAAGGATTGAGATCCCAAAGGAATTCCTTAAAGCAAAAGAAAGCAACAAATGATTTGAAAATTGTAAGTTGTCAGCAAATGCAGCTTTCAAATCCTAGAAAACAAGGAGAAAAGATTTGATCAACTTCTCAACTTCTCTCGATGTGACTCACTCTAGGATGAGAGAAAATTTCTTTTTCCTAGGGATAAACTCAACATGTTCTACATTTTTGTCAAAATTAACCAGGTCTTACCTTGAACAATTGACTGACACAGTGCTTTCCCTTATAAAAAGTAAATATGGGCAACCCCTCCAATTTTCGTATTTTTCTTTGTAGCTAAACCTAATTAAAATTTTAAACAAAGGGTCGCAATGTGGTGAACTGTCACCCACAAATTTAAGCATACTCGAAATGGTCTAGCTCACAATGAGCCTCCCATATTCATGATATCAAGACGAATGACAATTTTACCCCAAACTTTATGTCTGCAATGACACACAATGATAAACAAGCGACTCTTTGAGTCATTGCTAAAAGCAACCTATAGGAGACACCGCACATCAAAATTAAGCATGGCACCAAATAACGCTTTCCCCTCTCGGAGTTACTTAGATAGCACATACGCATCTCGACAGGCTATGGACAATGCTGAAGTAGATAGAACCACATCTAAGCCCAAAACCTCTAAATCCATAAACAAGTATGACAGTGGAGGTCTAAGAGGACATATAAGAAATTGCCCACATGGTCTACCATTGGGGAGAATTTTTGGTTATTTATATAAAATGGTTAATCCCACTGAGGAGATACCATCTTATTGGTTAAAAAATAATGAACTATTGAAATTCTTGGAGCCGTTGAAATTATGAACAATCGATAGAAATTCCAATCAGATTTATTTGAATAAAATTATATACAAATAGAATGACCCACTCATAAGAGACAACGTCAAAACATTTATTTGAGTTGAATAAAGGGCTTGAAATGAAGACTCGCGGAAGACCGTCAGATTGATGTATGGAAAGAAGAGTCTTTTACTGATGAGAAATCATCCTCTGATGATGACAAAGCGATGAGACCACCCCCTATAAAGGTGGGATGTAGTAGTCAAAATAAAAAATCCAGTCCAACATGCATCGTGAAACACTGCAAACAATTAATACTCCCATGAAACTCAAAAGGAAGCTACCACACATTGATGCTCCATCGCTGAACTAGTTCACCTTTAGAACTTGATAAAAATAAAATAAACACTCTATAAAGCACAACAATAACTGACCCACTATCCAACTTCAATGAAAAATGCCCCCAACATCCACTTTGTATGGATTTTATTTATTTTTTTACTCTTTTCTTTTTTGAGATTTTTTTTTAATGGATGTGGAGGCAATACATGATCTCCCTTTGCTTGATCAAGTTGTAACGTTATGTATCAGCCACAGGGTCTCCACTTTTGAAAGCAATACAATCCATGAGGATCTTTGGAGACTATGCCTTTAACCCAATTGGCTGTAGCAATTCTATGCTGTAAACCGAAGAGAATGGTGTTACCCCAATCAGAATTCATCTTCGCAAACCAGCAAGGCAAATCATATCATTAATTCAATCAGCATCCATGTCTACCCATTTGACATCTATGTTCACTCAATTAAATATAAAAAAACCAACATCTGCTTCATTAGCTTCTTATCCATTCAACATGCATCTTCTTGGCTATATCTTTAAAATTATTGTTGCTTTGTTCATGTTTATGATCATTCCAATCCCTGATGCAGAGGAAACATGTGTCTGGTAATAGGAACATGCATACCACACTTGTTCTCCTTTTCTTTTTCTCAATGATGTTATCCTTAATGTAGATCAAATCCATAAGGCATCCCATCTTATTTCTAAAACCCATCAAACTATAGAATGAGTTCGTGACTACTCAATGCCCTTTGTTGACATCTCATGGAGCTCCTTTAGTAAATCAAGGTAGCTTCTTGAATGTTTGAAATTTGTTAAACTTATCTCTCCAAGACTGCTCTTGTGTTCCCGAATCAATCATTTGTAATTTTTCATAAATGGATTGGACTTTCTTTTCTCAAGAGGCCAGGTGGCATAGAAGTTTTAGGTGATAGATCATCATCCAAATCATCATCAGAGTCAAAATTGACTAAGGGCATGAAAGTGGAAAGAACATCAAACTTGGGGAAAAACATTTTGGATGATATGAAGCTCAACAGTTAAAGTCCCAAATGAGATGATTGTTTTTATTTAATAGAGAAGATTGGACTGGACTATCTATAGACCTATCAAACTCAGGCCCAGACATTGACGACCTATCAAATACAACCAATGGCAAGTAGAGACAAAAGAACTTATCTAAAAAGACCCCAATCGGGTGCAACGCCATCAACGTAAACAATGATCGACATGGGACTAAATCTCCACTCGTGGTACCCTTAGTAGGATTCATCACACCTACCTATCAACATGGGCCTGATGCACACCAAACTCATCTATACCCCCATTAAAGCTCATCATTGGGTTACCCCTGTGGCAATCATTCTATTATACCCCAGCCCGGGTAAATTAAAACTCATCAATTAGGTTACCCCACTGTTGGGATAAACAATAATCACAAGGGTTCCTCCATTATCATAGATAATTCTGGGAGGAAAATGCGACTCCTGAGAGTCTGGGATTGTTTCTGAGTCAAGGGCCTCTAATTACCTTGGATGGACGATGTGACTATACTCAAGAGTTTGAAATTAACTCCGCCAGACTATACTCAGGAGTCCAAAATTAACTCTGCCAATTAAGGAGACACAATTTCAAAGATGCATAGCATGTTGTTGTAACTCATGATTTCCCGATGGCCTAAAACTTAGGATAGAACTTCAATGGAATCTGCAATGACCACTTTAAGAAGTCTCCTATGTTAGGACTCTTGACCTATGAAAAGAGGACATCTTTTGTCTGACTTCATAACATGATGAGAAAAGACGGACACTGACTGCTCATGATACAAATAGGATTTTGGAGACTCCAACAGGGGGAGTAATTAACTCTCAGGGATATGATTTGAAGATTTTTTCTAAACAAGAAGATGGAGACCTCTCACTCGCTAATACCCATCATCAATTTTAATTGACAATATTAGGCTCTAACTGATAGAGACAAAGAATAAGGGAAGTAGACTAGGCAACAAATGGTAGATACAAAGGATGACAAAATAAAGTGGACTCTAACCAAGAGAGTCAAATAATGACACAAAGTAGGTCTCTATCTAGTAGAGACAAAGAATAGCAGGATACAAAACTCCAACTGATTGAAACAAATAATGATAGAAATACAGGCTCCAAATAGTAGAGACAAAAAATAAAAGATGGTGAATTTCACTCTAACTAATAGAGAATGAAAGAAAGAAATCAATTACACTCTATCTAATACAAACAAAGAATGAAAACTTACAAAGCCTTGACTAAGGGAGACTAATGCATACAAGGATACAGATTCCACCTAGTATAGACAAAGAACGACAAACCTATAATGCCCTAACTAGGGGAGATAAATACATACAGGGATACAGATTCCACCTAGTACAGACAAAGAATGACAATCCTATAAAGCCCTGACTCATGGAGACGAATAATTACAGGCATATAGACTCCACCTAGTAAGGGCAAGGAATCACAGGAAAAACAAGCTCTAACTAGAGAGACAAAATATCACAAAAAGTTCAAGCTCTAACAAGTAGAGACAACGAGTGATCAAAATAAATTAAGCTCTATCTAGTGGAGACAAAGAATGACAATAATTGGTCTCTGACTAGTAGAGACAAAGAATGATGAATACACAAAAAACCTAACTAATAGAGACAGGCATGATGAAGATAGGTCTCCAACTAGGGGAGACAAAGAATGATGAATACACAAAAAACCTAACGAGTAAAGACAGGCATAATGAAGATAGGTCTCCGACTAGGGGAGATAAAGAATGACAAACATACAAAGCCTTAACTAGAATTGTAGAAAATACAGACTCCACCTAGTAAGGACAAACAACCATAGAAGATACAAACTCTAACTAAAGAGATAAAAATCACATAGGATACAAATTCAAACCTAGTAGAGATAGATAACCACAGAAAATACAAACTCTAACTAGATACAAAGAATGATAACAATCGATCTCTGACAAGTAGACACAATGAATGACAAACATACAAAGCTCTAACTAGTGGAGGTGAATAGTTATAGAAAATATAAACTCCACCTAGTAGAGACAAAGAATGACAAAGGTGGGTCTCTAATTGGTAGAGACAAAGAATGACAGGCATACAAGACTCTAAACATTATGCTTTTTACCCAACAGCCCTATAATAACAAGAATGTTTTACATCCTCATGATTGATCAACACGTGAATTAGATGAAACAGAACTACGAACAACATATCCTAGGAGGGAAATATCTTTCCAACTCTCTCACATACTCTGTCAGGGGTGGGCAGTTGTTGCTGCCCAAACATGGATGGTTTGCTGAATAGGCTTATCAGGACAATGACAGTATGCTCTAACCTAGGAATCCTACCCTCATTGGTATTTGATATTTGATCTTTCTCTCTTCTATAATTTCCATTAAATCTTCAAGAGCAAAGATAGACAACTAGGCAGACTCTAAAGTAAGAGTTCTACACAGTTTCTTAAAGGCATGGTTCTCTTAACCAGATAGTGGGTAAGGAGGGAGACGCTCATGGAGATATTAGAAAGATAAGAACTAAAACCAGATAAAATCTATTAAATAAGACAAGGTTGAGACTAGGAAGATATACACATGCACAATCATGCTGACTCAACCAAACAATGGGTTAGCTCTTATGCAAGAACTCAATTGGGCCGATCCTTACCAACCCCAGTGATTCAGACTAGTTCTTTGGTTAGTTTTCAGAAAGAGGCGTGTCTCTAAAATAGACTATACCCTTAGCTAAAACTCTAACCAAATGAGCGCATCGTAATCAATGGATTTGGGAAGGATTTACCCATTTGAAAGGGCATAAACAAGATGATAAAGAATTTTTGGTTCAATCTTAAACAAATAAGTGACTGCTTCACCAATAATCTCCATTTTGGGGTGAAAAATTTTGTACCACTATCCAAGATTGGAAGGCTACGTATGAAAACATTGGGCGTACCGATTATGTACATTATGAAAAGTAGACACGCTTATCCAGTCTCCTAGAGCAACGTATATAACCCTCACCTCCATGTGGAGCATGCATATAACTAGTGCAATCGACTTTCCAAACCAACCAACCAACAAAGACCGTGACATGAAACAGGACATCCCATCATAGGTAATATAGTTAAATACAACACTCAGGTGTTCAGGGGTAAATCAAGAACACAAATGTTTATAGTATGTGATAATGGGACATGGCAAGGCTACCTTGACAAGGATAAGAATGCTTATCACCATATGCATAATGAGTTAAAGACACCTACAACCCTTTATATACCCACATAGCTGCAGGTGTAGGCCAAGGTTTTGGCATCACCTGGCAGGTTGCCCAATATGCATTGGGGCCTATTTCAACTAACCACGAGGTTTGTGAAAATAATATAAAGAATCTGTAATCATGGTATCACTATTCCATAAAATAGTCAGTAAATTATATACAGTACACCTAATCAGTCAAGGTTGCAAGCAAGGGTGTTTGCTAGTTCTACACCTAACTACAACCTAAAGTGTAAGACCATGCACTCCACTAATCTAGTTTAACCGTGTCATGCCAGGTCTTCCCATCATAGCTAGATTGAGTGGACCAACCTTGTGAAGAAACCACAAGGCCAGGTAAGTGAATCAAACCAAAAGTAGTTAAATTTAGTTGTGTGGTCAACTACCTAAGCTTATGTGGTCGATCAGTCAATGAACAAAGTGAGATCAGTCAAAATAAGTCGTGTAGTTGACACTTTGAAGCTGTGTGGTCGACGGATTTTGCGACCACACAATCGATCGCACATTGCCAAATCAGACTCTATGATTTGGAAACTTCCAAATCTTGGGAAATCTCTTTCCTATTTGATAGAGTACTCTATATGGAGTTTTTTTTTATATAAAGGACATCCCTTAGTCTCTCCTACTCTTTTAGAACTAATTCCAAACTCTAAACCTAAGAAAGAAAGAAAAAGAGAAGGAGAAGAAAGGGAAAGGAAGACTTGGAGAAGAGAAGTTACAGAGAAGGCTGCTATTCCTCTCTGTAGAAGGGGGTAAAGGTATGGAATCTATTCCTATAGATGTACAATGGTTAGGATTGATCTTCCAATAATGAATTGATGACTTAAACCTAATACGTGATTGAGATAATGATATTTTTTTAATTGAGTCTCAAGAAAGACCAAGGAAATAAGCTAGGAAATAAATTGTGATGGAAAAATCCATGAATAAGGCCATAGAGAGATCCTAGAAGAGGCTACAACAATGATCTAAAGGATAGACTGAGAAAGACCTTTGAACAAACCCATAAGTTATGTGATCACATGTGTGGAAGCATGATGTGTGACCATACAGTCGACCACATACTCTCAAGAAGTTTACTAGGGTTGTGTGGACACATGTGTGAAAGCATGATGTGCGACCACACAGTCGACCACACAATTCTAGAAAGCCTATTTTGAGGCCAAACTCGATTTTAGACTATAAAAACTTAATACCATCAAACCCTAAGCTAAATTTATGAATTTTCTAGGTTGTTAACTAGTACAAGTTAACTTCCAAAGCTTAAAAGAGATTGACACTACGATCAAAGGTAAGGAAACAAGACCTAAACTAATTGAATAATAATAAGCTATTTTTTATTCTATTTATCCAATGCTATGGTTAATGCCTTGCTTGTATGCTTTTAATGTGCATCTCACATGTCATCCAATATTATTGCTATTCTTGTTCATGCATATTTACTTTACTATTTTTTATCTTATTATGGATGATGATAGGAATAGGCAAATGTTTGTGAGTGTGGTTGGTGTGCTGTGTGAGGAGGGGTATGTGATCCCTAAACCATGCTTCAAATTGACTGTCATATCATCATTACCTTAGCAGAACTATTACGTCGTAGGACATTAGGGGGTGGTCTTGGACCGTCTGGTCTTTGGCTCTGCCAAGGGGCCCTAGCTCTATCTCTATGGAGATATTGAAGGATGCTGGGGTAGGGCCTTGCATACCTATGGATGACATTAGGATTGGTTAGTAGCTAGCCCGATTTGGAAGCCCTTGTCAGTAGGGGCTTACGTGTTGGTATGGATAGGGCATCAGGAGAAGAGTTGGCAGTGTGATCTAAATATTATAGCTCTATCTCTATTTCATGGTGGATGCATGTGGGATGATAATAGTGTTTGATCCATTGGGGGGATTCACACACTCAAGTATAAATGTGTCACACCCCAATTCCATACTATTCAGAATGGTGTGATGAACCACTAATAAACCAACGGTTCAACCAGGATCTCAAATAGGCTGTGTCCATTTTCTTAAACAATACACATCCACAACCATAATCAGAGTAAATAAATAATAGCGGAAGTCTTACATATTAAATGAACTGAGAGTCTAAAGATGATAACATAAATAAAATATTCAATTATCTTTAATAATAAGACATAAAATAAAATAATTTAATCAATTACATCGCCTGTATAATTTGAATAAAAATCTAATCGAAAACACAAGAGTTGTACTCGCATGCCGAATCATGCGACTCCATCATAACTTCAGCGTCCATCGCTACTACATGTCCATACATCGAAGCATTTATATAATCTTCTACGGTGGTACCTGCATCATCAACTAAAATATTCAACGTCGAAAGGGTGAGCACACATCACGACTCAGTGAGTAAACAAAACAATGCAACAAACATATGCATGCATTTAATTCATATCTTTGGTCTGGTTCATAAGTTTTTAATGTACTATAGAAAGGATAGGTGGCCGCCGCACCTCTATACATGAATGTGTGGAACCACCCCAATGGATCAAACACCATTTCTGCCCCCACATGCACCCACCATGGAATAGAGATAGAGCTAAAGTGCTTAGGACTGCACCGCATCACACTTCCCCTGATGCTCTACCCATACCAACACGTAAGCCCCTGTTGGCGAGGGCTTG